>OZ017740.1:48844361-49309361 GCA_963969285.1 Odontomyia ornata | reverse complement strand
AATTTTCTACCGTAAAGGTATGACCTAAAAAAATGTATGGCCCAATGGATCGCTAAAAGTTCTTTTTCAATTGTTGGCTTCTTAATATCATGCTTTGCTAACGATTTGCTGGCATAGGATATGGGGAGGTCAGAACCAATTTCACCCTGCGACAGTACAGTGCCTAAAGCATAGTTAGATGCGTCTGTAGTTTTCAAAGTTTGGGTATTGCAAAATCGGTGTTTTGATTAGGTTTGCTTTCAGTGTCTCTAGGCTTCCTGACAATCTTCAGTTCAATTGAAATTGACATTCTTCTTTAGTAGAGAGTTAAAGCACTTAGCTGTTTCAGCAAAATTTGGAATGAAACGCCTATAGTAGTTGCAGAACGCCACAAATCCGCGAACTTCATCTGCATTTTTTGGTATCGGGTGGTTCTTGATCGTATCATATTTTGATGGGTCAGTTCTAACCCCATCTTTGGTGATTAAATGACCCAAATATACCACTTCTGATGGTAAAAATTGGCATTTTCCGGGGTTCAATTTCAAATTATGCTCACGCAACCTGTGAAATACTTTGCAAAGATTGTCATAGTGATATTTGATGCTACATCCAAATACTATTATGTCATCTACATAAAGGAAAGCCTCGTAGCTTAAACCACTGAGTGCTATAGTTAGCATTCCTTGAAAGCTGTTAGATGAGGTCTTCAAACCCAACGGTAATCTTTTAATTGGTAATGTCCGCCGCTTGTTGAAAATGCAGTTAACGGCCTAGACGCTTTCTCAAGCTCAATTTGATAAAAAGAGCTGATCATATCTAATGTTGAAAAATATTTGGCCCTTCGAAGCATATCCAATACATCCTCAAGTCTCGTCAAAGGAAATTTATCATTAACGATTTTATCGTTAAGCCTTCGAAAATCTACAACCAATCGCCATTTCGGTTCGCCACTACATGATTTCTTTGGTACCACCAAAAGTGGTGAATTATAAGGGCTAACAGATGGCTCAATAAAATCATTGGGCTTGTGGTAATCGGTAATTTTCTATGTATACAAGGTTCTCATCTGTTGTTTGTAACCGCTGTTTATAAAAATTATTCGTAGTGAGTTTTTCACCCTCCTCCAGAATACATCTTGGAAGTCTTCAATTATTTTCAACAAACTAGCCATAGCTGAGCTATCCAAACTATCTCTGTTTATCAAGCCAAGCAATCTTTTGAAACGTTCACTGTTATGCATCTGTTTCTCGACTACGAGGATGTCATAGTTCCTCAAAGGCTCAACTTCTGCCTTAAAATCTTTTATGAGTACATCATTATCTGTGGTGTTCAACATTTTCCCATGCTGGATACCTTTAGCAGGTATAACGGTGTTACCCACAAAAACGCTTTTTTCAATTTCTGTATTAAACAAAATGCTATCCTCATCAACGTTAAGATTTATTGGGACAATCGCTTCTGTTCTAGCGGATATGTTGATTTGGTAACTGATGGGTTTCTTAATGCTCATTGGCAACACAACTTCATTATCATTAATGTTGAACGAGATGGTATATGTTTCATAATCAATTCTACACATATATTTCATGAGTAAATCTCTACCCAGTACACCATCTGTGCTTATTGGAAAATCGTCGTCTACAATATGAAATGAAGTAATTAATTTGTCTTCCCCAATTTTCAAACATAAATCTAAAGTACCTAAGGAAGTGGTAACCTCCTTGGTTATGCCTGTTAACTTGATTCTATCTTTTATCCTAATATCATATTCTATATCCTTATAAATATTGTTCTTGCATATTGACACGTCAGCTCCCGTGTCTACCAAAAATGACAAGTTCTTACTTGTATTAGGATCCTGAGGGACAAGTTAAAAGATGGATTGAAAGATTGCAGTCATACGACTACGAAAGTGTTCATCAGAAGTGTGGAATTCATGAAAATACTGTTGCCCTATTTCGTCGTCCATGTCCAGCTAACTGCAAGCATTGCCGACGGATTGAGGAAAAGGAACCGTCCATTGATCTGCGATTGATGACGGTCAAATTAGATGAAGGTTGGTCATCGGAGGAGATTCGAAATGCCCTGGAGCCGATGAAGATATCCAAGCACTGCTTGTATGGAAGGAGACAACTAGGCGACCTGACTGGAAGGACGTTTCAATGCATAGCGCCACCCTAAAAAGCTATTGGGCACAATGGAACTCCTTTCAGGTGGAGTGTGGCATACTCAAGCGGAAATGGGAATCGGCGGATGACAGCTCCTACTGGATGCAAACTATACTTCCTAAAAACTGAATCCACGATGTGGTTAAGGAAATGCACGAAGGATCCTTGGGAGGCCGGCTTGGTGTTAACAAGGCCTTAGCGAAATTGCGGGAAAGGTTCTACTGGCTCCACGCTTGAGAAGACGTAGAGGATTGGTACCGTAAATTCACAATGTGTGCTTCCGCAAAAGGTCCAAAGCGACAACTGAGAGGACAAATGCAAACATATAACGTGCGAGTACCGTTTGAAAGGATTGCTGTTGACATCGCAGGACCTTTTGCTGAATCCGAATGAAGAAATCGATACACGCTGGTTGTGGCCGATTATTTCAGCATATGGCCCGAGGTCTACCCATTCCCAACCAGGAAGCAACTACTGTAGCCCAACAGCTAGTGTTAAATTGGGTCAGTAGGTAGGGCGTACGTTGCGAACTTCATTTGGATCAAGGCTGAAACTTTGAGTCACAACGAGGACAACATCACTGCATGCCCAATCCGATGGAATGGTCGAACGTTTCAACGGCACGCTCAACAAACACCTGGCCAAGATGGTTGACGAGAACCAAAGGGACTGGGACCGACATATACCACTATTTTTGATAGCGTACAGAGCTGCCGAACATGCATCGACGGGCCAAGCATCAATCAAAGCCATTTTTGGAAAGACTATTTGTCTGCCAGCTGATATAAAGTTCGGAACACCCCCTGAGCAACCCAAAATGATCTCGGAGTACGCAAGTGAGCTAAGGCAACGGTTGAACCAGATACATCGGACACTGCGAAAACAGCTCGAATCGGCTACTGACCGCATGAAGACCAGGTTTGATCTAAAAGCAAATTCTACTGGCTTCCAGCAAGATGATTTGCTGATGCTATATAACCCACAGCGGCGGAAGTGTAGGTCTCCAAAGTTGCAGCATAATTGGGAGGGACCATACCGGGTTACAAAGCGAATCAACGACGTCGTATATCGCATACATGAACACCGTAAGCCGAGAGCCAAAATGAAAATCGTGCACCTGGACCGTCTTACCCCATATTACATCCAGGGAGAATTGACTACAACTGGCGACACATCTTTTCGGGGCGAAAAGAACTGAGGTGGGGGCAATGATGCATGTACAACTAATTCTGCGAGCTACTCTCGTAATTGTTTTCACAACATCATGATCAACAAAAGAATGTACTCGAAAACCCGCCAAGCATGATCAACATCTTAAAGTGAGTCACTGCCCCATTCATTAAGCTGCTCGAATATTTGAGTTAGTTCGCCAATGTACAAGAAATGAATTGAATGACTAGAGACCCTATATAAAGCCGAACTGAATGAATCATCACAACCGCGATATAGTAAAACTGCGATAGTGTGGAGTGTGAATTAAGAGCGATATTGATTGTGAAGTGAAAAACAGTTGAAGTAAAAATTGATAGACAAGTTGTGGAAACTTAACTTAAAAGACAGTGCGTTTTCACTTTCCCGGAGCATTAAAATTATCGGCCGCGAACCATAACACGCTACAATACATAACTTATTGCATTCAAACGCTTTTAATTCTGTTCATGTAATGTTAATTCGATTGTAAGAGTTTTGGATATCTTGAAATTTCTTAAATTTTAAACACGGTAATAGCAACTTGTTTTATGTTTTGACGTATTTTGCTTATAGAAGATTTTATATGTATTGTTTTCATTATTGTGAGTATAATATAGATACATAGTATACCCATGTTATTAAACAATGCTTAAATTATGTACTTTTTTCCGTTTTGTTGATTTTATCAAACTTAGAAAAACGTTCCCAAAATAATAGTTTTCTGCAAAATATCCACTAAAAAACAATGTAACAATAAAAGTATAGAATTCCGTGCGCTGCCCTATCAAAGTTTATTAGCATACAAATTTTGAGACATTATAAACCAAGAGTCATCATTATAGCTTGCAATTTTTTTTTGTCATAGAAGCAATGTTGAAATTCGCAACCTTGGTGATTTTGAGCCATATAAGCACAAATTTTTAAGATACGCTCACGCTGAGAGCACAACCTTTCCATCCATTAGAAAATCGGAGGTGTTCGAAAATGCGTGAAGAGCGAAACGATAACTCAGGAGTTTTGCATTTGCAGACAATTCACAAGTTTCGCCAAATTTCGCGCCACTGATTCTGGAATTGTAACACGTTCGGGGATAATTTATGTGGCCCCGAATCATTCCCTATGTTTGTTTTTAGTTCGAAATTTATGTGCGCACGATATTTGAGTAAAAATGGTCAACGTAAACGCGTCAATCACTTTATGAAAAAAAGAACAATGACTTCGAAATTTCTTAAGAATAATAAAATTACTCTCATCAAATTAATCTCGGCTCTACTTTGTACTGAACACATTTGTTTTGTATCTCCTTATATTGATATGATTTATTTTTTTCTGGAATTTATTCACAGCATAACTGTTAGAGAACTGTTTATCAGAGTTTTTCCAAAGTAAGATACATTCCCTCCTTAGTCGCCAATAGTGGAGAGTCCTTGTTGAACACAAGTGGAGGCCTAGTTTTCGAGCTTGGAGTAATACGGAAATTTCGAAGCAAAGTGATGAGTCCAATTCTAGATTGCATCATTCCAAAACGCATGCCAATACAATTTCTAGGTCCATCTCCAAATGGTAGGAAACTCATTGGATGTCTTTTTCTCTCCTCTCCAGTATCAAACCTACTTGGATCAAACCGTTCAGGATCATCGAAAATTTCTGGGTCATGTTGAATTGCGTATACCGGAATCAAGACTCTTGTCCCTTTTTCGATGACGATCTTGGTATCAGGAACCTTAAAGTCAACATCCGAATAACGCACTAGAAGTGGTACTGGAGGATATTTTCGAAGCGATTCTGAAATAATAAACCTGTTAAACAACTTAATTTAGTAAAGTATACAATATCACTAACCATTGATAACTTGATCCACATATTTCATCTCCATCATGGCCTCATACGTTAAAATTCCGTTATGTTTTTCAATGATATTTTTCACTTCTTCCCGAGCCCTTTCTTGTACATCCTGGTGAAGACTCAATTCAAATAAAGCATAGGATAATGTTGTTGATGAAGTTTCAAAACCAGCCAAAAAGAAGAGGAATGCTTGAGCTGTGACTTCTTCAATCGATAATCCTTCCGGCGAATTCTTCAAATCAATTAGCAGATCCATAAAATCATTTCGCTTGATATTGTTCTTTTCGCGATAGGCAACTGTTTCTCGGACAACTTTCAAGAAAAATTTGGTGACATCATCGCGAATAACTTTCATATGAAGTTTTTTTGCCATATCGGGGAACTGACGAATAAGGGAGAAAACGAGCCTTCCGTTACGCGGAGATGTAAAGACTTTTCTACCATAATCACGGAACTCAGCATTTGGATCCTTAAGGCTGTTGCACTCAATTCCAAAAGCACAACATCCAATCACGTCAGTGGAGAAGCGTGCCAAGTACTCTTTCATTTCGACTTCCGGACCGGCTTTCATTGCATCCCTTAGCGCTCCAACAAAGTTATCTGCGACGCTGAGAATCGTCGGGAACATGTACTTCATTTTCCCAGAAGTGAAAGTTGGAGACAGCTTGTGGCGCAACCTTCGCCATTTATCACCACTTGCGGATAACATGTGTGCCGACAAAGGATCATCTTTTTCGTTGTGGTAGGTGTGTCGGTCGTGAAATTGGTTGAAGTTTTTGATGAGAACAGTTTTGATTAAATCAAGATCAGTGAGAATTGCGATCGGACTGAAGGTTACATACATTCCAGCCACTGGCGAGCCTTTCTTGAATGCATGGTAGATCTCACCTACTACGTCCTTCACGTGTCGCGGGTCGTTATAGCGGGCGCTTCCGAAAGGTATCCTTGGACTTAAAGTGGGAACATTTCTATTCTTCCAATATGTAAACTTCCATTTGAAAAACAAATAAACCGACAACAGCAACGCTGATGTATAAAACGAAATCGAGAACAAATCCATTGCACTTTCACTTTAGAAACAATTTGATGAGAATTCAATATCAAAGCTATTCTCAGAAAAGCTCAACAAACTGTGACAATTCCTTGTACGACCAGCAACTTTTAAATACTTCTGTGTTACATAGTCATGACTCGTTTTTAAGGTTTTTGTAAAATAATTTTACAAAACCCTACTAAAATCGCGACCTGTCTGTCCGTCCGTCTGTCCGTGTGTTACAGCACTTTTCCTCGCAAACTACCTAAGCTAGAAACATCAAATTTTGTATGCAGGTGTAAAGTGGTGCTCTTTTCAAAGTTCAACTACAAAAAAATGTTATAAGGTATTTTAGGGAGTCTCCCCATATAGGGGAGTGGCCCCCGAAAAAAAAATCATCAAAGGTAGCCGACATGGGTATCAAATGAAAGGTCTTGATGGAATCTTTTCAAAACAGGCCTTAATTTGACACTTTTTGTTTCGAGGGGCGCAAATACACGAAAAATGTGTGTCTACCCCCTTCGCGATTGGACACTTGTGATCCGAAAAAGCTGAAAAAAATTATGGAGGCTAGTGTCTATAAGTACAACAAGTCAAAATTCACTCAACTTTGTTAATAATAGTACGATATTCGAATTTCACATTTTCCCCAATAAAATCGCATAAATGAAATTCTAAATTTACGTAGTATTACACTTTGTAAGTTTGATGAAAATTGAATGATGATACATGATACATGGAAGTTATAGCCGTATAAAATTTTTCCAATTACAACAACAATAGCAGATGATTTTGGTATTTTATGGACTTTCCCTCGAATCAGTCACTGCAGTTTTGACTTGATCTTCTTGAAATTTTCCAGTAAGGTCAATAATTTTCGTTGGTTGGCAACAAAATGGCGACCGTTGAAATTAGAAAAACAATGGATTTTCTTCTAAGCGTGACCATCTCTTTGACATGTTTCTTGAGTTAATTCATTGCTGGTGACTGCACTTTTGAGAAGTTGGGTACAAAACCCTTCTGACATGGGCGTAGGTCTGTTTAGCCAACTTGTTAATCAGCTACAATCGCTCGAATTACATTATTATCTTATCATTATTAGCTTAAATTGTACTTTGGGCGCTTACTAAGCATCGCCATAAAGAAATTTACCTTATCTAGCCTAAGAAGAAGTTCTCCTGATTCATCCACGGAACATACGACTGTGAGTCCATAGAAATAATCAAAGTGTATTGCGCGTCACATCTCACAGTAAGGGGTAAGGAGTGTTGAATTATGCAATTCCTGGGTGCATTGCTGTTTACAAACAAACCGGTTTGAGGAAAAATCTTATCTAGTTAAAAAAAATTGATATTTTGCGAATAATTCAATGACATTGAGATGATTAAAATAAAGCCGACTAGTGATCGACTATCATAGATCCAAAGATTTTGGACTAACCATTTTGAAAGCAAGCATTTAGAGCATCAGAAGGGGAATTTTTCATAAGAAAAAAATTTTTAGAAAAAAAAAAGAAAATCGACTTCAAAATGCCCTAAAAAGGATTAAATAAATTTTATGGAAGCGGTGCCATATCATATTTTCCCCATTCTTTTGTGATGGTGCAGATGTTGGAAGTATTTATGTTGAAATGGGGAAATTCATTTGGCCCCACTTCCATAAAATTTATTTCATCCTTTTAAGGGCATTTTGAAGTCGGTTTTCTCTTTTTTTCTAACAGTTTTTTTTTCTTTTCAAAACTTTCAAAACTCAGTTTGTTGAATACATTGTATCATGTACTCGTGCATTAAAATATAATTTTTCCTGCAATGCAAAAACCACTACGGCTAAAATCTGCAGCGTTCATTGGAATCGAATTTAATTCTGGTACATTTGATACATGATCTCATAGACATTGCCAAAATAGCTAAGTGTCTCCATCAGCTAACCGAGAAAAATCATCCATATGTATGTCTGGAATGAACAATGCCAGACAGGCTTCGAGACCCTGAAGGAAAAGCTGTGTGAATCACCCGTGCTGGCGTATCCGAAACCCGGAAAAACGTTTGTAGTTGACACCGATGCAAGCAATGGCGGTATTGGAGCTGTACTCTCCCAGCAGATCAATGGTGAAGAAAGAGTCCTCTCTTATTACAATCGAGTTCTCTCAAAAAAGTGAGAGGAACTACTGCGTGACCAGGAAGGAGCTATTGGCTATAATAGAGGCCACCAAGCAGTTCCACAAGTACCTATATGGCCAGAAATTTGTTCTTTGAATGGACCATGCATCGCTGAGATGGCTACTTAACTTCAAAAACCCCGAGGGACAAGTTGCGAGATGGATTGAAAGATTGCAGTCATACGACTACGAAATTGTTCATCGAAAGGGCAGAGTTCATGGAAATGCTGACGCCCTATCTCGTCGTCCATGTCCAGCTAACTGCAAGCATTGCCGACGGATTGAGGAAAAGGAACCGCCCGTTGATCTGCGATTGATAACGGCTGAATCCGATGAAGGTTGGTCATCGGAGGAGATTCGAAATGCCCAGCTAGCCGATGAAGACATCGGACCATTGCTCGTATGGAAGGAGACGACTGGACGACCTGAGTGGAAAGACGTTTCAATGCATGGCGCAACCCTGAAAAGCTATTGGGCACAATAGAACTCCCTTCAAGTGGAGGGTGGCGTACTCAAGCGGAAATGGGAAACGGCGGATGGTAACTCCTAGAGGGATGCAAACTATACTACCCAAAAGCCGAATCCACGATGTGATTAAGGAAATGCATGAAGGATCCTCGGGAGGCTACCTTGGTGTTAACAAGACCTTAGCAAAATTGCGGGAAAGGTTCTACTGGCTCCACGCTCGAGAAGACGTAGAGGACTGGTGTCGCAGATGCACAATTTGCGCTTCCGTCAAAGGCCCAAAGCAACGACTGAGAGGACAAATGCAAACCTATAACGTAGGCGTGCCATTCGAAAGGATTGCTGTTGACATCGCAATACCCTTTCCTGAATCCGATTGGGGAAATCGATATATGCTGGTTGTAGCCGATTATTCCAGCAAGTGGCCTGAGGCCTATCCCATTCCCAACCAGGAAGCAACTACTGTAGCCGAACAGCTAATGGTAAATTGGGTCAATAGGTACGGCGTGCCTTGCAAAATACATTCGGATCAAGGCCGAAACTTTGAGTCACTAGTTTTTGACGAAATGTGCGAGTCGCTCAGAATACGGAAAACGAGGACAACACCGCTGCATCCCCAATCCGATGGTATGGTCGAACGTTTCAACGGCACGCTCAATAAACACCTTGCCAAGATGGTTGACGAGAACCAAAGGGACTGGGACCGACATATTCCACTATTTTTGATGGCGTACAGAGCTGCCGAATATGCATCAACGGGTCAAGCTCCAGCCAAAGTCAATTTTCGGAAAGACTTTTCGTCTGCCAGCTGATATAAAGTTCGGAACACCCCCCGAGAAACCCCAAACCATCTCGGAGTACGCAAGTGAGCTAAGACAACGGTTGAACCAGATACATCGGACAGTGCGAAAACACCTCGAATCGGCTACTGACCGCATGAAGACCAGGTATGATCTAAAGGCAAATTCTACTGGCTTCTAGCAAGATGACTTGGTGTGGCTTTATAACCCGCAACGGCGAAAGGGTAGGTCTCCAAAGTTGCAACATGATTGGGAGGGACCATACCGAGTTACAAAGCGAATCAACGACGTCGTATACCGGATACAGGAACATCGTAAGCCGAGAGCTAAAATGAAAATCGTGCGTCTGGACCGTCTTGCCCCATATTACACCCAGGGAGAATTGACTACAAATAGCGACACATCTTTTCGGGGCGAAAAGAACTGAGGTGGGGGCAGTGTTACATGTACAAATAATTACATGTACAAATAATTCTGCGAGCTACTGTCGCAATTGTTTTCACAATCATTAAGAACATCAACAACTGAATTTACTCGAACCCACGAGAACCCAACAAGCATTGTCAACATCTGAAAGTGAGTCACTGCCCATTCATGCTGGAATGTTCCCGCTTACTCACCAATGTACGAGAACTGAGTTGAATGATAGAGACCCTATATAAAGGCGAGCTGAATGAATGGTGGGATTCATTCGACCGCGATAAAAACTTCCGATAGTGTGTGGAAAGCGAATTGAAAAGCGATCAAGTAATAGTGAGGTGATTTTGAGAAGACAATTGCGATATAAATTTATGGATAAGTGTAAAGTAGAATTTTAATAGTGAAAATTAAAGTTGTAAAATTGTTAGTAAAGTGATTGTGCATTTTTTTAACGAATTAAATAAACTCTTTTGATTTAATTTAAAAGACATTGCGTTTTCAGTTTCCCGGAACATTAAATTATTGGCCGCGAACCAAAACACGCGACAATATTTTTAACTACATCAAAGGAATGTAAGATGTAAATTATCTTTTTGTCCATGCTTTATATAATTTCTGAATATTATTGGTTAGTTTTTGCGCCTTTTTCCAATTGAATAATAAAATATGTGAAAGTTGAAATGAATTTGATATTGTTCTTTTGATTGTATGTTTTGATTTATAACGCATACATTGAGAGAGCCATTTGGGCCATTAAGTTTTAGCATTTTTTAAGCTTGAATATTTTTATATTTTTTGACAATTTAATTTAACAATTTGTATTGAATAAGCTTTTGACTTTACTTTGACTTTTTAATGTTGAAGTTCCCTCAGTACCAGCATCGTTGTCTTATTATATTTAATACTTATTACAATCACACAATATTCAGTAGAACCTGTAAAGTTCTGTTTTTCTTTACTGTATAAATTATTTACTTTGCTGTTAGTAAATATTTTTTGTTTAACTTTATAAACATAATACTAAATTATTGGGTTTTCTGAAACGTTTCCATTAAAAGAATAATAAAATCCAAAATCTTCACACTTTCATCTATTGTATTTCCGATTACTTGAAAATTAGTATTAATCGTGATATAAATTATAGAATAGGCTATAAAGCCTCACTTATCCGTCGGATATGGAATTGTTAATTTGAATGTAGAATCAAGTCTCTAGATGCTGTGAATTTTGATGGTGAAGATATCATATTTTTTTAATTCTTCTGGTACATCTTCATCCACTTCTTCTGATGAACTGCGATGTTTTTGATTCTGGAATTTAAACGATTTTTCCCCGCATGCAGTTATTAGTGAAGTTAATGTTGTGTATCCTTTCATTGGCATGTCTCTTTAAAACAAGGTGACAGTTTTCAATTACCACTAATGCAAGAATATATGCATAAATTTTTAAGATACGCTCACGCTGAGAGCACACCCTTTCCGTCCATTAGAATTTCGGAGGTGTTCCAAAATGCGACAAGAGGGAAACTTAAACTCAGGAGCTTTGCATTCGCAGACAATTCACAAGTTGGGCCGAATTTCGCGCCACTGGTTCTGGAATTGTAACACGTTCGGGGAAATTTATGTGGCGCAAAATAAATCCCTATATTTTATTTAGTTCCAATTTTATTTTCCTCGACATAAATTTTATGCGCACGATATTTGAGTAAAAATTTTCAACGCGTTTACTACAAACACTTTATGAAGAAAAACAATGACTTTGAAATTTCTTAACAAGGATAAAATTACTCTCATCAAATTAATCTCAGCTCTACTTTGTACTGTCAAAGTCAAAGTCAAAGTCAAAAGCGCTTTATTTAATACCAATCGTTATAAGTTTTTAGAAGAACATAAAGCAAATTCCAAACAATAAAACTTTAAAAAACTTAATGGCCCGAATGGCTCTCTAAATTTATACGTTATCAGTTAAACACATTTAATGAAAGAAATGCACTTGCAAATTTAAATTAATTAAGATTATTAGATATTTTTTGATTCAATTGGACAAAGGAGAAAAAACCAACCAGCATTATTAAAAAATTAATTATATTACTAACACAACAATGAACTTATATCCTATACCTAATATGTTACACCCTAATTCTAAATAAGTTCAATAAAAAAAAAAACGTTACCTTATATTGAAACCTATACCTAATTTATAATAGAAATAAACAACAATACTAGATTTAGCAATAATGAGATGAATCTAAAAAACTAAGTAACGAGAAAAAGTACAAAAACAGAAAAAAAACACGAATAATTTAGACATTGTCATTCAGCCACCAATACCTAGATTGTTCCATCTCAGCTCGACCAGCCTCAACGAATCTAGCAAATGAGTATCTCCATTGGAATTGTTGGTCTCGTGAACTCAGATTCGGAGGATATTTTATCTTCTTATCGGTGGCACGTCTATATACGTGATACATGATTGGGACGCCGTCAGAATCAAAAACATATCGATTCATGTCCAAATACACGAATGCTTCTGGAGGAACGAAGCCAGTAGTGAGGCAAGTCACAATATACCCGTCTGTAGGGTGGAACGGCTGTGAAATCCAAGGATTTTAACCCACAGTTACAGATCTTGCGATATGATTACGAAGAAGTTACAATATGAAGATATCGACTCTTGTCACTTGAGCGGTTTGATAAATTTTTCTATTCGATATATAGTGCTTCCAATCCGTCTCAGGCTTTCTGTACAAACCAGTACATGTACGAAGACATTTCCTTTCAAAAACTCTTAATCTTTCCATTGTGCTAGCACTCTGGTTGTACCAGATCTGGCATCCGTATGTCAAAACTGGTCTAACCAGGGTCTTGTAACAGATAACTTTGACTTTTTGATCAATGTTTCTGGAATGAAAGAGTCGCTGAAGGGCCATGACTACTTTTAGTGCTTTACTGAGCACGATTTTGACATGTTCAGTATAGTACAGATACTGATCGAGATAAACACTGAGGTATCGAACACAGGATTTATATGGAACCCGTTCTGAACTACCCTCACCAGCCATGATGTGGAAATCCTTCCAATTACGTTTCAGGTCTTGACTGGCCCCCTGCAGCGTTGTCCGAAACAAAATTGTTTCGCACTTATGCGCATTGATTTTCATTCGCCAATTGTCAGTGTAGAGCTGCACATCATTAAACATTTTTTGAAGATTGCTCTGAACTATTGTAGCTTTTCGGTCTGCCGTATAGATGATCAGATCATTAGCAAACACTACCAATGATCGCGTTGGCGAGACGTTAAAATCAAAGCTGTTCAATAGCTTGCGCATGATTATTGAGAAAAGCAGGGGCGCAGTAACTGTTCCCTGCTGTAGACCATTCAAGACCTTGAATTCGCGCATTGTTGTCAGATTTCCATCAGTTACAACAAATGATTTCCCGTATAACATATTACACATGATGGCGACAAGGTGTCTGGGGAACCTGTCCTGAAGAAGTTTGAAAACTAGTCCATCTAACCACACCGTATCGAAGGCTTTCTCCATATCAATGAAACATGCTCCAACACATTCTTTGTTGTTTAGTTTCCAACAGATGTCTGAGGTTACTTTCGTTATTGCATGTATGGTCGAATGCCTGGCACGAAAACCAAATTCGCAATTCGGCATCAACCCATATTTCTTAATGTGGGCGTTTAATGCTCTGTTGAGTATCACTTCAAAAACCTTGCTGATGTTAGGCAGCAAGCTGATTGGGTGATAGCTTTTAGGGCATGAAGATTCTTATCCTTTCTTTAAGATCGGAAATACCTTAGCCTTTTTCCACTCATTTGGGAAATATGAATTATTCAACATGTTGTTGAACAATATGCAATAATTCCTTATAGCAACCTCAGGCATATGTCGAAGAACTACGTTTGGAATACCGTCAGTACCACATGATTTCTTGTTGTTTATTCTGCGAAATATGAAATACAAGTCTTCATAGCTGACAAAATAATCAATAAGATTCAAGGTTGGTATGAGGTCAGATGTTAATGTTTCATCGAAATGAAGAATTGATTGGTCGTTCAGGCTTGATTTGAAGTCGGAAACTTTTGCTCAAACGACCTGCAAAAATATTTTATTCCTTCTCTCCGGGTTTGGCAGATCAACCAATTCAAAATGTGTTCCAATCAGGGCAAGTTTCTACAATCCATCACAAATAATCCTGTTTTCGTTTCTATCCGGAGTCGTACTATCAATTTCGATATCAGTTCTATCGAGAAATTTATCTCATCACTAGCGACTTCAAGATTCGATACCTTGACTCGAGACTTATTGCGGAATAAGCTATTCACTTTCGCGAAAACGCCATCTGGGGCCTGTGGGCTAATATCCCTCAGTTTTTTCGCCCATTGATTGCTGACCTCACTCCTGAAGTACGAACGGATTAAGTTCCAGACATTCTTCAGGTGTAATTTCAACAAAGCCAACGAGGGATGGTTGTAGTCCAAAAGTTGTCCATAATTATTGTTGACGCGGGTGAGAAGAAGGCTTTTCAATCTTTTCAACCTTGCGGTGGTTGGTGTTTCATATCCTTCCATATTGTTTCGATGTTTAATCTTGGGAACAACTTTCTCAATCGTTTCCAACGTCAGCTTCTCTAACTTCGACAAATAGACATCTATTTCATCGTCAGTTAGATTCCTGTTATTAGGAACCATTGAGCAAGCATTGCCATCATCAGAAGAGGGACATTGCTTGTGGTACTCCCGATTAAACTTCATTTGAAACTTTCCTTAGTCTGTTTTTTTGAAATTCAACCGATGGTTTTCATGTTGAACTGGAATGAGGAAGAAATCATCCCTTTGATGATTGGTTTCCATTACGATTGCGTTATGGTCGTTATCGTAAGGAAGCACCTGCAGTTTCCGTTGAGGACTATTGAAGCTGAATTCAAGTCTTGCCTCAGCAATGTCGAGGTCCAAATATGAAATTGTCCTAGGGTATGTTGGGAACTCCGACCCATATAGGTTGCACCTGTATTCAATTTGGTAATCTGTTATCCATGATTTCAGGAATGCACCTCTTGGATTATTGGTGGCGTTCAGCCATGATGGTTGCTGGGCATTCAGGTCAACGGCAAAAATATAATAACTATGCAGCCTGTTCAATTCGAGTATTTCAAACAAGGAATTGAGTTCCTTCTTGAACTTGAGAACATTTTGACCAGTTGCATAGGCAGAGATAACGAAGAGGTTATCCCCACCTGGCAGTGAAATTTTGATGACGGACACTTCAAGAAATTCAAAGTTTTTGAATTTAACTTTTTCAATATTTTGGAAACAATAAGGTCTTCTAACCAATATCCCGGTGCCACCTCCCCCATCACCTATTACCCTATCGTTTCTTACGAATGCAAAATCTTTGAATTCCATGGTATGCCATGAATTGAGGTGGGTTTCAGTGAGAAGTATGATGTCAGGCTTTTGCTTAACAGCAAATTCAAGGAGATAACCACGTCGATGTAAAGCAACGATGGAGATGACGTTGATCGATATGAGGCGAAGCCTACCCATGGGAATATGACTGGATGACAAGTTATTATTAGGCATTCGAAAGACCTAAACGCTGAAAAGCAAATTAAATTTTTGAATCTTGTTTGTCGATTCTCTCCGATAAAAAATTAAGTTGCTGGTAAATTTTGAGAAGCAGCTCATTATTGCCACTTACATTATTTACATTATTTTCAGCATTTTCTGCTGGTCCTCTAGCGGCGAGTGCAAATGATACTCCGGGCTTGACGAAGTTGGAAGGTATGATATAACGGTGTACTTGTGTTTGCTTTGGAGCAAATTTAACTTTTGCATCTTGATAACGGGAACATCCTCGATATGATGCTGGGTGACCAAAAACACCGCAGTTAATGAAGTATAATTTTTCTTTAGGCTCCGTCTGAGCCAATTTGCACTCACCGGGAGCATGAACGTCTTTGTATTTAACGCACCGATAGTGGATGGCACAATTGACAGCCGAATGTCCAAATCTTTGACACCGGTAACACTGGTTGACTTCTCTTTTCTGGAGGCGTTTCCACCTCACCACTCTGAAATTCAAGTACCTTATTTAATGAAGGGCACTTGGACTGCTCTTATTTGCAATTTGTACCAGGTAAAGTGGTAAATTCTTTCTTTCTATGGTCGACCTTCTTGTCGCAAAGGCTTTGACCGAAACAAAATCAATATCTGGTGCAGCCTCCTTGAGTACCTGAAGGAGATCGACCGTATCCTCTCCGCTGTCCAAACCCTTCAACAATAAGGTCTGTTTTTTTTCACTTTTTGGGGTATAGGTGAAGTGTGGAACCTCCCCAGAAATCAGCGCATCTTTGGCTGACTTGAAATCAACCAGTGATTTCGTCCTTAAAGTTAATTTTTCGGCATTAACTCTTCTGATTTCGAAATTGGCCACTTTATTTTCGGCTGCCAATAGCCGAACCATATCTTTCCCGGTTTGTCTGAACACGTTGATTGGCGGAACTTTTTCTGTCTTTTTTTGGAAGCTTTTTCAGAGGAACCAGCAGAACTGCGGGCTACTTTTGCTCCTTAATTTTGTTCTTTAAATATTGAATCAAATTAACGTCATTATCTTGATTAAAATTACCTCCGATGTTTTCTTCGATTTACATATCTTCGGTTAATCCCTCCAGCGCTGCAAAATAATTTTGGCTCTCGTTGGTGCCACCAGCACTTAGAATTTCCTCTGAATTTACTTGCTTTGTACTTTTCTTCGGCTTTGTTACCTGTTGCCATTGATTTTGTGGCTGTGTCTTTTGAGGCTTCATCCCTTTCTTGAAAAAATCCTTGAGAGACTATATCTCTTGCCTTAGTTTATCATTTTCTTTCTGCAATTTGCCCATTTGTTGATTGTCCGCTATTATTTGCAGCTTGCACCCTCCATCAACGGAGTTTTCTTCGTTATGTTTTCTTTTGGCGATTGTCGCCAGTTTCGTATTCGTCGTTTCCCCAGGTTGTCCCAACGGTGGGAAGCCGTCGGGCTCCTCCATACCAGCGGCGAAATTTTCTTTGTGAATTTGTTTTTCGTTACCAATCGAAGTAAAAAATATTCGGTAGAAATTTCCTGAGTCGATTACTTCGACAATATAAGATTTTTTCCGATAAAAATTAACTTCGGGCTAATGTTTTTAAAAATTAATTTAATTTTTGAAAACTTTTGACAGGAGCAATTTAAAAGACGTCTATACGCAAAGACTACTACGATCCATCCCTCTACTTTGTACTGAACACATTTGTTTTGTGTCTGCGCTCATTGATATGATTTATTTTTTCTTGAATTTATTCACAGCATATCTGCTAGAGAACTGTTTATCAGAGTTTTTCCAAAGTAAGATACATTCCCTCCTTAGTCGCCAATAGCGGAGAGTCTTTGTTGAACACAAGTGGAGGCCTAGTTTTCGAGCTTGGAGTAATACGGAAATTTCGAAGCAAAGTGATGAGTCCAATTCTAGATTGCATCATTCCAAAACGCATGCCAATACAATTTCTAGGTCCATCTCCAAACGGCAAAAAACTCATTGCATGTCTTTTGCTTTCCTCTTCAGGATCAAACCTACTTGGATCAAACCGTTCAGGATCACTGAAAATCTCTGGGTCATGTTGAATGGCGTATGCTGGAATAAAAACTCTTGTCCCTTTTTCGATGACGATGTTGGTATCAGGGACCTTAAAGTCATCATCCGAATAACGCACTAGAACTGGTACTGGAGGATATTTTCGAAGCGATTCTGAAATTATAAAATCAGTTAATCAATACCATTTAGTAAAGTTTCACAACAACACTAACCATTAATAACTTGCTCCACATATTTCATCTCCATCATGGCGTCATACGTTAAAACTCCGTTATGTTTTTCAATGATATTTTTCACTTCCTCCCGAGCTCTTTCTTGTACGTCTTGGTGAAGACCCAATTCAAACAAAGCAAAGGACAATGTTGTTGATGAAGTTTCAAAACCAGCCAAAAAGAAGAGGAAAGCTTGAGCTGCAACTTCTTCAATCGATAATCCTTCCGGGGAGTTCTTCAAATCAATCAGCAGATCCATAAAATCATTTCGCTTGATATTGTTCTCCTCGCGATATGCAACTGTTTCTCGGACAACTTTCAAGAAAAATTGGGTGATATCATCACGGAAAACTTTCACATGAAGTTTTTTTGCCATATCGGGGAACTGACGAATAAGGGAGGCAATGAATCTGCTATTACGCGGAGATGTGAAAACTTTTCTGCCATAATCGCGAAACTCAGCATTTGGATCCTTGAGGCTGTTGCACTCTATTCCAAAAGCACAACATCCAATCACGTCAGTGGAGTAGCGTGCCAAGTACTCTTTCATTTCAACTTCTGGACTGGCTTTCATTGCATCCCTTAGCGCTCCAGCAAAGTTATCTGCGACGTTAATAATCGTCGGGAACATGTACTTCATCTTCCCGGAAGTAAAAGTTGGAGACAGTTTGTGGCGCAACCTTCGCCATTTATCACCACTCGCGGAAAACATGTGTGCCGACAAAGGATCATCTTTTTCGTTGTAGTAGAAGTGTCGGTCGTGAAATTGGTTGAAGTTTTTGATGAGAACAGTTTTGATTAAATCAAGTTCAGTGAGAATTGCGATCGGACTGAAGGTTACATACATTCCAGCCACTGGCGAATCTTTCTTGAATGCATGGTAGATCTCACCTACCACGTCCTTCACGTGTCGCGGCTCTTTATAGCGGAGGCTTCCGAAAGGTATCCTTGGACTCAAAGTGGGAACGTTTCTATTCTTCCAATACGTAAACTTCCACTTGAAAAACAAATAAACCGACAGCAACAACGCTGATACGTCAAACGAAATCGAGGACCACTCCATTGCACTTTCACTTTAGACACATTTGCTGAGAATCCAATATCAAAGCTGTTCTCAGAAAAGCTCAACAAACTGCGACAATTTCTTGATAGACCAACATCTTATAAATACTTATAAATGCTACCCAGTCATGATTTGGCTCTTTGTAATCAGCCTTGCGCGCTAGCAACCTACAATCACTCCAGCAAGATTGTTATTATCTTATCATTCATTATTAGCTTACATTGAATGAAAAGTAACTTATGTGCTTTCCAAGCGCCGTCGTAAAGACAATTATCTTATCAAGTCTATGAAGAGCTTCTCGGGCTTCAACCATGGAACACGCGACTGTGAGTCGATAGAAATAATCAACGTGCATGGTGCGTCACACCTCGCTTTAACGGGTCAGGAAAGCTGATTTCTGCAATTCATGGTTGCATCGCTGTTTACAAACAAACCGGTCTGAGGAAAAATCTTATCTAATTATTATAAATGGATATTATGTGAACAATTCAAAGCAATGAAATTATTGAAATAAAGTAGGCTTATGATAGATTATCATCAATAGAAGGACTTTAGACTAACCATTTTCAAAGTAAGCATTACAGGTATCAAAAGTGGGGGTTTCCGTGATACAAGGAGGATCGTATGATCTTTGCTGATTTGAAATATTTCAGATTATTTCATCCTAATTCATTCTAAATTGGAATAAAAAGAAACATTTAAAATTGTTTTTGAGGAGCTCCTGGGATTATAATGGAGCAATTATCAATTAATAAATAGTGATTTGGAATAACAAAGAGAGTAATTTAACATATATTCATCACTTTAGGGCAGGGTGTTATATGAGCGAAATCCCGGCTCGAAAGGATAACATTTAAAGATTAATAAAAAACAAAAAAAAGGCTAAAGTCTTCTTAGTGGTTCGGCCCGGCATGCCTAAGTAGCAATGGTTGTTTGCGCAAGTGGTCGGCAGATGCGCTGCCACTTAGAATGCGTGAGATGTGTGAATGCGTTGTTGTATAGTTTGAATGCATGTTAACAAATCATCTAACTGCACGTGAATAAATAAACTTCATGGAGGTTTATGGCATGCGGAATGTGTTAAGAGCGAAAGGATAACAGCAAGTTAGTCTTGACCGGACAATGGGCGCATCACCAAGCTGACGGGGTCGAATGAATTAATCGAAGTGAAGTAAGATTTAGCAGTGGAATATTATTGTTGAGAAGATTTTTACAATTAAGGTGTGGGGTTATACTCCAAATCGTGAAAAGTGGCTAAAGATAAAGCAACGAGTGCTTGTGGTGTGCTTGATTAATTCAAGATTTTGGAAAAGTGCTTGTTTTTTTATTGCGGAGGAAAAATATATTTCAAATATAGAATGAGCGATTGTGAAGACAATAGAAATATGTTGTTGGGCACAGAGGGTGAAGTAAATGGAGGTGTCCACCGCGATGACTTGCATACTGGAGCTGTAGACTCCGGAAGACCGTTGCATAGTGATATTCAAGCGAAGGAAATTGAGTTACTTTGTTGGGAGAATTCCCTTTTGAAGTGTGAGTTGGCCCTGTGGAGCTCCACCTCGTCCGTAACTTCATCGGTCAATGCTCTAGCGGCACCTTCAAGCCATGGTAACTGCAAATCACCAGCACTGAAGATTAACACTGCAGAACTGTCTACTTTAGTACCTCTGTTTGACCCGGCCACAGGATCTTATGGTGCAGCCAGGTGGATTGAGAACTTAGATCGGCTGGCCGAAGTGTCCTCGTGGAATGAGCGTACAGTTCTTTTATACGCGTCATTACGTCTCGGTGGCGCTACGAGATATTGGCACCAATCACGGACCGATATTACTACTTGGCCAGAATTTCAGAAGGAATTCGTGTGCAGTTTTCCTACCACTTAAAAATGAATCTGACATACTTATGCAGATCATGCTTCGCAAAAAGAAAAACGAAGAATGTATAGAAGAGTTGTTGCAAATTCCGTCGTACCGACTTTCTCCCATTCGCAAATTCCAATTGTCGCCGTAACATTTCCACCTTCTTTTGGGCACTCCTACTTTTTCCCTCTGTGTGTTTATTTATTTTTATTAACATTTTTCCAATTTCCTTTTAATTTGTATTTCCACATCATCACCATCCTACCCTTTTCCCTGATTTCAAATTACAACAAACTAGTAATATACTAATAATTTTAATCTTCCCACTAACAACACATTAATTCCCACTAACAAAATTTCATTCTATTCATTTTTCCTAACAAAACCTAATTCCTACCTTCGTACTAACAAATACTATTCACTAGTTCCCACTAACAAATTTTATTTTTTTCACTAACGAAAATCAATTCACGTTTCCCTACTAACAAAATTCAATCGCATGCCCAGATACATCGTTGAATGGGAGATCGATAAGGCATTGGTTACGTCGCGAGTTCTTGACCGGGGGTCTGCCGGAACCCTGAGTTCAAGTTTCGCCGGACGCAGGGAATCACTCTTTTTGGGGTATCGGCAAAACCAATAGCTTTCGTAATGTATATGTGACACTTTGTATTCAATCAAGCGCTTCTTGGATTGTGCAAAGTGCCATATGTAAAACAATGTATACTATTGAGTTTGTCGATATGGAACAAAAGATGTGTAGGCAGCGGAATCGAAGTGTAATGAACTTCGATTACGCTACCCAGATGCGGCAGCGGTAATTTAAAAATGAAAAGGATTGCGGATATGATAACAGTCCATGTTGCAATATCCAGGTAGTGCACGCGCTCTGCAATATATAACATGTAAGCAATATGTATCTATAAATTAAAATTGAAGGTGGAAAATAAATCATTGTTATTACAATCATCATTAACGCCTTTTATTTTACTTCACGCAGGAACAGAAGGTGAAATGCGGGATTGGGTGCTTGAATGCAGGGTCAGTCGGTTCTTTTGGCTTGGAGAATGTGGATAACAGTGATTTATTTTCGCGAAGAAGTTTTTTTAGAGTTTGTCGATGACGACGGGGAGGAAAACAATCGAAATGTTGAGATTGGAAAATTGGTGTAAGGAGTTTTAACATGAAAGATTGGTAAATAAAAGCCCTAATTGTGATTCGGGGAGTTTTCGGTAGTGAAACGAGCGGAAATTTGAAAGGATAGTGACCTTATAGATGAAAAGTACCATTTGCTGGAGGGTTAAAGAATTTCAATTGCGTGTGAGTGAAGTTAAGTGGGCTAGACACAAGAGAAACACATAATTAGGTGAGGTGAAGCCGGAATAAAACAGTGTCGGTTTAAATCACATAAAACATAAGAAATTTAAATAGTTTTGAAAAGGAAAGAAAATTGGTTCGGAGTAACAGTGGTGATAAAACAAAAAAAAAACCAGTGAATGCAGATTGTTGTGGATGCCGTAAAGAAAATGAAAGAATGGATTAAAAAAAAAACAAAAGTTTATTAACGACAAGTGAATCAAAAACCAAACGCGGGTCTGAATGTAATTTGTAACGGGATCCCTGAAGGATGAATCTATAGTGCCAGGTTTCCGAAGAAAAGATCTACATTTAGTGAAAAGAGGTCGGTTTAGTTTGCGTTTAGAGTAGTGTTAACATTTTTTTTTAAATTGAAATTAATTTTAAGGTCCCCCCCCCCTCTTCAGTTGCTGAGCGCTCAGCAGCATTAATAGGGGTGAGTAATTGCGCATTTTTTTCATTATATTTTCTTATTAATTATATTTTAATCCCGTTGGAATTTTCCTTTTATTACAATTATCCCCTTGGTATATATTTTTTTTTCACTTTAATTAAAAATATTGGTTGGTTTTTTTATAGAAGTGGTGAGATTTAGTTTTTCATTTGATTCATTAGTTAACTTATTGCAAAACCAAAGAGAAGTAGCTTGTTAATAATAATATTTTTTTTTACACGAATTGTTGTGTTTTCTTTTTTTCTATTTGAATAAATCGGCCACTATGTTGTAAACAAAAATAATTTTTTTCATTTCTCAAACATGACCTCTCCCTTTCCCGTCCTTATCCCACAGTGTTAGTTTCTTTATGTAAGGTGGCTCAGCACGAGCAGGGGGTGTCCCGGAAGTCCCACGACACGACTGAGAGCTAGCCGGCCTCAGTATGCCACCCCGGGCTACACACCCCTCTGCTAATTCTTAATGTCTGCAACTGCGGTGACACCCGTGGTTGCTACAGAGTATTTCTATCACATTGCAGCTATGGCCAAAAGCATCAATCTCGCAGAGAGAGAAACGGTGACTTATATCATATCGGGCATGGAAGACAAGGGTATGAGAAACATGCTAACCGCTGCCAATTGCGAGAATATGCAGCAACTGCTAGTTTTCGTCAAAAAAGTCAATGCAATGAGGCAACAGGAAAGACATCCTCACCGGCTACTGACTCAAAGTAGTAACACCCTTCCCAAGAAAAGGAGCTATGAAACGGCCGACGGATCCACTCTACCGACAAATCGACGCTATAGCGTTCCCTTGCACTGCAGTGAAAAGAGAAGCAAGCCGCAGGGCGAATCAAATGCGGAAAATAAGGAGAAAAGTGGGTTAAAGTGTTTTAAGTGCAGTAAAACAGGGCATCGCTACCGAGACTGCCCACTCCGTATTACCAATTGTTTCAAATGTCATAAGCCGGGACATGTCGCAAAGAACTGTGATCAGACACAATGACAATTAATGAACAACATAGAGCCGGTGTACATAGATGAATATTACCCACTCATTTTAGTAGATGGAGTACAAATTAGGTGCTTTTTACACTAAGGAAGTGCTTGTTCTACGGTTCAGTATCAAATTATCAGAAACAATAAGTGGAATACAGTGCCTTGCAGTATCCAGTTAACTTAGTTTGGCGGAAGAGTAACGTGTGCAAGGGAAAAGACCATAAAAACCGTAAGTTTTCAAAACATTAGTTTCGAGATTGCACTTTTAGTGGTGGAAAATGGGGCCCAACCGGTTCCTAGAATTCTTGGAAGGAATTTTCTTGATAGGCCCGATACACGCCTTTTAAAAACGTGGTAATGTTTTCAATTCTCCAAAGCCCCGGAAACTATTTACTGCATAGACCATGGTGATTCAGATGACATTAGTGAAAAGTTATTAATAAAAACTAATTTGACAGAAGGGAAGAGACAAAAATTGTTTAGACTTGCTAATAAATTTAGCGTTTGTTTCGCAAAAAATATGGCAGAGCTAGGTAAAACTAATCTCGTCAAAATGAGTATTAGACTGAAAACAGCGGAAGTTGTTAGGTATAAATCATATAAAGTACCATGTGGATTGCAAGATGTTCTTCGGGCAAAGGTAGATGAACTACTCAAATTAGACATTATCAAAGAGTCTGATTCGGAATCTCGTGAAAAAGCAGGACGGTGATTATCAAATGTGTGTCGACTATCCAAAGTTAAATTCAATTACGGTGCGCGAAATATTCTCCCTTCCGAACATAGAAGAGACACTTGCTCGCGAATAAAAAGTTTTTCTTATGCCTTGATCTAACGAGTGGATATCATCAAATTGCTGTCGAGAAAAATAGTCGTAAGTTCACTGTTTTCGTGACACCTGAAGGGCATGATGAATATAAGCGTGTTCCCTTTGGGCTTACGAATTCTCTAGCCGTTTTCCTTAAATCGATGAAGAAAATTATGTACTCTGTTCCATACGGGAATGTAATTGTATACATGGATGACATTCTAATCCCCACAGAGACGGTGGAGGAAAATTTCCAAATATTCGAAGTATTGCTTAACGCACTAAAGGAGGCAGGTGTTACCTTAAAATTGGGAAAGTGTTCATTTTTCAACACCGAATTAAAATTTTTGGGCCACGAAATCAACTCAAAAGATAACAGGAACAAGTAAAACGGCTGCAATAAGTGAATATAAAAAATAAAGTTCGGTTAAGGAAGTCCGGCTTTTTTTGGGACTGTGTAGCTTTTGCCGACGATTCTTCAGAGATGTCTCTAAGATCGCTCGACCATTAAATGGGCTGCTGAAGAAGGACATCGAATTTTACTGGGGCAAAGATCAACAAGAAGCATTTGAACTACTGAAGCAGAAGCTGACGAAACGACCCACCCTAGTTATATATGATGTGAACAAGCAACATCAAGTTCATACTGATGCAAGCTTTTGTGGAGTAGCTGGCATATTAACGCCAGTCAAAGATGATAAGTCAGTACAACCTGTCTCTTACTTCAGTCGTTCAACCACCGATGCCGAATCACGATACCATAGCTTCGAGCTCGAAACACTAGCTGTCGTCAAAACATTAGAACGTTTTAAACATTTTCTCATCAATAAAAAATTCGTGGTGGTCACCGATTGTAATTCACTGCGGATGACGCAGAACAAAAGAAACCTCAATCCACGCATTGCGAGATGGTGGTTGAAGGTAACTGAGTTTGACTTCGATATCGAATACAGACCAGGGTGTAGAATGTCACATGCTGATGCTTTGAGCAGAGCCCCGTGCGAAGAAGTGCAAGAGCCCAAAACTGTTGCAGAACAGATCATGTCGATTGGGATTGATGATGCAGATTGGATCGCAACTTTGCAGTTTCAAGATAAACACCTTGCCACAATAAAAAATAGTTTGCAAAGTGGTGGCAGAAAAAACGGGAACTACAAGCAGTTATTTCAAAACTTCATCCTACGTGGCGGGAAACTATTTCGAAAAACAGAGAATGGTAAACGACTTGTGATATCTTATGAGTTGCGGTGGCGTATTTTGAAGATGTCCCATGACGATATGGGACATTGCGGTATCGATAAAACGATGGACAATGTACAGAGACATTTTTGGTTCAGAAAATTTAAAAAAATCAACGAGCAAATATTTAAAGACTTGTGTGGAATGTCTATACAATAAAAGAGGACTTAACGAAACAAACTATCAGATCCACATACCGGAACGACAGCCGATACCATTTTTTTACGGTGCATGTGGATCATTTAGGTGCGTATCCGAGAAGTAAAGCTGGTAATATGTACCTCGTGGGGATAATCGATGCATTTACTAAGTTCATCATCCTACAACCTGTAAAATCATCGAATGCAAGCGGGGTGATAAAAACCTTCAACAATGCAACGTAATTTTTTGGTATGCATACAAGAATTGTATCTGATCGAGGGTCAGCGTTCACATCTAACAATTTCAAGAAATTTTGTCAAAAAAATGTTATCCATCAAATCCTGAACGACGTCCACACCCCGGGAGCAAATGAGCAAATCGAGAGATATTTCAGGACAGCGAAGGCTGCTATCGCATCTCTGATGAACGATTACGACGGGTATGATTGGGACACAAACATTTGTAACATCCAGTGGGCGTTAAACAATATGAAAAGCACCACAACAAAATAGAAACCCAGTGAACTATTGACGGCGTTTTCTCCCCGAAATATCAGAGGAAACAAATTAATATTAGCACTGCATGACGGGGAAGTATTCCAAACAAGTGATCATGCAGACGATGATGAAGAAGACAATATTGTTTTATCCGAACTAAAGGAAAGGTTAAACAAGTTGGGTAAACAGACCTACGCTCATGTCAGAAGGGTTTTGTATTCAATTTACAAAATGCAGTCACCAAATCGAATAAAATCAAGAAACATGTCAAAGATGATTTTATTGGAAAAAATATGAAATTCGAAGATCATACTATTATTAACAAAGTTGAAAAAATTTCGACTTCTGAGGTTTTTATTATTGTTATACTCATAAATATCTCCCTTGATAATTATTTCAGATGTCCATTCGCGAGGGAGGAAACACATTTTTCATGTATTTCCCCCCTGTGCCCCCACTGAAGCAAAAACTGAGAGTTTAAGAACTGTTTTGAAAAGCTCCCATAAAAACTTTCATTTCATACTCATATCGGCTACGTTTGATGAATTTTTTTTTTCAGGGGCCACTCTCCTGTACTGTTATCATCGATTAATGGCCAATTTTTTCGAATCCTAGAATGGTTACAAAGCATGTTTGCTAGGGGCTCTCTCCCACCTCCTTGACTTGTTTCACTTATGAGTATTAATTGTAGGTACTCATCTTCAGTCATTCATTAATTTGAATCAGGTGTCCAAAGCACGCACCTTAAACGTTGAAGTTGGGAAAAAATAACTCAAAATTATTCAATCTTCGCATTTAAAACAGCCACTATTTTGTTTTACGATTACTGATACCACTAGCTGAACCGATTCTCAGAGATATTGATGACACATATCATTTCTGAAATTTTCATGCAAATTCTAGCAAAACTGCAGTGTCTGAGTCGGTAAAAAGCGCATGTTGTTCCATAGCCATATGTAGCCATAGTAATAAATGCAGCGCATATTGTTCCATAGTAATACAGGAAAATTCAAATCACTATAACTTCGCTAAGTATGATTCAATCCTTATGAAACTTTCAGGATAAATCAATCCTATAAATAGTCATCTGTGTGCTGAATTTCATAGAATTTAAGGGTACCGTTAAGATCTTATTCAAGAAAACATAAAATCGATAAATCATACTATTACTAACAAAGTTGAGTGAATTGCAACTTCTCACGTATTTGTTGTTGTTGTACTCACCAAGGCCTACATTCGTGATTTTTTTCAGATTTTTCGGATGAAAGGTGTCCAATCGCGAGGGGGGGGGGACACAAATTTTTCGTGTATTTCCCCTCCCTGTGCGCCCCTCGAAGCAAACTTTGAAAAACAAAGACCTGTTGTGAAAAGTTCTCATCAAGACCTTTCATTTGATACCCATATCGGCTACCTTCAATGAAATTTTTGTTTCGGGGAGTCACTCCCTTATATGGGGAGACCCCCCTTAAATACCTTATAAAATTTTTTATGTAATTGAAATTTGAACAGAACACCACTTTACACCTACATACAAAATTTGATGTTTCTAGCTCAAGTAGTTTCCGAGGAAAACTGCTGTGACACACGGACGGACGGACGGACGGACGGACGGACGGACGGACAGACGGACAGACGGACAGACGGACAGACAGGACGCGATTTTAGTAGGGTTTTGTAAAATTATTTTACAAAACCCTAAAAAGAGATTTGAGTTTTTCAGTACTTATGAATATAAGGGACGAGTTATCAGGTGATAAGATGTGAGCGACTCGTAGTTCCGTACCTAGTTCAAACCTCGTGGAGTACAGAAGGTGTGAAAACATAACGGTACTGCTAGCAGGAGCAATTGTGGCTCGTAACTGAATGATCTGATATGTAGGAGATATAGGGTCTCGTAACTGCATATTGCTGAGTGCATCGTGGAGCGAGCAGTTGGCTCACAACCGTCTCCAGACTGGATCATATATGGCATTCAGGAGTGATTGTGGCTCGTAACTGAATGGACTGATATATGTATAAGGGTTGGCTTTTCATTGAAGCCCCATGTTGGCTGAAAAATTCTTTTGAACAGAAGGTTGCTATCTTTCGGTTACCTTTAAAAAATGTCTGAGCTTCTTTGCAGCAAGTATATCCTGAGTTTGGGCGAATAATCCAGACAAAGTGTGCCAAACAGAAAGATCCTTTTTGTCGTGTTAAAATAACACCAGTCATAACTTTCTAAACCTGAATTTACGTTTTACAAGGCTATTTATATTATTCTGAAATCTATGTCATAGTTCATTTCCCATACCTTCATTATCAAATACCCAATTTGTGAATCATTACACTGTACTGTTTCATTAACATATCTTCTTTGCTAATAAGATTTCTAATGTTGGCTTCGTATTTTGGAATTTTTCGTTTTGTCTCCTGCACTGTAGTATTCATTTTGCTACAAATGTTACGTTACTCTTGTGATGTTCAGGTCTTCAATTGGAGACGTTAAACTATGAACATGGTTTGGTGTATTTCATGCATTAACATGAGCTCTACTTTAGCTTGATCCAATGCTGCTTGCAAATTATTATCATTATTGCCCCGTTCAGATTTAGCATTGTCTAATGCTGACTGGAGATTATTTATTTGCATTTGAGCATTGGCCGGCTCTCTCACTCCTATGGTAGTTTTCGTGAATGTTCCTCAAGCAGTTTGCCTATGCGACCTGCTCGATACTACAACAAATCACAAGGGAAGGAAGAACTTAAATAGCTAAATCAGCACTGGAGGGACACACGTCTAGAAGTGGTCCAGGGAGTGGGAGGTTTGAAGAGGCTGGATATATGTGAAAGCCTCTGAATCTCGAAGGTCCCCAACGAACAACATTTGAACACCGATCTTGGATACGGATTCTCTAATTGCCTGTAAATATTTACCCGCTTAATCCTCTTAAAGGATCGCTTGTTTAAGTTTGGCAATTTTGTAACCAAGATGATTGCCTATAGTTATTGAACTCCTTAATGAGTCATTTAGTACGGAAGAAATATTACCTGTAGAGAAAGCTTAGATACATACAATTATTGTTTATAAGTATTGGAAATGGTGACTCTTCTTTTAATTAAAACGCTGATTTTAAATATGAACAATTATTGCATCTCACGAGAATGGTCTTCACTTACAACTTTCTCTGTTAAGACTAACAAAACTCATCTTGAACCAAGGTATCCTTTTCTTATCTTCAGGGATATACAAATATATTTTGTAGACCACATGTGCTAACAGCTAATTTTATGCCTCTAATAATATCTTTTGAGCAAACAAATAGCTATTCAACATGTGTTGATGATTAAGGATCTTAAAACCCAATGTGTAATTATCCTAAAGGAAATATAACCATCATAAAATAAAGGTTGTTGAAAGAATTTATTTTTGTAATTCCAACATTAAAAAACATTTGTTAAAAAGCACTGAAGAAAAAAAGACGTTCCTTTTGAAACGCGCGTTTACTTTTCACAAAAAGTAATATTCAGGCAAAAAAAAAGATTTTCATTTTATTTAGTTGCGCTATTCTATGTAATTAAAAATTCGTTCATCCCACGCTCAAAGCACAGCAAATGATCTTATTTAGTTCCAATTCCCTATTTATTATCCTATCCATAGGGATTTTCAATTCATTCAATAAACGACGCTGTGAAAGGCAGCACGTGCAAAATGTATGCTCAAAGTTGTTAGAAATGGATACTAGAACTTTGAGAATTAACGATGATTAACATTTCAGACAAGTATTGGGTAAGTGCTAGTCAACTTAATTGATTGGCACACGTCCCGCAATCCAGATATAATGGTGCGGGACAAGATATGTGAAAATTTTTCGATAGGGAAAAGGAACACATATTCTCATCGACGAGGAGTAAATGATGAATTTTTTCCCAAAGCTTTATTAGGTTTCATATGAATTTCCTAATGAATGCAAATAGTACATTCACGGGTGCATTCACTATTTTATGGTTTGCTGGGTTATATCCTCAACTTTCAAATGTTAGAGCAGTGATTGTTATCCATTCCTGGAGAACTTTGTGTTCACTATGGTCACTCCATGCAGAAGTGGCCATTCACCAAAATTCGGTGGTTTTGATGTTTGAAATTTCATTTTGAAATCAAGCTTAGGATTGTATGTATGAAAATTTATGAACTCCAGTTGTTTGAACGTCATCAACATATTATGTCAATTTTGACACAAGCAGTTTAGAATTATGAATTTTTTGTTGAAATATATTTGATTCAGATGAGATCGCTAAACGCTGGTTAATGCCTACTAGGACACACCATTCAAATTCCAGAGTATACTTCTGTGGAGTCTATAGAGGACAGCAGAGAAGGAAACAAAGTATTTAGTTTTGATTATTTTTCTCTATTTTTGTGGCTGAATGCATTTACAATATTTTCAATTTTGTAAGATTTCTTTTTTCATTTTATTTCAGGCTACTGTTAAAAGTATTTGAGACTAGTCATACTCCGTTCCGGGGATTCCTATTGATTTTAAATAATTAGGGGATCTTGGAAAGGTGTTTTATTACCTGTTTATTCATCAAAACATCATTAACTTCGGATTTCACAATTCCAGTCCAATGGCCCCAGCGGCGAAAATTTGGTTAAACAGTGGTATTCCCAAACAGAATTTTAAAAATCGAAATCATTAATCCATAGGAATCGTTCATTTGAGTGAATATATAAAGTTGACTGAGTCGATGCAATACCAGAAATAGTTCCTTAGCTTTCTTTCTTTCTCTTCTCCCCTAATTAAAAACAAAAAACCACATATGATAGCTGCGGAAATTTGGACGGTCTGTCCTGTCGGGACTTAAACAGTGAGGGATCTTTTATTTATTTATTTATTTAATTCATCACTATTTTACAGAACTTGTAATCCCAATTATAAAATAGAAATAAGAAATCGTGTTAAAAAAAATCAAAACATAAATATTTGATAGTCTAAAAAGCATTGTGCCTTTTTAGGGTTTTGTACTAAAATACAAAACCCTATTGCAATCACGACCTATGTCCGTCTGTCTGTCCGTCCGTCCGTCCGTCCGTCCGTCCGTCCGTCTGTATGTCACAGCACTTTTTCTCCGAAACTATAGAAGTTACAGCCATGAAACTTTGTGGAAAGGTTAGAAGTGGTGACTTCTTGAAAGTTCAATTGTGGAAAAAATTTTCAAAGGGGTTTAAGGGGGGTCTCCCCACATAGGGAGGTGACCCCTCAAAACAAAATGTTCACCATTGGTAGACGAGTAGGGGGTCATTGGAAAGGTCTCAACGAGATCTTTTCAAAACAAGTCTTAAAATTGCCTTATGAGTACCGAGGGGCAGGAGAAGGGGAAATGTACGAACTTTTCGCGTACCCCCCCCCCCCCCCCTCGCGATTGGACACCTTCCATCCGAAAAATCTGAAAAAAATCACGGATGTAGGCCTTTATGAGTACAACAACAACAAATACATGAGAAGTCGAAATTCACTTAGCTTTGCTAGTAATAGTATGATTTATTGATTTTATGTTTTCTTGAATAAAATCTAGACGGTACCCTTAAATTCAATAAAATGACAGATGACTATTTATAAGATTGATCTTTTCTGAAAGTTTCATAAAGATCGAATAGTATCTAACGAAGTTATAGCGATTTGAATTTTCCTGTATTACTATCAAAACATATGGCTTTGGAGCCATATGCGCTTTTTACCGACTTAGACACTACAGCTTTGCTAGGACTTGCATGAAAATTTCAGGAATGATAGGTATCATGAAGGTGAGTACATACAATTGAAACAAGTTGAAAAGGCAGGAGAGAGCTCCTAGCAAAAGGGCTTTGTAACCATTCTAAGATTCGAAAAACAGGCCATGAATCGATGATTACAGTACAGAGGAGTGGCCCCTGAAAAAAATTTCATGAAAGGTAGCCGATACTCATATCGGCTACTGAAAGTTCTCTATGAGAGCTTTTCAAAACAGTTCTTAAACTGACAGTTTTTGCTTCAATGGGGGCACAGGGGGGGGGGGGAGGGGGTTAAATACATGAAAAAAGTGTTTCCTCCCTCGCGAATGGACACCCGTGAGCTTAAAAAATCTGAAGTCATTATCAAGGGAGATATTTGTGGGTATAACTATAACAAATACCTCAGAAGTCAAAATTCTTTCAACTTTGCCAATAAAAGTATGATCCTCGAACATGACATGTTTCTTGATTTTATTCGTTAGGTGACTGCATTTTGTAAGTTGAGTACAAAACCCTTCTGACATGAGCATAGGTCTGTCTACCCAACTTGTTTGTTACTAGATGGTGTTCATTGTCGTATATCAGGCAATACTAATCATATTGAGTCAAACTGCCATGCGTTTGAAAGGCGACATTCCAGTCTACAATTTTCATAAGGAAAATTTTGTGTCAAAAGTTGTATTCATTTAAAAATGAGTGAAATTTCTGAAAAAAATTCGTAATACAATATTTTAAAATATCACAACGATCAAGGTGAGAATGCATCGTACGCTCGTGAAAAAATTTGTGGTGTCTACGGTCAAGATACTTTATCAAAAGTCACAGCCAAGAAATGATTCGCTCGCTTTCATTCTGAAAATTTTGATATCAAAGATGCACCTCGCTCAGGTTGACCAATCACTGAAAAAGTCGATGAAATCTCACAAAAAATTGAAGAAGACCTACACATAAACAGCCATGACATTGCTAAGGAACTGAATACCCATCATCAAACAGTTTTGAATCCTTTGCGTAAGGCTGTATACACATAGAAGCTCGACATTTGGGTGCTCCATGAATTAACACGAAAAAACTGATCGACCGAATTTCCATTTGAGAAATGCCAATAAAACGCAACGAAATCGAGCCATTCTTGAAGCAAATCATTACGGGCAATGAAAAATGGGTAAGATACAAGAATGTCGTTCGAAAAAGATCATGGTCAAAAAAAGGTGAATCATCACAAACGACTTCAAAGCCAGGATAAGTTTATGCTGTGTGTATGGTGGGATTGAAAGGGAAGTGTTTATCATAAGGTACTAGAACCTGGCCAAACACTCGATTCGGCACTGTACTGTCAGCAGTTAACCAGATTGCAACAAGCAATTTAAAAAACCGACCAGAATTGATCAATAGAAAGGGCGTTGTCTTCTATCATGACAATGCCAGACCATACACATCTTTGATGGCCCGGCAAAAATTGACAGAGCTTGCCTGGAAAGTTTTGATGCGTATAGTCCAGACCGTGGACCATCAGACTACCGTTTGTTTTGGTCTCTGCAAAACTTGCTTAATGGAAAGAAATTCCCCTTAAAAAGAGACTGTGAAAATTACTTGGGCAAGTTTTTCGCCGATAAACCACAGAAGTTCTACACAGATGGAATACTAGCTCTACCCAAAAAATGGCAAAAGATCATACATAATATGCACGTAAATACACTCCATTTTAAATAAAAGAAATATTCAATTGAAAAATGACAAAAAATGGCTCAATACTTTATAGACTTACCAATATCAATAAGAATTTATCTAAATTTAACAGTTATGTATAATTAACGAGAAAAGAAATGATTGCTTGTAGAGTACTCTCCGCAGCATGCTTTTAAATGAACCAAATGAGCCAGAAGGAGGACCAAGCTGGAGATTAAGATGATCTCTCACCATAGGAGCTATCGGTGAGTAACTGTTAGATACGGACCTATTGCGGGAAGGGGGTCATATGCTAATCTTCTTCTTTGTAGCACTACAGCCTCTCTCGGGCCTTCGCTTAGAGATAGTTAGAGTATCTCATTTTCATGACCGTGTTGATTTTTTTTTGTGCTTATGGAATTGTTTAATTTCGACGATAACATGCCTCTCATTAATTTAAATAGGAAGCATTGATCAAAAAATTCCCTCCATACCTAAGACGAAGGTAGACCGAGGAAATTCAGACGATTATCATAAGTGCGATACGGGATTAAATATTTGTCGCAAAGCGTGCGGGAGAACGTACGCTGCACAGATTCAACCGCCACCACGAGTTAATTAAGATGCGGGAACCATATTTGGAATGCATATTCGGGAATTGGGCGAACCAGCATGACAAAAAGCCGAGCACAGGTTTGAAAGGCGAAACATCGGTGGGAGCAACGTATGACAAAGTCCGCAATCCGAGAAGCTTTCTTGGTTATTTCAAAAACGTGAACATTGAATTTCAAATAAGACTCAAAAGTTAAACTTAACGAGCATTATCAATAGAGTACGATAGAGTACGATAATTGAATGGGGTAGGTTTTATTGGTAAGGGTCATGGAAAGACACTTAGAGATGATAAGTTGAAGTCAATTTCAATGACACGAAGAGGAAAAAAGATTTAAGTCATCCTGAAGAGCCCGGCAATCCTGTATTGAATGAATGACTCGAAATATCTTCAGGTCATCAGCGTATAGAAGGGAGTTGGATCTGAAGATAGCTGGAAGGTCATTAATAAAGGGGTTGAAAAGAAGTGGACTTAAGATCGATCCTTGTGGAACACTAGAAGCTGGGACGAAAGGGCGGGACGTAGATCCATTACAGATAACCGCGCAGGAACGATGAAAGAAAAAGGAATAAATCCAAAAGAGAAGAGATCCCTGAATGCCGGAACGGCAGGGCTTGTCGATCAGGATGTTGTGATCCACACTATCAAATGGTTTCGCAAAATCAGTATAAATCACATGAGCTTGACCTCCTACTTCAAGGGTGATTGCAATCATGTTGATAAATTCTCCTAGGTTGGTTAAGGCAGAATATCCTTTTACTAATCCGTGTTGATTTACGGATAGGTTAGGGCGCAAAACATTGTAAAGTTTACAATGAAAAATGCGTTCCAGGATTTTTCCAAAGCACGATAGGAGTGAAATGGGACTGTAACTAGAGGCCTGGAAGCAGTCACCCGGTTTATGGATGGGCAGGATATTTGCACCTTTCCAAGCGACCCCTTTCGAGACTTGAATCAAATATATAGGCCCAGGGAATACATAAGGATGAGGAGAGGGATTTAATGAAAATGTTAGGGATTCTATCAGGGTTGACTGCGCTGCTAGAATTCAGTGACTGAATTACCTCTGTGACCTTTAAGGCGTAAGGACATAAATCAACCAATAGTTCTGGAGCGAATTGTGGGTTTTCATCAGAAGTAGGGTCAGGGAGCTATAGACGGCAGAGAAATAGTCAGCAAACATGTCGCATATAGCCTGATATTGTAGAAAAAGTGGTTTTGATATGACAATGCATTGATATACTGACGCATGTCTTTTAAAGAGTTGACGTAAGACTAGAAGGATGGCGGGTTATTTGCAAATGATGCTTCAATTGTTCTTAAATAAGAGAACTTTGCAGATTTAATGACTTTTTTCGCATCCGTACGTAGGTGGCAACATTCGGAGAGGTCCAGTTCTAATCTCGCACGTAAGTAGCATTTCCGTGCCAAATTCTTCAAGGACAAAGCAGATCCAACTTCTCTCGTGAACCGCAATGGACAATTTGAATGTGGTCGTGTGATCAGACTATGCAGTAGAATAATGCTGTTAAGCACTGCATGGAATTGCTGTGTTGCGAGGTTGGAGTTGTCTAGATTGCGGGTAGCATGCCAATTAATAACGTCAAAGTCAGCAGCTAATCCTTCATAGTTAGCCTTGAAAAAGTTAAATCGACTTGGTTTCGCTTTGGTGTTGTCAAGAATTGGATCCAATGATAATCGGATCTCCCTCCTTAGTGAGGGTCCGGCCTAGTATAAGGAGAAGCAGCAGGGTTGTTTAAAAAAATTAAGGTCGAGAATGCGATTGGAAGCATTCATTACATAGTTCCATTTAGTTAGGCTGCAGAGGGATGATAACGAGGATAAGGCTATAGAAAGATCATCAGAAGAAGCAATGGGTCTAGTTTCTGCATCCCAGTTAATGAGGGGCATATTGAAGCCCCTACAGGTTAAAAACAGTGAGGGTTAATTATAAAGTTCGATAGTTCACTAAAAAGAATTTCATACGATCTTAAGGGAGTTCTACAGAAAATGTAGATACAGAAGACAAATAGTGAACAGTTATGAAGAGAAATTCCAACTACTACGTTTTCAATTGGAGGCGACGGAGCAAAAGTACTGCCGAGTACACAATGCAACTGATTGTGTACAGCTATTAGCACACCTCCACCATCCCGTTTACCGAAAATAGATTGAAATAAATCGTGTATTATATAAGAGTATCCTCTATACATTCATGAAAGGTGTAATTTCGGATATTTTGGATTTATTGTATTGTAAAGTACACTTAAAAGTTAGTTTATCGATGTATCTGAAATGCTTGATTGTAGTTTTGTACAAACCATTTGTTGTATTTGGATTTTAGCTTGAATAAAGTGTTGAGAAGTATAGATGTAAGTTTAGCGAGCAATAACACAAGGCAAGCATAAAAAGTAGTGAAAAGCCTCAAACATGGTTATTAGCCCAAAACCACGCTCTGTGGGGATGACAGCGGCAATATAATCGCTGATGAAATCAAGATTAAGGAAAGGTGAGCACCTTACTTTGAGAACCTCCTTAATCCTCCACATAACTCCAGAAAATTAGAGTCGCTAGATGTCTGCGGACAACTTCCGTTGGCTTCACCAAATCTAGTTGAAGTTTGTTCCATCATCAAAGCCCAAAAGAATAATGAAGCGCCGGGCATCGATGAGATTCCAGTGGAGCTCATCCAATATGGTATCAGTAATGTTCATAAAGCTATTCACAAAGTCATCCAGTACATTTGGCAACAACAATATATGCCGAACGAGTGGAACCAATCAATCATTTTCCCTATCTATAAAAAAGGTGACAAGCTACCGTGCAAAAATTATAGAGCAGGCAAGAGATGGTTGGCAGTGACCTGTGCTTTGGTTAATTATTTAATTCTTGCACATCAGCTGAAGGAGAAGTGGATTTCACTTGTATTTTCTATAAAATAAATTTTCAAATTAATTCTGTATTGGTCTCAAGGTGGATGAGATAAATCACTTCAGGCTAGGATAGCATAACAAGATGAACTCGTCTCCTTTCCTGATTGGACAGGCATATCACTACTTGGTATGGCGTACAAAATATTTTCAAAAATCTTAAAAAATAAAATCGGATCAGATGCCAACCCTATTATTGGGGAGTATCAAGCTGGTTTTAGAGCAGGTAGATCGGCAATAGACCAATTGTTCTAAGTCAAGCAGGTACTTGAAAAGTGCAAGGAGGTCAACATAGAGTAAGACCAAATTTTCGTTGACTTTAAGCAAGCATACGACAGTATTGATTGTAACGTACTGCACCAAATAATGCTTGGCTTTGGCATCCCAGCCAAATTAGTCCGTGTTACCAAAATGACAATGACGTTGATGACTACCCAAGTTCGTGTCAATAACCAACCCACCGATGCCTTTGACACAGATATCGGACTAAAACAGGGAGATAGGCTGGCCCCATTGCTATTCAATTTGGCTAAAATACGTCATACGGAAGCTACCTGTCGATACGTGAGGTACATTACTGTACAAGTTGAGCCAAGTAGTAGCCTATGCGGATGACATCAACATTTTGTCACGGTCATTAACAATCGCCAAAGAACTCTTCCTGAAACTCGACAGCAAAGCAAAGCTAGCAGTGCTACAAATCAATGATAATACAACAAAACTCATGACGCAGTCGAGGAAAAGTTTCTCAAGTACACAAAATGTCATACTTGCCGGATACAGTATCGAAAATGTAGGCAAATTTATGTAGTGAGGCGCCAAAACAATGAGAACCAGTTATGAAAGGGACGAAATACGCCGAACAATATAGTCGCAAATAATATGTTTTATTCAGTTTTGACGATCTTGAAGACCAGCTGCATACACACGAAAACAAAGCTCCAAGTACACAAATCCGTGATAGGACCTGTGTTATGCTATGGGTGTGAAACATGGGCCCTAACCCAAGTCTCCGAAAATATTTTGAGTGTGACGGCTCCTGCGGTGAATAATCGGAGCGAAGCTAGACGGCGACCAATGGTGAATTCGATACAACCATGAGCTGTATGAAATGTTTGACGAACCGGAAGTCTCAACGATGACACATGAATCGTATGGACGAACAACGGATGCCTAAAAAGTTATTCGCTGGGAGAACTCAAGGCTGGAGACCAGTGGAGAAACCGAGGGAACGCTGGTCTGACTCGATCAATGAAGACAGTTCGTCGCTGCTCTGATTTCGAAATTGGAGGACGAGGTCAATGGACCGAGACAGTTGGAGCCGCGAAAATTAGGATAATAAGTTCTTTAGATAATGAAGATACAACTATAATAAAAAACATAAGGATGTAATTTAAGTGATAAGAGGATAAAAAGGATAATGAACATTTCCTAAGGGAAAAATAGGTAAAATGTGAGGGATATAAAAAGCTGGAAATAGCCGTAACTAAACCATACCAACTAACACAGAAGAAGGAGGGACTCTTGCTTCGGAAATATATGCACAAATAGGTTTAAAATTAAATTTATTTGCGTTTATTTTTTTATAGGAAGATTTGAAAACTTGATTTCAATAAATCTATGAATGTGTGCTTCAATCCATTTTACGTTTGATTACCTTGGAGAATTCCAATGCAGCGCTATTCTTTTGCTTCTTATATTCACCAGCAGCTCGAAAGACAGAACCACAAAATTTATTATCCACAAAACCGTTGAATTACTGTGTTCATCATTATTTATGAATCTAATAAAAAAATTGCATGAGACTAACATCCGTCTTGTGATTATCAATTTTCTATTTCACTTACATTCATCATTCAATGATAAGATGTTCCTCTGTTTGTGTGGACACATCGCCATTTTTTCCTTGAATAAATCCATGCCTTTACCTGGTAGTGATTCTCTCAACCTTGCCCTTCTTCTGTCTTCGGAAAATCGTTTCTTAGTACATAAACGCGGTGATTTTATTTGCTATCGGCGTATTTTATAGAAACTTTATTTTTGTTTTACTTTGTTATGAAATATAGATATGTCATTTTTAAACTGTGTCATTTTGTCCATCTGAAATTTCTCAAGCTCGAAAGCTGTTTCCGAGTTTCGAATAAGGCTGCTCGAAAAATTGCCCATTCATACAGGGTCTGAATAATAAGTAACCGGACTGACCTCAGGAAATTTTTATTGGCAAAATATGTACAATTTTTCTTTGGAAATCTTCAAAGTAGTCCCCATTGGAGTCAATAATATGCTGATACCGGATTTTCCAATCCCCGAACGCTCCCTGGAAGTCAGCAACCTCGATGCTGTCTAGAGCCCTCGTCTTAGCACGTTGAACGTTTTCCAGAGTCCCGAACCGCGTCCCCTTAAGGTGTCTCTTAATCTCGGGGAACAGAAAGAAGTCCGCTGGTGCCATATCCGGGCTGCAAGGAGGGTGTGGCAGTGTTGCCCTCGACTGTTTGGCCAACTGCTCGGTGACGAGCAGGCAGGTGTGTGACGGAGCATTGTCGTGAATCGGCAATCTCTGGACGGACTCGGTGAGCCCGGCCGGTCAGTCGGCACTTCTCTGTAGTACTGGCCGTTTACAGTTTGGCCGGGTGGCACAAACTCTATGTGAACAATGCCTTTCACGTCAAAGAAAGCAATGAGCATTGACTTCACCTTCGATTTTCTCATGCACGCTTTTTTCGGTCATGGTGACGCCGGTGTGTGCCACTCCAAACCCTGCCGCTTCGCCTCAGGGTCGTATTCGAGAACCCACGTCTCGTCTTCTGTAATAACGTGGTTAAAAAACTCTGGTTCGGTTGCTCGGTCGTACGCTGCATTTTCACTTCGACGACGTAACTGAACACGCACTCCGCTCTCGCTCGATGCTATCTCTCCAAGCGCTTGGAGGCAACTGCTGCAGCCCAGTTCCCTTCACCTAGACCCCCACCACCACTACAGCACCAGATAACGGTTAGCAGACGCTTTGACGGCGTGGGGCAGGCTCAGTCCGGCTACTTATTAAACAGTCTCTGTATGTATACGTGTGGTACTTTCAGATTTCTTTTACTCATTTATAACATTAATGGCCAATTATTTTCCAATGTATATTTTTTTCTGTTTGATTAGATCAAGATTGCATTTCAAATGCCCTTTAGATTTTTCAAATCTAACGGTTTTTGCCGGCTACGTAATGTCCAAATTATACTTCTTTTTCATGGAGTGACTATAGTGTACAATAGCCAATTGTGGGGCTCTAGAGGCAATTGGGTGGTGCCCATGGACTTCAAAAGCGAGCACACTTAGAGCCATCAAAATCCAGTTCGATCAGCATGCGATTCGGAGGGTGACAGATGCTATAATGACAATTAATGCTGAGTGCATTAAACTGTAAGATGGGCTTAGATAATCGAAAAAATTTGAAAAAAATTTCAATTATGTCCTAGAGAAAATGGATATTGTAAAGTAAACATAAATTCTTTCAATAGAGTTCTTTGTTATAGAAAATTATTTTACTATATAATAAATATTCTGGTTTCCATCGATACGTTTATTCCAAATTGTTTATCACTGACTAAGTTAATTCATCGTTTTATAATGTTGAAATAAAAGAAATATTCGGTTGAATAGCACACTCGGTCTTCAAACTTCACGGTCAAATGGGTATGGAACCCGCAGCGTTGGCGGGCTCTTCCATAAATATGAGCTAGCCACCGGACAAGGCTCTCTTTTCTCTTGATATGACAGGGGCTCTCGCCAGAATGCTTGCCCTTCCACATTCGATATAGGCCAAGGCATCATATTTTAGACTTTAATCCAGTTGAGAGGGGTTCGTGGGGGCACCGCTACCACCTGGATGTCCCACTCTTGTTTATGGGCCGTAAACATTCGTGGCGATGACGAAATCGCTTTGTGTCTCGCGCGTGGTTAACCGAGCATTGTCGTCGCGTTTCTCTTGTAATCCCTTTCAGTCGATTACTTAGGCATTTGACGCATTTGACTTTTGCATTTCTACTGACTCTGGTTAACAATTGAATTCGTAAGTGCGAAAATATTTCGTAGTCGGCCCTTGTGCTGTGAGAAAAGAACTCACCACACGACACTGCAAAGCTAGCTTGCCAGCCCATTTACGCGCCACCAGACAAGGCCATCTCCAGTGTAGCACTGATTTTTGCTCAGAGAGGTAGCAGGCCACCAGTGCAGTCCTTAACGGTCATTGAACATTAGTAAAACTGTACGGTCTGTTCCACCACGGTCTTAATTACAACTTTCACATCCATCCAGAGCTCATTTTCAGCTATATATCTGATAAGATGGGAGCCAGCTGGTTGTCAAGGGTCTCCGTGACAAGCGCCACAGACACCGCTTGAAGCCTTTGATGTCAATTTCTGTAACGTGCTGGTCTTCGCCGAATATGCTGATATGTTAATTTGAAAAAATCGGGATTGGAGTTAAAATTTGATCCTCGGTATGCACGGATCTCAAATATCCTCGACGCCCAACTATGTTGGATCAGAATATAGTCAACCTGGTATTGTGTGCTGCCAAACGCTGATGTGTTGCGTCGATGAGGGATGCAAGTTGAACGTATGACTAGATTTATGCTACCCGCAATGTCAACCATGCTCTGGCCGTTGTCATTTGTTTCATCCTGGAGGGTATATCCTTCAGTTGTTCCCCGATGAGATAGCTTGTTTAAATTACCCAGAATTATTTTTCTGTTATTCGCAGGCAATGAGTCGACTAGGCTTTTCAGGTGATTGTACAGGGTTATCCATTTCGTGGTAGGAAAGTACAACCCCGCTATTTGACATCTGTCAGAATTAAATGTCATCCAAAGCGTATTTTTTGTAGTTGAAGGTTTGCCATTTAGAAATATGGATCGTTTAGCAGTCATGAAACGCGTTAAAATTATTAAATATTATAAAAATAGTGATTCTGCTGAATCAACATTTAGAGCTTTACGAGCCAATTACGGTCGACATAATCAACCTACACAGCAAACAATTTCGAACACAATGAGAAAATTTGAAGAGATTGGATCGGTTATTGATATTGCAAGGCCTGTGCATCATCGCAACATTTGTTCTGCTGAAAATATCACTGTCGTTGCTCAAAATGTGGAGGAAGACTCGAATTTGTTGATTCCTCGACGTGCTCAACATTTGGACTTGTTTTACGGCTCATTGTGGCGAATTTTGCATTTGGATTTGCATCTCCATCCGTACAAAATCCAACTCACTCAAGAACCTAAGCCTCAAGACCATACACAATGCTGAATGTATGCGAATTGGGTGATTGAGCAACAAGCCATTGATAACGATTTTTTGAACAAAATTTTCTTTAGTGATGAGGCTCATTTTTCGCTCGCTGGTTACGTAAATAAACAGAATTGCCGCATATGGGGCTCTCAAAATCCTCAGGTGATTGCAGAAAGGCCTTTGCATCCGGAAAAAGTGACCGTTTGGTCTGCATTATGGTCTGGTAGTGTTATTTGCCCGTATTTTTTTGAAAACGATGAAGGAAGACGGATGTTAACTGATTATTTTTGGAGTGACATTGAAGATTATGATCTGAAAAATATGTGGTTCCAAAGGACGGAGCCACAAGCCACACAGCACAGGCTAATTGAGCACTTTTGCAAGAGAAATTTCCAGGACACGTTATTTCGAGATTGAGTGATGTCAATTGGCCCACAAGATCCTGCGACGTAACACATTTGGATTTCTTTTTATGGGGCTTTGCGAAAGATCGTGTTTACGTGAACAATCCTCAAAATCTTGAGCAATTGAAAACCAATATTCGTGAAGTTATGGACGAGATATTGCCGGAAATGTGCCGAAAAGTCATTGAAAATTCCCTCAAAAGGATTGAGGCCTGTAAGAAGTCCCGTGGAGTACATTTGAATGATGTTGTATTTCAAGTATAATGGCAAGGTGTTTATTGACTGCCTTAAAATCAATAAAATGTGGTTTGAACTCCTTATTCACAATGAAGGTCATTCCAAACTCTTGTTTTCCAGTAGGCTTTCCACTTTTGAATAATGTGTGATCCCATGTCTTGAATATCATTTCCAGTTCTATTCGTTTCCTGGATTGCTAGTACTTTTAATTTATATTGACTGGCCCGTTCTATAAGGCCCTTAGCAGCGCCAGGGTAGTTGAGTGATCCGGCATTTCTGGATCCAATGCCATAGTCTTTTTTTTCCGTTTGTAAGGCCATTGCCATCGGTCCAATCCATTCCGAAGCCCATCTGCAGGTTTCGAAACATTGTACGGTTTTTCAGGGACGGGGAGCTAGTTCGTCGCCCAAACTCTATTTCGGTGGCGCGGAAGACTCGCCTTCACCCTCTTACGTCCCCGTAAAGGAGGTGTAAGCAAGGTTTATTAGCAGGGCTGTAGATATAATTACAGTTATTGGCATTTCTCGGCATTCAATGTTCCAAACCAAATATGCGACCCCGAGAGCATTTACTACCATTCAATCGTGGGGTTTGGGATGAGGAATCTTGGAAGGTGTGAGTTGGGAGCAAAGGATTTCTTCCTCCTTTCTCAAAAGGGGTTTGGACCGTCAACTGTAATGTATATCGAAAATTTTTTCATTCATCCTAATTACAATTGCAATAAATTTACATTTCAAAATTCAAATTAAATTCCTATCGAAATTCCAATTGAAATTTTAATTCCTATTAAAAGATCTCATTACATGTACGACGTACGCCAGAAGAATATAGTAAACAAAAACCATCTGTTTACTAATTTTGTTTGACTATGCCGATGCATTGTCTTCATTTAGGAGGCCTGTATACGACAGGTATGTTTAAATTTTCAAAAAAAAAAAAAGACAGAAATGGTCAGTTGAATCGCTCAAACAACGATGTCAGTAAAATACAAATGAAATCACGCAAATAAAATACGCGAAAATCACATAGTATTTTTTAAGTCAAATGAGAGATTCTATACATGTAAATGAAGTTGCTATTTGTAGGACATGGTTCGATTTATCTATTTATTTACAAACCCCTTCTGGCACGAGTAAGCTCGGGCTACTTTGACTAGTTTTAAGTTTCTATTTTTTGGTCTATCTTTATAGTTCACTTTTCAAAAATTCCTTTATGTTTGGCCAATTCATGGTTTCTTCTTATATTTTATTCGGTTAGGAACGGTTTGACGCAATTTGACTTGATCCTTATAAGATATGGGCTTACTGACGACATCATTTTGATTTTATGGTTGTTTTGAGCTCTCTTTTCCGTTTTCATTGTCTTGTAGAATTTATTCGAGCCAGTTATGCCAAAACCAGTTAGAATTTATGGGAAAAATTCGATGTTTGCTTCGTTTTTTGACCGTTTTAGTGAATTTTACCAGCGACGTACGTCCACCGTTCTGGCTAGCAGTAATAGTTAATGATTTCAGACGATTTTAAATGATTGTTTGGTACATTTGATGTGCTTGAATCCTTCAAATCTGACAGCTCTTTTGATGTACAATCGATCCTGTCTTTATTCAAGCCTTCAGGGGGATTTATGACCAAATCCCTTTGCGGCTTCTCAACGTCCTCCTTCAAATCTGATGGTATTGTGACTGTGTAGTCGATCCTATTTTCAATTGAGCCTTCAGGGAATTTTTTCGTCAGGACTTCTTCAGTTGTGTCAACTGGCAAAGGACATAAGTTATGAACTGCACTTTTGAGTACTCCTCTTCCGGTTTTGACATCAACTACTCTAGTAAGTTCATCTGATCCTTCATAAAGTTTGATGATCCTGCCAATGGCCCGTTTGAGAGGGGGTACGTTGTCTTCTTTTAAGAGGACTAATGTCCCCAAAGAAATTTTTGTTGTCGACGTCTTCCACTTGCTTCTGGTCTGTAACTCTTGTAGGTATTCTTTAGACCAACGTTTCCAAAATTCCGATTGGCAGGCTTAGACTAGCTTCCATCTTTGTAGTAGCTTGATGTTGGTTTCTGAAGAACTTGGATTTGGCAATGCGTTGAGTGGTTCCCCAATCAAAAAATGACCCGGTGTTAGCGCTTGCAGATCGTTTGGATTATTAGAGAGAGGAGTAAGTGGCCTAGAATTCAGAACCGCTTCGATCTCTGTTATTACTGTGTGCAGTTCTTCATATGTAAGTGAAGCTCCAGCAATCACTCTTTTGATATGGTACTTTGCAGATTTTACAGCAGCTTCCCAGAGTCCTCCGAAATGAGGTGATCTGGGAGGGATGAAAAGCCATTCTATTCGTTCTTCTGAACAGTACTGTTGAAGCTCATTTTGATTTTGTTTATTTAGAAATAATTCTTGTACCTCCCAAAGTTCGTTTTTAGCTCCTACAAAGTTTGTGGCATTGTCACAATATATCTTCGTCGGACAGCCTCTCCGAGCAAGGAATCGTTTTAGAGCACCAATGAATGCGTCCTTTGTGAGATTCGACACAAGTTCCAGATGAACAGCTTTGTACAGAAACAAACAAAAACGGCAATTTATGCCTTTTTGGGCCTCTTTCCTCTAATACAGTAGTGGATTTGAATTGGGCCACAGAAATCAACACCAACGTTGGAAAATGGACGAGTTGCTTGAACTCTTTCTCGTGGGAGGTTCCCCATAATTTGGGAGTACAATCTTGGCCTTGCTCTGCAACACCGCATACATTTATGAACAGTCTTTTGTGCCAAAGTTCTTCCACGTAATGGCCAAAATTCTTGCCGAAGTATTCGAAGCAGCGCTTGAGGACCGGCATGAAGATTCCTTTCATGAACATGTTGAATCAATAGATGCACAATCTCGTTTGAATGTGGCAGTAAGAGTTGATGTTTTGCTTCATATATTGAGTCAGATAGCTCGATTCGGCCTCCTACTCGAAGTAATCCTTTGCTGTCCACAAAAGGCTTGAGCGAACTGAGAGAATATCCGGTTGGCAACATCGGATGTTTTGCCAAATGTTTTATTTCATCCATAAAGGCGATATGTTGGATTTCATAGACAATATAGTGTAAAGCGTTTTGAAGCTCCGCTGGAGTTAGTGGTCCAATTAAAGTGTCTTCTTTTGATTTCAGATTGTGCTTGAAGCGATGAATGTAGGCAGCTGTACGCTGAAGAAATCTGAATGAGTTTCGATGGTTGATGCCGCTTATAATTGGTGAATGTATTTGTATTGAAATCAAAGCCATGGGTTTCCGTTCTTGGTCTGTTTCCAAGTATTTGACTGGGGGCTTTAGCCATTCGTTGTTTGAGAGCTCCAAAAATGTTGGTCCTCTAAACCAAATGCTACAGTTGACAAAATCACCGGGGGTGGCACCTCTAGAGAGAATGTCTGCAGGGTTTTTCTTCATCGGAACGTGCCTCCATTGACTTAGTTTGGTATTTTCCTGGATGAACGCCACTCGATTAGTCACGAACCGTTTTAACATTGATGACGATCCTCTTATCCATGACAGCACTATGGTTGAGTCGGTCCAATAAAAAACGTTTTTGACTGGTGCACACAAAGCCTTCTGCACTTTGACCACAAGTTTTACCATCAGATGAGCAGCACAAAGTTCTAATCTAGGAATTGTTGTTTGTTTCAGTGGAGCTACTCTTGACCGAGCACACAGAAGATTCGTTACATACTCTCCATTTGAGTTAGTTGAGCGTATATAAACTGCTGTTCCAAATGCACTTTGACTTGCATCTGAAAACGCATGTAGTTCGATATTGGAGGTATCGCCTGACATTGCACGTCGTGGAATAACGACTGAATTTAATACTTGCAGCTCTTCACGGAAATTACACCATCTTGTTGATAACGACTCGGGAATCAGATTATCCCAATCAAGTTTGAGCTGCCACAACTCTTGGATGAAGATTTTTCCCTTTGAAACGATAGGGTTGACGAGACCTAAAGGGTCATAGATGCGCATAAGATCACTAAGGACGCTACGTTTTGTGACTTTATCCACTGCTGGGAGATTTACCTGGATGCCATAAGTGTCGGTATAAGGATGCCAAATTATACCAAATGATCTAGTGCAGTAGTCATCTTTTGTATTTGACGTGGTCATAGTTTCCAAATCTGCTTTTGGAATATGCTGAAGTAGTTTAAGATGGTTAGCACACCATTTGCGCAACAAAGATCCGCCATCGAGAAGCATGGTCCTCAGCTCGGATTGAATGCGCTCGGCTTCCTTTAAATCGTTAGATCCAGATAAAATGTCATCAACGTAGAAATCCTTTAAAGCAACACTAGTTCCCAGTGGATAATCTCTCTGCTTTGTTTCAGCCAAATACTGTAGCGTTTTGGTAGCTGAATACAGTGCACAAGCGGTACCGTAGGTTGTTGTTCGTAATCTGTAATATTTGATTGCTTCGGTGGGATTGTCTCTCCATAATACCAACTGGAAGTTTCTGTCTTCATCAGCGACTAAAATTTGCCGATACATTTTTTCTATGTCTGCCGAAAAAACATCGGTGAATCCTGAAGCGAATGAGTATGTCAAATAATTCATCTTGAACCACTGGTCCCACAAGAAGCAAATTGTTAAGGGATACATTGCTTGACGTTTTACACGAGCCGTCGAAAACGACACGTAACTTTGTCGTTGTGCTGGTAGGTTTCAGCACACAATGGTGGGGGAGAAAGCAATGTACCTTTGGAATCCTGGCTGGATCAATTTGTTCCATGTGCTTTAGTGCAATCAACTCGTCCATGAAGTCTTGATATTGACGCTTAAGCTCGGGATGACGTTCCAAACGGCGCTCTTGGCTTAATAATCGCCTTATTGGGACTTGTTTCGATTCCCCAAGAGAATCAGGTGAGTCAGAAAATGGATTTTTGACTTCAAATTTTCCCTCTGAGCCTTTTCGAATAGTCTTCAGAAAGTGCTCTTCACATTTCCTCTCTGCGTCTGACATGGCCGACGTTCTGGTTTCGACTTCTTCTAACTCCCAAAAGCGTTTCAATTGTTCTTCAATGGAGCTGGAGCCAATATTGCAAACAGTTGAGAGTGGGAGCTGTGTTGTTTTCAATTTTCCTAAAACAATCCAACCGAGAACGGAATTTTGTAGCGTAAGGAGATCAGCGGAAAGTTTTATCTTCTCTGAAGACATCAAGTTGGCGTAAATCTCGGCACCTATTAAAATGTCAATCCTTTTGGAAGTATTAAAGTCGGGATCGGCTAGATGTATGTTTGCTGGGATGGGCCATGAATTCGTACTGCAAATCTGGTCCGGTTGGTATGAAGTTATTTCTGGCAATATTACAAATTCAAGTGCAGTAGAGAAGTTGCTGATTTGGGATTGGATAGTAAGACTCATTCTCCCTTTACTTTGCAGTTTTGAACTTCCTATTCCACAGATATCAATAGGTTTATCAACTCGTCGAAATCCAAGTTGTTTAAAAAGGTGCTTAGAGATAAAATTCAGCTGCGATCCTGAGTCTAGAATTGCTCTGCGAATAACGAATTGCCCGTACTTGTTCTTAATTTTAATGGATGCAGTGCCAAGGAATATATAGTGTTGCACTTTTTGTTGGCTTGAGGCTGAATGACTCATGCTGATTTCGTTTGCTATGGTAGGTGTCACTGGCTCAGTTTCAAAGTGAATCAATGTATGATGTCGCTTGTTACATTTCAAACATGGTCCAGAGCTGCAATCCTTACGTGTATGCCCTTTCTGAAGACAGTTGATGCAACACTGTAGTCTTTTGACCGTGATGAACCTGTCTTTTATGGTTATCTGCAAAAATTTCTGGCATTGCCGTAGATTTTTGCATTCCTTTTTGCAGAGTTGGCACAGTTGTTTCTCCTTTGCGGTTAAAAGAGCGGTGGGCCTTTTGTCACCTTTAGGTTTCATCGCGGAATCCCCTAGACTCTCCAACATTTGGAATCTTGCTTCGATGAAAGCCAGTAACGTAGAATGTGGTTGAACTTTCAGAGGATCGGAAAGTGACTGCTCGAATAGCCGATGGGTTTCTTTGTCCACCTTCTGAAGACACATGTGGACAATTAATGGATCCCAACTGCTTGTATCAATTCCAAGATTCCTGATACCAAGCAGTGTCTCATTCACTGTGTCATGAAGTCGTTTGAGAGAGGCACCAGAGTCTCGAGCAGCCACAGGAACATTTAACATGCTGTCGAGAAATGCAGCTACTATCATCCGTTGATTGTCATAGCGTGTCCTAAAAATTTGCCATGCTGTGGCATAATTTTGCTCGGAAGGTTGAAGATGTTGGATCAATCTACCAGCTGCGCCAGCAAGGTTGGCCTTCAAACAGAACACTTTCTGCACACTTGGAAGATTCTGACGGTCCACTAGTTGTATGAAGAGCTCTGCAAATGAAGGCCACTTGATATAATCGCCATCGAAAGTTGGTATAACAACCTTGGGCAACCTTTTTGCTGCTGACCCTTGCCTTGCCTCCGTACCTGATGGCTGTATGTTCTGCATGTCCAACTCCATAAGCTTAACAACCGTTGCATTGTAGTTGTCTTCCAGCATGCTGAATCGCGAGGCGTCATAGTGTGTGTTTTCAGCAACCAATGCGTGATGATTGCTTGCTTTTGATGTCCAATAACCACGCATACTCGAGAGATGCTGTTGGTAGAATTCGTGAGGGCGGGCAGGAAGATCCTCCAAATCCTTTGAGACAGTAGCCATCACCCTTCCCAGTGATGATATTAAAGACTCCTGAGTGATGAGCCTTTTACGGACCTCTTGTGCATCTCCTCCGGGGGCGAAGATGTGGTTGAATCATGGCCAACAGCGGAACTGTTGACTACCTTTGCTTCCTCAAGACCATCCTCCAGCTCACCTTTGAGTTCCTCATACACGTCTCGGACTTGGCCAAAGAAAGCTTCCTCAAAATATTGATGATCTGCTTGCCTCGAACGAAAACTTTGTAATTCTGCATCTCGCTTGACGAATTTCTCCCACTCCGGGTTTAATTTGTTGATTCGATTCTCGAAGTATCGCACAGTCTTCCTTGATTTCGAATCCTTGTAGAAATTCACCAGCATCCGTTCAAGAACTTTTCCCGCAGATGATTGGTCCAACAGCAGCTTCTCCATATTTAAATGATCAAAAGTTTAGTCTGGGGTCACCAAAAAATGTTACCTTTCTAATAACAACAACTGCTTCTTCTGATAACAACTTTAATAATAATAAAATGATAATTTTCATGATCTTTAAGTACAATATTTTTGCTTTACAAAGCAAATTATTTGTCATATATTTCTTATGAACTTTTACTGCACGCGCTATGTGGTCAGCGAAAATGATCCGCGAATTTCGGTAATTGACTCGCGCTTGTAAAGAAAATATGCAAAAACAGGAAATCAATGTTCCAATTACATTTAGAGTTATTCTATGAGATAGGCAAAAAATGAATTTACGATTGCGCGTGCAGGAACAATTGCGGACATAGGAATTGAATATCATCGGAATGATTTTAATGTGAGGAACAATATTTGATGACGAAAGTTGATTGTTTGGACAGGCCTTTTAAAATCACCAATATGCTATAAATTAAAGCAGAGTAAGTTCTCTCTTTCCTTTTTCCTAAGTCCATTACTTATTTCTACTCCATTTTTTCACTGGGTCTATGGTCTGTTAAATGGATTAATATAAATATTTTATAAAAGATGCATTTCTCATGATTTATTCACAACTAAATCAAGAATTTCTTCCACTCGATTGTCCACATTCTTGTTAATAACCGCAATTTCTTTGATAAAATTTTGTGTTGTTTATGCTTTTCGCATTCAAAAGCTCGTTGTACTTTGTCTAAAATGGTCGTCATACTTCTTTTCCCTGCTCGGAGATCCTGCCATATATTCGGATAAAGATGGTAAGCTTGCAGAGTACTGTCATCCATCTTTGTATAAAACCGATTGATACTGGCCTTGATGAGGTTCTCTCCCAGTTCTGACTTCCGCTTTTCCGCTCCCGGTAATGTGATCTTCATTCTAACATTATGTCTCTTAGGGATTATTTTTTACAATAAACACTTCTTCAGAAACTTAATGTCTTTGCTTATTCTTCCTTGAGCTCTTTTTTTTATTTAAAAAAATCGATAAAATTGATAGCTTTTCTAGAATAGAGTTACACGTTCTGTAAAAATGCATACATATGTATTGCTTTGGTAATGATAGACCTTAGATTTGACTTTGAAGAACACAATCAAGATTTGTCTACATTTCATTTTCATCAAATATTCACACACTGATGTACCTGAAACCTTGATTTACAATCTTTTGACTAACCAGGTTGTAAACTTTGCATCTAAATATGAAATCGAAACATTAGTTTTATTAATTTCAAAACAATTTGTTTGTTTCAAAGCTCATCCGCAATACGATTGTTTCATCAATAAGGAAAAAATTATTCAAATTTTCACCTTGAATTAAGATAAAAAACAAAATGCCAACCATTTGTTTGCAGGCTGCTCTAGTGCCTACCTGTACACGGGCAACCAAATCCAACCTTGCCCGGCCAAATTGAAATTAACTCACTTAAGAGACTTTATCAGCAGGAAAAAAGCAAAAACAAGTCTCTCCGCCAAGCTGTGCCTACTTGACTCCGAAATCTCTTGAAATACCGCCACTAAAACCTTAATCCTCTAAGCAAACTAATTGAATTACACTTAATCATAAATTTTCGGCGGAAAAAAATCCACTCGAACTAGTAACGTATCTGAACTTGAGTGCACTCTTTTGTTTCATTATGGAATTTATGCAAATCAAAATCGAATTTTCATGAAATGAATGAATTGTTGATTTTCCTGCTGACCCAGTCACTCACATTCACACACACACACACACACCACGCATGGACGTTGAATTGCATCCTCGAAGCGTACGCCTGTGGGCTTCAAAAAGGCTTGTTCACCTATTTATCAACAAATTTGAAACTGGATTGGAAAAGGTGAAAAGTTCACGCACCGACAACAAGAAGGGGCTACTATACGTTGAAATATGGTCTAAGCCTTGGAGCCATGAAATTAACTTTGATGAACTCCAACGATAATGTGAGAAATCGGAATAGGAACTGAATCGCTTCGGGTTCTATTGATTTGTTGCAGGCCAATGAAGGTTGGCAGTGACCTATGCTTTGAGTTAATTATTTAATTCTTGCACATCAGCTGAAGGTGAAGTGGATTTCACTTGTGTTTTCTATAAAATAGTTTTTCAAATTATTTCTTTATCGGTCTCAAGGTGGATGAGATAAATCACTTCAGGCTAGGATAGCATAACAAGATGAACTCGTCTCCTTTCCTGATTGGACTCTTATTAAACAGTTGAACGATTTTGATTAGGTCATAAACAATTAAATTGTAGTGCGTTTTGATTTATATCTCTCGTCCTTCATGAGGATTATGTCATGACTCCCTGTCCTGTCCCACATATAACACAATCGGAAAGCTTAGCACTCCAACACTTCCACTTCCGTAATTCATAAAATCGTACAAACGAGGAAAAACTACCTTTTCTGCTGTTAGCTCACAAATTCCGCTTATTATGAGCAAATTGAATATCCCATTCAGAATCAATTTCTCAATGCTGCACCGTTGAATAGAATGAATGAGTGCTTGGAACAATAAATTAGATCAAAAGCTCAAATAAATTGCATTTAATTGCAAGAATTGATTGCAGGAGATCAATCGAACCTTGATGTATGCACGCTCCGCCACCGCCGATGAACGGCCGCGTAAATCCCTTCGTTTGCCTCCAAACCAGATTATCATTACACATTCATTACCCCATTGTCCCGCGAATCGACTCACATATGAGTACGTAAGGTGGGTCAATGTCGTCACTCATAGTGTTCCGTTAATTCGATAATTGAATCACTCGAATAGGTGAATGAATCAATGGCCGAAAAGAACCTGCCGCTTTTGTTGACCGAAATCGTGTGGTGAATAGTTTGGACGACGCGGTATACCCTCGATTTGTTGAGTATCTTTTGCTCACGTATGAAGATCAATAGCGCGATCTGGAGCAGTACAATAAATCGGAAATTCAGATTCATGGCCTGCCTGGTCATACAGAAAATATTTGCTGGGACAAAACAGTCCACCTCGCCTCACCGAATGGGCAATTGAAAAAAATGAAAGTAAAGATTATGCCACATGAGCCACTTAACTGGTACAATGTTGCTTCAGATTCTTTGTTGCCGCAGCAGCTCCACCAACGCCCAATGAACTTGTGAACTTTTGCAGTTTTGGTATGTTTGCTGTCGAAATATTTCCACTTGAAGATTCGGGACCCTCCTCGAGCAATAGCACCATTTAAAGGCAATTCAATCGGAGGGTCCATTCACAACTGATACAATTAATTGAAATAGATTCTCTTTTGTTGGAGTTTTGAATGTAGCTTATTAAAGTAAATTTTATTTACTTTATATCACTTTCAATCACCATATGTGATGTTAGTACACATAATGTAAGTGGAATATTCAAGCTGATTGTTGCTTTCATATTGCGATTAAATGATTTTTGGATGACCTTAAGTAGCCTCTTGAAATCTTTTTTATTGAGAAAACCGAGCGAATTTCGCAAAATTGATTTTTCAGTATTTTTGTGCAGCGTATTCCCACGTACATTGCTTTTTATATGACATAATAGACAATTTTCTATGCTGTTGAAATGCTTCACATTGACATCTACTTTTTTAAAATAAAATGTCAGATGCAGAATGGCAGCAACTGTTCGTTAGCTTCTATAATTTTTCAATGATTGTAACTAGTGTGAAATGGGTGTCCTGCACATCAGCCTTTGGCAGATTTATTGTGCCCTAGTTCTCATTTGAGTATCTAGAGCTCCATGAACAGACCAGCATCTCTCAGTAAGTAGATGATCTTCATTAGATTCAAGTGTCCAAGTGGCTCCTGAGCTAGGTAGTAAGTTTCCAGAATACCTCTCCTTCCCCGGAACGTCAAAAGATGTGTTGGTGTTTCATCTGCAAACCTGCACTAGATATTATCCCTGAGACCCATTTTCTTCCGATTTTGCAGTGCCTCGTGAGGAACCCTGTAAGAATTGAAGTATTTTAATAGATGTTATAACAAGTCCATAAAGGACTGCAGCGGTGTTCTACTGCCTCAGCGAGCGGAATTACTGCTACGCTGTAAATGGCCTTGTACTAATCGAGCAGTCGCCTAAGCAAACTGCTCGAAAACCTTCATAACATGATCCGAATCTTAATTGCTGATTTGAATATTTCTTCTTCTTCTTCTTAGCACTACAGCCCCTTTCGGGCCTTCGCTTTGAATTTTTTTTTTTCGTAATAAGCCATCGCCGCGTACGGACGTGTATTGAAATTGCGTCGCAATTCACTTTGTAATATTGATTGTGTTGTTAATATTGAATATGTTTAATTTAATTCTCTAAACAGTGAATCATATTTTTCCCAGTGACCCATTAAACTTTATAAGAAACTAAACCCATTGAAATATATTGTGTTAATTATTAATTGCCGCTTATTGAATTCGTTAATCAATAAACTCAAATGTGATAAATGTGTCATATAGTACAATTGTGTCGTAAAATTAAGCATGTGTCAGCTGAAAATTAAAAATTAAGTGTGTCAGTACTCATTTAAATCAATAAAATCAAAGCGTCGATTCTCAAAAAATTAAAATCAATATAAATACTTTACAATTTCACAACTGTTTACTATTGTGCTTATGTGGACAATTTAATTTAATTGCATGAAGTGCAAAATCATTTTTTATGGACGTATAGGGCAAGGTCAAGTTCTTGTTGGCTTTTATTTCTTCTTCGTCGTCTCAAGGTTGTTTTGAAAATTAAATAAAACCATAAAAACAATAAAAATATCCAAAAAGGGCAGTATGGCAAATTGTGTGGCCTTCGATAACACCTTTAAGCTTGTTTCGTGCAAGGCTTTTTGTAATAGGCAGTTTCATGGTATCTGTATTAATGCTCCCAGGGATTGGTATAATCCATATATGGATGAGCACTTTATTTGCTCGGATTGCCAAAACACGAGTAGGCTGTTGAAGTGTATGTACGACAACATTATAGGGCATATCGATCAATTAATGCAGGAAACAGCTCAACTTGTTTCTAAGCATCAAGCCCAAACGCGAGCTAATGACGAAAGCTTCACAGAAATGGCTAACTGCTTCGACGGTCTGGCAAGCAAGATCTCAACAAACAACAATAGCCTAGCAGTTGAGAGAATTTTTGATAAATTCGAGAGAAAGCTCAACGCAATCGAGGATTCATTATCTTTGATGAATAAATCTATGGCACCTACACTTCCCTCCCACAGTTTATCTGTTCAAAACAACACGGATCTTGAAAATCATTTGACGAAACTTTTCCGGACTCAAAGCTTACTATTGGAGGAACAGCAATCTATTTGGCTCGCATCTGCTAGTAGCAAGATTCTAAATTTCTTAGAGAAATTGGACCATCAATCCGATTACCAACATGAACACTCAAAGCATACATCCTCTTATGGTGCCAAGTCATTAAATGAGGAAATGCTAGAGGCCGATAATACTGTGTTAGTAAACGAAAACCAGCATGTAACAAACGTTGATGAGGTAACATCTGTATGTGACTTGTCACTAAATGGAATTGCAGAAGACACATCTAACATGATATCAAAATTTGGCACTCTCTGGTCCGAGGATGAATGGCACAAACGGGTAGCCAGAATTCATGAGGCAAATGCAAGGTCGACGAGTACAACTTGTCAACTACACAACGAAAAGAGCAATAACGAGAAGTTTTTCGTTCAAGGTGCACCATCAGCTGCTGATGAGGCTTGGGTTCTTCGTTTTTTTCGGGACGAGTTTTGCATTAGTGACTGCTATGTCGAATCTCTCCCTAGAAAGAAAAAAACCCATCGACCAACGTTCAAACTTCACACTCCAACGCAGTATGCTTGGTTGTTCAACAATCATCAGGGAGAAATTACATATCTATCATAGAATGGTATCAAGTTCTTCAAGTGGCGTTTCCAGAATAATGTGAAGAAAAGTAGTAAGCAAAGTATTAAAAATAAGCTTAATTCTAATATAAAATGTAAACCTTCACCTTTGAGCAATATTTCTTTATCCAACAAATCCATCAACAAATCGCCTGTGACTCAAAGTAACAAAATAGATAAAAATTCCAAAATTCAACAAAAAGTGATCACAACTAATAATTCAAACCCTAAAACCACCCATAGCTTCCCACTAATAAAATTCGTACGCGGTGATAACCAAAAGCCATCTTCTTCTGGATATATTAAGATACCTGAAGCTCCACCTGTTGAATCAGCAATGACGCAAACAATATTTGATCCGCTAGTACCTCCTAGAGTTAAGGCCACAATCAACTCTCAATGTGATCTAGAGAGTAAATACCTTATATCACGTTTGCGAAACCCCAACATTTATAATGATGTTCGTCTTTTTCTTTCCTATCTGCACGATTCTCCTGAAACTACATGTGTCGAAGGGAAGACAAAAACCAACTTAAAGGTTAAAATACAACAGTAACGGCTTCTACTGACCTTAAAACCTTGACACTTGTCTTTACACGTTTCCATGAGCAATTTAGTGTGAGCTTCGACCAGGTAAAAAAGGATTTAGAAACCTATAGATCGTAAGTGAGATCAAAACTCATCGCTGCTCTTCAAAAATCTCGAGATGATTTTAAGAAATATCATTCCTAACCAAAGTCTGACTTCAAGGCGCATTAAACTCTTCTACCACAATTGCGGTGGTATAAGAGAAAAATTAAATTATTTATTTATTGACGAAAAATCCTGCCACTTTAATGTTATTACTATCACTGAGACTTGGTTGAATAGCTCGTATACAAATACGGAAATTCTTGATGATAGTTGGACTATCCACCGCTGTGATCGAGACTATCAGCGCTCAGGTCAATCTAGAGGAGGTTGAGTTCTAATTGCTATAAAGAATTTCTTATCATAAGAAGTGGTTCCAACTGCATCCTCTAAAGACTTCGAACATATATTTATGCAAGTTATCCTTGGTCATGTGTTTTTATACATTGGTGTAGTGTATATACCTCCCAATTCTGACGAAACTATTTACAACGACTTCTTTGAGGTAGCTTCTTCAGTCATGTCATCCCTTAATGAAAATGATAGAATCATCATTTTGGGTGACTTCAATCGTCCTCACTTATCGTTTGTTGTTGACGAAAATGAAAAATACCTCCTTCCTTTGAACCTTAAAGACTCCGTTGACAATAAATTAGTCGATACATTTTATGGCAATGATTTGCAGCAAACTGCTCCAACCCCAAACCCGAATGGCAACTGGTTAGATTTAATTTTCATGAATTTTGTTGACGAAGTCGTAGTATGTCCAATGACTGACGAAGAAAAACTGTTTTCTAATACTAAACATCATAAAGCTTTTTCTGTTGAGCTTCCTACATCTGATCTGAAAACATCGAATTTATACAATGATGAAATTGTATATGACTTTAAAAATGCAGACTATGTAGGTAATAGAGCCTATTTAGAAACTATAAAATAGATAGAAACTCTTTCAATGTTAGACGTAGATGATGCAGTATCATCATTCTATCAGATATTATTTGACGCTGTTGAAAATTTCGTCTCTAAAATAAAGAAAAGAAATAAAAAATCTGAACCATGGCTAGATAGGGAGCTTAGACAATTACGAAATCATAGAAACAAACTCTACAAGATCTTAAAATATAGTCCAAACCCAAACGAACAAATCAGGGTAAGTTATGAAAACTTGGCCAACGAATTTTCTCAAAAGTCTCGAGAGGCTTACGATCTCTACGTTAATATAGCAGGAGAAAATATAATGCGTGACCCTAAGAAATTCTATGATTTTGTAAATACTAAAAGAAAATCGTCTGGGTATCCAGCAACAATGACTAAGGGAGAAACTACTCCCTCTGATTGTAAAACAATTTGTGATATGTTTGCTGAATACTTCCAGGAAGTTTTTCTGCCTGCTAGCTCACCGGTACATCATCAGACGCAAATATCTCATAACGGTGGTATTGCAGAAATAACTCTTACTTTAGAAGAAATCCATAAAGCCATTAATGATCTGGACCTGAATAAAGGCTCTGGTCCAGACCATATTCCTCCATCTTTTTTATTACAGTGTCTAACACAGGTATCCAAACCGCTGCACATAATTTTTAATAAGTCTCTCTCATCAGGTGTCTTTCCGACTGTGTGGAAATTATCCAACCTTACACCCATCCACAAAAGTGGAGACAAAAAATCAGTGGAGAATTTCAGAGGCATTGCACCACTATCCACTATACCAAAACTATTTGAAAAAATGATACATGATAGGCTCGCCACCTTTGTTGATCCATTCCTTAACGACCAGCAACATGGTTTCCGTAAAGGTCGCTCAACTGCCACTTATCTCATAATCATGGTTTCCGATGCTCTTAATGCCATGGAAAAAGTCCAGCAGGTTGATGCAGTATACACTGACTTTAGTAAGGCTTTTGATCAAGTAAATCACTCCATTTTAATAACAAAATTGCAAAACTTTAGGATATCTGGGTCTCTTCTGAATTGGCTTATATCCTACCTGTCTCATCGCACTCAAACTGCAAAATTTCAGGGTTACTATTCAAAGAAAATTGTAGCATCATCGGGTGTGCCACAAGTCACCTCCTGTTTTACATGTTCATATCTGATCTATCAAAAGAACTGGCGGGTATACCACACCTATTGTATGCTAATGACCTAAAAATTTACCACGCTATTGGCTCACAAACTGAAGCGAGCTTTCTTCAAACTAAACTTTTTTGCCTTCAACAATGGTGTGAGATTAATAAACTTAAACTCAACGCAAGTAAATGTCAGGTCATAAGTTTTTCTCGCAAAAAAAAACTTCGTTAGCAATAGCTACTTCCTTAATAATGTCGAACTGGCAAGAGTTGAGCATGTTAATGATCTTGGTGTCATCTTGGATCACAAGCTGTGTTTTAATTTACATTATGATAATATTTTAGCGAAGGCTAATAAGCAGCTAGGCTTCATTAAAAGACGTGCGAAGGAGTTCAAGAATATATGGGTAACAAAATCTTTGTACACGGCCCTTGTTCGCCCAATCTTACAATATGCGAGCATTGTCTGGGACCCTATCTTTGAAATACACTCAAATAGACTTGAGTCCATCCAGCAGCAGTTTGTACTATTTGCCTTAAGGGGTCTTTACGATCCCAGTAAATTCTCAACCTTACCAGAATACTCGCAAAGGCTTAAACAACTAAACATGACTTCTCTGTCATTAAGAAGACAAATCTCCTCTTGCTGCTTCGCCTTTTTAAATATCGAAAAAGGTATTCAGATTGAATCACTCTCCACGAAGTTTAATTTTAATAATGCAACGAGACAAACTAGGCATACTCCTTTTCTCAAAGTAACCCATCATAGAACTGTCTATGCAGATAGTGAGCCTATTAATGAATGCTGCAGAATCTTTAACAACGTGAAGAATTGCTATACACCAGGCATTTCGAAGGCCACTTTTAAAACAAACTTACTTAAAACCTTGAATCCTTAAATATCCTCTGTCCTGGAATTCCTTAGCCCATTTCCCCCCAATTATAATTGTTAAGAAAATAAAATTGAACTATAATGCAATGTAAATATTTTGTACCTTGTTTGGTTCATGAATAAATAAATAAATAAATAATAATTCTAATTTACAGCTTATAAATTTTAAATTATTTTTTTTACTATAAATATAAATTTTGTATTATCTTTTCTCTATATTAAATTTAAATTCTTCTTTATAATTATATATAAATTTTATATCATTTTTTTCCCATATTAAATTTAAACATTTTTTTATAATTATATTCTTTATGATGTTTATCTTTTTCTATAATCATTTAAATTTTTCTATATTATTATATATCATTAATTTGATAATTCAAATCCGCCATTAAAATGTGGACATGGTAACACATTTTCCAGCTGCACATGCACGGATTACATTGGCGAAGGCAAGTGTGCAGCGGAATGGATGAGAGGCTCGTCGAGTCCCGTTGGACATCTTGCAAGTGGACGATTGGCAACTAAAAAAACATGTCGCAATGCCCAAGTAGTATTTGACTTTCCTACTTCTGGTCGGAGCCGCTATCGGGATCGAGTGGTTCTGTTTTATCATTTTTACCGTGCGCCTTGCAAAGTCAGCGATTGGTCATTTCACTTAAAGGCACCATTCATGGGTCAGTCGGTGGTATTGCATCAGGAGTCCATGTGTGTCGTCGCCGTTGGAGCTGTGTTTTGTTCGATTTGCTATTTCTACGCAAGCAGGTTTTCCATGATAACTCCTCGACCCATGAAAATTAGACAATACTATCTCCTCGCTAAACATTAGAATTTTTTAACTGTTCTCTTTTTTCATATAAATTTCCTCAAAATGCATCAAAACAGTAGAAACTAAATGGAGTGGGTAATCTGCATTCCATAATTTTGCACGTAAAGACTTAGGAGTTTAAGAAATGCATAAAATCTAAGATGATCTAAGCTAGTTTTCACATTATGAATTAGGGCTACAATCGCGTTCTTCACATTAGTTTCATTTAAATTTCCATAGCCGTGAACATCTTTTTCATACCTAAATTTTCCGTGAAATTACTCGTTCGTGTGCGAGGAGAACGTTCTCAGTGAGAAAATGAAAATCGTGTGGAACTAAAGGGTTTTCCAATAAGAGGTGTTATTTTGAATAGCCCGCTATTTCGGTAGATGTCTCTTTTGAAGCTATCATTTTTCGACATTTAACAAGTAAAAACTACGCCATTTATGAACATGGATCGATACACGCTTCAACAATGCATTGAATTATTAAAATTCACTATAAAAATGGAAAAATTTGGCAGAGACGGTTCGTAAGACTCGAACATTTTTGGGTCGTCGTGAAACACCTTGTCGGACCACAATACAGAAACTGGTGGAAAAATTTGAGCTGTTGGGACAACTTAGTGATGTGAAGAATAAAACGCGTGCACGTCACTCAAGAACAGCCGAGAATATTGCTACTGTAGCCGAAAGTGTTGAAGAAAACCCAGGTTTGTCCATTTTTCGTCGTTCATTGAAATTAGGCATTCCACAAACGTCATTACACCGTATTTTGCATAAAGATTTGGGTCTTAAGGCTTATAAAGTTCAGTTAACACATGAACTCAAGTCGGTCAATCATCAATAACGTCGTGTTTTTGGTGATTGGGTCCTTGAAATGCATGAAAATGATCCGGAATTCCATCGAAAAATCATCTTGAGTGATGGGCCCATTTCCAGCTCGGTGGCTACGTCAATAAGCAAAATTGTCGCATCTGGGGCTCAGAAAACTCAAGAACTATTGTTAAAAATCCTGTCTATCCTTAAGGTGTGACTGTTTGGTGCGGTTTATGGCCCGGCGGAGTCATTGGACCTCACTTTTTCGAAAATGACTTTCAGTAAGACGGCGCTACGTGCTACACAAGCAACGAAACCATTGATCTTTTACGGGAAAAGTTTCCGGACCGTATTATCACTCGAAGAGGTGATTACAATTGGCCACCGAGATCTTGTGATTTAATACCTTGCGACTTCTTCCTTTGGAGCCACGTGAAAGAGAAGTTCTACGCCAAAACCCAGCGTCGATTCAAGACCTCAAAGGTGGAATTCGTGAGGCTATCGATGATTTAGTTATGGAAAATTTCATGAAAGGGATATGGTCCTGTAAGCATAGTTGTGGTGGTCATTTGCCTGATGTTATTTTTCACTATTAATGATATATCTTTTTCTTTATAATAAAATAAACATCCGGTCATTTATATTAAAAAATGGCATTTTTCTTTTAATATCAAAATAACATCTCTTATTAGAAAACACTGTAGAATCAAATTTTTTGATTTTTCATTTGGAGCTTTTGTGGAGTGTGATGGGAAAGTATACAGTTTCCATGAGCAAAACAGGCCATTGTGCATGTCCACCAAATTCTGAGAATGTTCTCCAAGACGGTGAACTGAAGTCAGAGTCAATGACGAACGAAAATTGAAGATATTAACTAGATTTGAAAGAGAATGCACGGGGGATATTTTCAAGAGTATCTCAAACAATCACACGAGGTGGACCTAGATCACAAATCGCCATACCAGCTCAGGGCATTATGGAATTCCGGGATGCTGTAACGGTTTTTTTTGAGAAAAATTCGGAACAAATGATAGCGGACTTAAAGGTGAGCTACCCGAAGAGGGTCATATGAAAGTCGATAATAAAAATTTCTATTTCTGTACTAGACAAAATAATAGGGGATTTTACATGTGTGTCAGTGAGGTGAAAAGTAATTTCCGTATAGCAATAACTGTGTCGGAAAAGTGCTGGACAAGATTCCGTGATATCTTAACTGATTATTGCGAGAAAATGAAAAAGTCGTCCAGGTCATCAATCACTGCCGAAAATAATTTACAGACATCATATAATAATTTAAACTGAGCACGAAAAGACGAAAAATTTAAACGTAAAGAACAATTGTAAAACGATTATACTAATGAAAAAATGATCATATAAAAATTTATAAAAAAAAAAAAAAAATTTGCTTTGCGAAAGCGGCGGGCGACCCAATTCAGTTTCGGTCGTGGTGGAGGAGAAGAGGACGTCGTAAGCGCATGCGCTACAAAATACGAGTGAAAAGTTCGAAACAACAATAAATCGTTGAATAGAGCCATACGAAAGAGTTTTTCAGTAGTAGTTCGAATTGTGTCTCTTTGTGCGTGCGTCGTGCTGTTTCTGCGAAGTGTTGGCGATTCCCAAAAACTTGGTGGTGCGTTGCTGCTGAAAGGTGTGCGCCGGAAAATTGGAAAGAAGTGGAAATTTGTGCAAAATCGGTGGAAAGTTGTGAAAAGATTTCCGGTGTGTCGCCGAGCGTGAGTGTACAGCAGAGTGACTCAGTAGAATACAGGGAAAACCCGACTAAGTACTGTTGTTAGCACTAGCGCCAGTGGCAGGTTGTTTGCGGGTAACTTGAATTACTTTGGAGCCCGAGAACCAATTGGATGGATGGGATTGAGAAATTGATGTAATATCTGAATGAATGAGATACTGTTTATAGTACGATTCAATGTTGGATACGGTATGTTTGCAAGAGATAAGTGGCTGAAGGGAAACGAGATGAAGTTTCTAGATCGTGGAACAACTATAATTGAAGATTGTCAGGATTAGGAGGAGAAAAGTTAATTGGTGGAACGATGTTTTTTGTGTTTTGATATGGATTGTATTCGAAAAGTAGCTATAACTGACTTACGTGCTAACGTAAGTGACCCAAATCAGCCTTCTTTGACATCATATATGATTAAGGAAGTTAATTTATATACAGTACAACAGTGTGATTTGGAATTCTCCTCCTCATTGCGATTAAATGCAAAACGTTGGCTGGCCCTTCCGCTATAATCAGCTAGACATTGCGTGAGCTCTCCCTTTTTTCTGCGTTACCGGGGCTCTTGCCCAGGTAGAGTGGCCTTCCGGTTACGTGCCTGTTTATAACATAGTGTTATGTGATTTCCTCTCATAATATTATGACATAAATTTGCCACGTATATATTTCATTTAAGGAAAAGTTCATTCAAATTATGTTTGTACGAGTTTTTCACTTAAATGGAAAATATATGGCCATGCTTACATTTGGATCTTGATCCGGTTGGGAGGGTGTGAGGGGACACCACTTCCACCTGGATGTCTCACTCTTATTTGTGGGCTATAAGAATTGCCAGTAGCGACAAAGTCCTCTTAAGCACGTCTGTTTTCTCCAAGCCCGGTTGATCCTTTGAGTCAGCAATTTCCAACCCTTAGTAGGTAACCTCCTTCTCGACTTCGGTCGATATTCCTTTGACCCTCGAAATTCTTAGACGCGAAATTTTTTTTGTAGTGGGTCCTTATGCTGAGGGAAAGAACCCATCCCACGATTGCGCAATTCTAGCCTGTCAGCGCAGAAAAGGCCAATCTGGGCAGATACTACCATTCTCTTTTGCCGAGACAGCAGACCATCGCTACAGTCCTATACGGACCTTTGATCTACCTATTTCACTACAGCCTTGTTTGGGAACGTGCTAAAGCGCTAGAAAGCTAGCTTTGCGGTATTGTGGGGCCGGTTCTTTCCCCACAGCACTAGGGCCCACTACAAATTATTTTCGCACTTATGAATTATCAGGTGACCGGAGTCAAAAGGCAAATCACATTGGCTGGACAATAAGGCGTAATGATCGAGGCAACCTTGTCACGGAAACATATTGCACTCTCCCATACAGTCGTTAAGATGCCGTCCTAGCCAAGGTTGTGAAATGTTAAAGTAAAAATGTTAAAATAAAAAAAATAAAAAAAATCAATGCATACATTAAACAAAACAAAAAAAAACAATTATTTAAATTAAATCGAGTAACGAATTAGGGAAAAAGTTTAAATTGGAATAACAAAACTGAGGAGTTCTGGTGGAATGCGATCCTGCAATAAAATAGTTCCTGCTCTACCTCGAAGAAACTTCATCGTTTGGAAAGAAACTCATTATTCAGGATTTGGATAAGTCGCCCGTTTTCAGTTCTGCCGATGTGGTGGAGACTCATCAAGGACACGTGGATGTTTTAATGGACAACATTATTTTCTCTGTCCAAGAAAAAGAAAGGTCTCAGTTCGAATGCCTTACCCGGAATTTGCAAATGTACCCACAATTGAAGTGAGCATTATGGTCATGGCAAACATTATTTTGGATCAGATGTTCACATACTAACTGGAGACACAGTTAATTTCAGAAGTTGGCGGCAAGCGTCAATAAAAGAAGACACACGAGTAACCAGGCCGCAGATGGCGGGCGTAAGACTCACGTAGACGAAGACAAACAGGAAGTGAGTCGACTTCAAGCGGAAATTCACGAATTGAATCTACGGCTAAAAACGTTTGAAGATATGTACAAGAGAGAGGAGACAACTCAAGATGCAGAGCCGATAAGGCAAATAAATACGGAAACTAAGGCGAAGAAAGTTGTCAAACAAGTCATTCCAGAAGAAATACTAAGTGCTGGAGGCGACAAAACTACTATGCAGCGCTGGACGGACTCCAAGAAGAAATGGACGTAATGTCTATCAAGATAACAATGATAATTTTATCCTTTACTTACAAAATAAAAGTAAGGAGAAGAAATCAGCTCGCAGTTCTGCTGGTCCTTCTTAAAAAAATTTGCCAAAAATTCAGAGAAAGTTCCGCCAATTAATGTGTACGGTCAAGGCGGAAAGGACATGGTTCGGCTATTGGCAGCCGTCAACAAATTAACAAATTTCAAAATTAAACGAATCAACCCCGAAAAGTTGACTATCAGAACTAAATTACTGGTTAATTTCAAATCAGCAAAAAACGCTTTAAATTCTTGGGAGGTCCCACACTTCACATATACCCCGAAAAGCGAGAAGAACCAGACCTTCTTGTTGAAGGGCTTGGACTGTGGAGAATATATCGTCGATCCTCTTCAGGTGTTCAAGGAGGCAGCACCACAAGTCGAATTTATCTCCGTTAAAACATTTGCGACAAGAAGGTCGATGGTGGGAACAAAATTAACCACATTATTTAGTGCAGATATCAAATAAGAGCATTCCAAGTGCTCTTCAACAAACCAGATACTTGCATTTCCGAGTGGTAAGGTGGAAACGCCTCCAGATACGAGTGATCAACCAGTGTTATCGCTGTCAACAATAAAGGCATTCGGCTGTCATCTGCGCCATGCATTACCAATGCGTCAAATTCAAGGACGTGCATGCTCCCGGTGAGTGCAAATTGACTCAGACGGAGCCAAAAGAAAAATTATACTGTGTTAACTGCGGTGTTTTTGGTCACCCGGCATCATATCGTGGGTGCTCCCGATATCAAGATCCAAGAGTTAAATTTGTCCTAAAGCAAAAAGAACTACACCACAGTGTCTTAGCTCCGAACTACGTCAAGCCCAGAGTATCATTTGCACAAGCCGCTAGAGTACCAGCGGAAAATGGTTTAAATAATGTAAGCGGCAATAATGAGCTGCTTCTAAAAATTTTACAGCAATTGAATTCTCTATCGGAGAGGATCGATAAACAAGCTACGAAAATTAATCTTGTTTTTCATGGTTCAGGGGTTTCAAATGCCTCAAAATAATTTGTCATCCAGTCACATTCCCATGGATAGGATTCGCCTCATCTCGATCAATGTCAACTCCATTGTTACTATACATCAGCGCGATTATCTCCATGAATTCATTGTTAAGCAAAAGCCTGACATCATGCTTCGCACCGAAACCCACCTCAATTCATGGCACTCCATGACATTCAAGGATTTTGAATTCGTAAGAAACGATAGGGTAATAGGTGATGGGGGAGGTGGCACTGGGATATTGGTTCGAAGACCCTATTGTTTCCAAAATATTGAAAAAGTCGAATTCAAAAGCTTTGAATCTCTTGAAGTGTCCGATATCAAAATTTCATTGCCAGGTGGTGATAACATCTTCGTTATCTCTGCCTATGCAACTGGTGGAACAGTTCTCAAGCTCAAGGAGGAGCTCAATTCCTTGTTTGAAATACTCGAATTGAACAGGCTGCATAGTTATTATATTCTTGCTGGTGACCTGAACGCCAAGCATACATCATGGCTAAACGCCACTAATAATCCAATAGGTGTTTTCCTGAAATCGTGGATAACAGAGAACCAAATTGAATACAGGTGCAATCTATATGGGTTGGAGTTCCCAAAATACCCTAGGACAAATTCATATTTGGACCTCTGCATTGCTGACGCAAGACTTGAATTCAGCTTTAATAGTCGTAGTCCTCTACGGAAACTGCAGGTGCCTCCTTATGATAGCATCCATAACGTAATCGTAATGGAAATCAATCATCAAAGGGATGATTTCTTTCTCATTCCAGTTCAACATGAAAATCTGGGGAAAGTTTCAAAAGAAGTTTAATCGGGAGTACCAGAAGCAATGTCCCCCTTCTGATGGTGGCAACACTTGCTCAATGGTTCCCAATGACATGAATCTAACTAACGATGTAATAGATCTCTATTTGTCGAAGTTAGAGAAGCTGATATTGGAAACGATTGAGAAAATCGTTCCCAAGATAAAACATCGAAACAATATGGGAGGATATGAAACACCAACCATAGCAAGGTTGAAAAGATTGAAAGTCATCTTCTCACACGAGTCAACAATATTTATCGACGATTTTTGGACTACAACCGTCCCTCGTTGACTTTGTTGAAATCACACCCGAAGAATGTCGGGAACTTAATCCGATCATACTTCAGGAGTAAGGCCAGCAATCAATGGGCGGAAAAATTGAGGGGCATTAGTCCAGAGGACCCAGATGGCATTTTCGCAGAAGTGAATAGCATATTCCGCAAGAAGTCTCGAGTGAAGGTATCGAATCTTGAAGTCAGTAGTGATGAGATAAATCTTCTCGATGGGGTTGGTATCGAAATTGAAAGTACGACTCTGGATAGAAATGGAAACAGGATTATATGTGAGGGATCGAGGTCGTTGAAGCAAAAGTTTCTGACTTCAAATCAAGCCTGAACGGCCAATCAATTCTTCACTTCAACGAAACATTAACATCTGACCTCATAACGAGCTTGAATCGTATTGATTGTTTTGTCAGCTATGAAGGCTTGTGTTTCATATTTCACAGGATAAACAACAGGAAATCATGTGTTACTGATGGTCTTCCAAATGTAGTTCTCCGACATTTGCCTGAGGTTAGTATTAGGAATTATTCTATATTATTCAACAGTATGGAGAGAACTCATATATCCCGAGCGAGTGGAAAAAGGGTAAGGTATTTCGGATCTTGAAGAAAGGAAAAGAATCTTCATGCCCTAACAGCTTTCGTCCGATCAGCTTGCTGCCTAACATCAGCAAGGTGTTTGAAGTGATACTCAACAGAGCATTAAACTCCCACATTGAGCAATATGAGTTGATGCCGAATTGCCAATTTGGTTTTCGTGCCAGGCATTCGACCACACATGAAATAACGGAAGTAACCTCAGATATCTGTTGGAAACTAAATGATAGACAATGCGTTTGAGCATGTCTCATTGACTTGGAGAAAGCCTTCGATACGGTGTGGTTACATGGACTAGTTTTTAAACACCTTAAGGACAAGCTCCCCAGACACCTTGTCGCTATGATGTGTAATATGTTGTACGAGAAATCGGCAACAATGCGCGAATTCAAGATTTTGAATGGTCTACAGCAGGGACCAGTTACTGCGCCTCTGCTTTTCTCACTCTTCATTCGCAAGCTATTGAACGGCTTTGATTTCACTGACTCGCCAACGCGATCATTGGTACCGTTTGCTGATGATCTGATCATCTATACGGCAGACCGAAAAGCTGCAATAGTTCAGACCAATTTCCAAAAAATGTTCAATGATGCACAGCTGTACACTGACAATTGGCGAATTAATATTAATGCGCAGATATGCGAAACGATTCTGTTTCGGACAACGCTGTAGGAGGTCAGTCAAGACCTGAAACGTTATTGGAAGGATTTCCACATCATGGCTGGTGAGGGTAGTTCAGAACGAGTTCCACATAAATCCTGTGTTCGATACCGTGGTGTTTATCTCGATCAGTATATGTACTATACTGAATATGTGAAAATCATTCTCAGTAAAGCACAAAAGTAGTCATGGCCCTACGGAGACTATTTCATTCCAGATACATTGATCAAAAGGTCAAAATTATCTGTTACAAGACCCTGGTTAGACCAGTTTTGACATATGGATGTCAGATCTGGTACAACCAGAGTGCTAGTACTATGGAAAAATTAAGAGTTTTCGAAAGGAAATGTTGTTAAGTATTAAGAGTTTTGTCAATTTTATTTTTAAGGCTGGAACACTTCTTTGACATTTCGTTTTCTAGAACAATACTCACGCATACATATACACATTCTTTTTGCTATAAATATTCGCACACTCAATGTAAATCGTTCATTCCAAAAGTAATATCCGTACAATAAAGAAGTATTAAAATAAAACGCTAATAATATTTCCAATTAATGTCTTCGTGCATGTACTGTACAGAAAGCCTGAGACGGATTGGAAACATTATATATCGAATAGAAAAATTTATCAAACTGCTGAAATGACGAGAGGCGATATCTTCATATTGAAACTTCTTCAGAATCATATCGCAAGATCTGTAAGTGTGAGTGAAAACTCTTGGACTTCACAGCCGTTTCACCCTACGGACGGGTATATAGCGACTTGCCTCGCTACTGGCTTCGTTCCTCCAGAAGCATTCATGTATTTGGACACGAATCGATACGTTTTTCATTCTGACGGCGTCCCAGTCATATATCACATATATAGACGGGCCCCGATAAGAAGATAAAATATCCTCCAAATCTGAGTTCACGAGACCAACAATTCCAATGGAGATACTCATTTGCTAGATTCGTTGAAGGTGATCGAGCTGAGACGGGGCAATCTAGGTATTGGTGGCTGAATGACAATGTCTAAATTACTCGTATTTATTTCCAGTTTTTGTGTTTTTCTTTACTAAGTTTTTGAGTTTCAGCTCATTATTGCTACATTCAGTATTGTTGTTTATTTGTGTTAAAAATTAGAGATAAGTCAGGTTTATGTTATGTTTCTTCTATTAAGTTAGAGAGAAGATTAAACGCGTAGGTTAGGAGTATTGTGATGGAATTTTTTTAGTATAAGATAAAGTTTTAGATAGAATCTGTTTATGTCAGTGAACTATACTTTCTAATATTCATCATTTTCAATTCATTAAGCTCGATGTAATATTTATCATTCTCAACTCTTTGTAATATGTTATTTAGCATATCCAATATCATTGAACTTTCTGTAATATTCAGCATTCCCAATATCATTGAACTCCCTGTCATATTCAGCATTTCATTATTTCTGCAATTACAAATTCCAAATACATTGAACCGTTAAGAAATGCACAAATTGCAATTATCGTAAAGTAATTGAACTGATAAACATATCGGAATAGGCTTGTTCATGAATTATGTACTTGTTAGTATTAACATTATAGAGTAGCTCTGATAATGAACTATCTATCAACCAAATTAGTCAATTTTGTTGAATCATCAGATTTAGGCTAAGAAAAATTTTATTTAATAGAATAAGCATGCATAAATTATTATTGTACTTACGTAAGTCTAATTGGTTACAGTGTTAATTTCTAGCCACTGATACAGGATCAAAGTTCACTGCAGTGTTTAAATTATAAATAATTTTAGGATAGTGTAGGTTGATTTTTTCTCCTTTTTCCAATTGAATTTCAAAATATGTAATAATCTTAATTAAACGAATTTGCTATAGTTTTTTTGATGAAATGTGTTTAATGATAACGTATAAATTTAGAGAGCCATTTGGGCCATTAAGTTTTCTATTGTTATTGTTTGGAATTTGCTTTATATTCTTTTAAAATTTATAACGATTATTATTGAATAAAGTGCTTTTGACTTTGCAGCCAATGCGCAGACGGTTGTTCCTCAAAAAGTTAGCCCATGGGCTTATGGTTCCAGCGCTGAAAAGAAGGAGCTTAAAGAAAGTTGGAATGCCCTCAAGCCTTATAATCAGTCTGAATAGGTTCTGTCTATATGCGATGATGTCGATGATGATGACGGGGGAAGATCATCCTTCTCCCCTGCCAAGAGTTGCATGACCTATACGGTTGAAACTATTAGGACTTACCAAGATCAAATGCCTTCATTGCAAAAAAATTTCTGAACGTGTTTATTTGACGTATTTAAACAATATTTTGATGTACGTATGCTAAAGGGCTAAAATAATGGACTCTTGCATTTCATGTGTTCATACTAATAAAACGAATTCTTTTCCAATTATTTTTTAGCAGTCCAGTCCATTCATATAGATCCCTAAGAAGGTTAGTGTGAAGGGGTAACCCCCGAACTTGAGTGAGATGGCAATGGTTATGGCAATTAAAATTGTGTTGCTGTTAGGCTCAATGTTACCGAGCTCAGGTGGTAAACTATTACTCTTATATGCAGCATATGCCCTAGACAATCCCCGTCCTTTAAAGTGGTGATTTTTGAATCGACACCACTTCACAATTCAAAAAACTTAAAAGGTATTTATAATTAACCTAAACAGATTAGATGCACCTTCTGAACGGAACGTTGCTTTGATTTATTACATAAATACAATTCTCCTTACGATGATGCCATCGCCACCTGTTTTTATTCATTCAATGAATAAATTGTACATCTGAAGATGATCAGGTGCATCGATCGTCATGATGGTCATCTAAGGCAACTGCAACCTCCGCAATTCTCGCATAAATTCCCACGGTAGCCCCCGTAATTCTGTAAACGTATCTTTTCTTGTGCCAAGTGCGCTTCACTTACATACTTTACTTGATTGATTTTTTTCTTGCTAGTCAGCATGCGTGTACTACTGTGAACATATTTTAACTCGCGACACCATATATCATTCATAATGGGAACAGTTTAGTGAGAAAAAGTTGTAGGAAAGCGCCATAACTAACTGATAATTGGCACCTTGCATCCAAGCTCTTTTCTGCGTGGTGTGTGAGAGTCCGTCGCGGTATGTGGTTGCAAATAAGTGAATTGATTGATTTGTTTTTATAACACATTGCACTCATTCCACGCTGACCGCCTGCCTGTCAGCTCAAGTTGGTTGTAGGATATTCTAGTTACCGATTTTGTTTTTTGTCCTCGGCTTCAAGCTCAAACTGAGATGGATGGTAATGTTAAAGAAAAGATTGCAGATAATAAGGTCATTTATTAAGCGGGAAAGCATAGTGCAGAGTTAATGAGCTGAATTATACTCTCGTGGGTTGAAATGTGGTGGGAAAATTGTCTTTTGATTGAATGCGTTTATTTTGTTCTTTTTCAAAATAATTTAAATTGGAAGAAAATCCATTTTCCTCTTGAAGTCGTAGTAAAAAGTTCTTCAATCGAGATAAAAAGTCACTAATATCAGATCTCACATTCAACATATTGGGACCGCGAAATTCCAGAAGCACAAAAAACGTTGCTTAAATCTTTGTTCTACAATTCACCTGACTTTCTTCAGTGTAATGCCACTAAATCGTGTCCACTGATTTTATCAGGTGTCCAAGAGAACAAAACTCATGATTTATTGCCCCAGCAGTAACGGTCTTTGCAAAAGACGTATTCCAGGAGCACAGATTGCTTTTTAAAGTTGTTATTAATAACATACTGTTTCTTGCATATTAGAGAACGGATCTAATCAATCCCGAAAAAATAGAAGATTACAGATAAGGTCTCCCGTCGTAAGCATTGTCGGTACTTTTATCAATGACACGATCACGTCTCAGGCGCAAGATAATCTGACATTCTTCTGTAACACCATTTCTAGACTTGTGGCTGGCATGGTACATGTGGCGGGCGTGGAAGATATATAACTGTTGGAATTTTTTAACACATTGATCCGATATGCATAGAGAGAAAGAGAGTCCTACATTTCACGACATTTCACTTCTTAATTAATCCAATTTTGTGTCAGCGCGCGACAAGCAATGTTGCTAGGAAGCTCGCCTAGTCACAAAGATCCAAGATGTTGATGACGACAATGATGATCACTGTGATTTGTGGCTGTGGTGTACCGCGGAATTCGTTCAGGGAGATTAGAGGAGATATGGGTATGTTGGCCAGATTTTTTAGGAAGTACTTCTTGAATAAATTTCGACAAGAAGTTGATACAGGTTTTTGATTTGTTTTTCATGTATTCATAAGTATATACCAGTTAAATTACTTTAATTTATTTTTGCAGTATTCAAGGCTTACTGATATTGGATACTCTAAAAAGTATTTAGCCTTTTTTGTCACTAGATGGTGTTTTTTGTCATATATCGGGCAATACTAACCAGCTTGAGCCAAACTGACATGCGTTTGAAAGCTGACATTTCAGTCTACAATTTTCATACGGACAGTTGTATTTCGTCATTCGTGTCAAATGTTTTATTCATTTAAAAATGAGTGAAGTTTCTGGAATAAAATCGCAGGCTCTTGAAAAAATTTGTGGGGTCTATGGTCAAGATACTTTTTCAAAGGCACAGCCAAGAGATGGTTCGCTTGCTTTCGTTCTGGAAATTATGGTGTCAAAGATGCACCTCGCTCAGGTCGATCAATCACTGAAAAAGTCGATGAAATCTTACAAAAATTGCAGCCATGATATTGCTAAGTACTGAATATCTATCACCAAACAGTTTTGAACCATTTGCATACGGCTGGATACACAAAGAAGCTCAATCTTTGGATGCCGCACACAAACACACAAACACACAAAAACACACAAAAATTTGATCGACCGAATTTCCATTTGCGAAATGCTAATAAAACGCAATGAAATCGTGCCATTTTTGAAGCAAATCATTATGGGCGGTGAAAAATACGAGAATGTCGTTCGAAAAAGATCATGGTCAAAGAAAAGTTTATCATCACAAACGACTTCAAAGCCAGGATTGACACCAAATAAAATTATGCTGTGTGTATGGTGGGATTGGAAGGGAATTGTTTATCATGAGGTGCTAGAACCTGGCCAAACACTCAATTTGGCTCTGTACTATCAGCAATTAACCAGATTGCAACAAACAATTCATGAAAACCGGCCAGAATTGATCAATAGAAAGGGCGTTGTCTTCCATCATGACAATGCCAGACCACACACACCTTTGATGATCCGGCAAAAATTGACATAGCTTGGCTGGGAAGTTTTGATGCATCCACCATATAGTCCAGACTTTGCACCATCAGACTACCATTTGTTGCGGTCTCTGTAAAACTTTCTTAATGAAAAGCAAATCACTTCAAAAAGGGACTGTGAAAATCACTTGGCCAAGTATTTTGCCGATAAACCACAGAAGTTCTACACAGATGGAATAATTGATCTACCCTAAAAATGACTAAAGGTCAAAGATAATAATGGACAATCCATTTTAAATAAAAGTAATATTCAATCAATATTATGTTAAGAATACAAAATTGCAAACGCCTCATTTTGCCATATTTAAACGTCCATTAAACAGCTTGACAAAGAATCGAAAAACCGTCATTAAAATTCACATCTAAAGAACGCCAAATCTGGACTCATCCATTATAAGACTTCGAGTTCAGTTTTATACTTGCCGTCGATCCAAGCTAATAATCTGTTAAATACCAGTAGACTTACTTCACTTCATAGTTTGAGTGTGCATGTTTTTTAAGGGACAATATGCTTAGAACCTTTGAGTGAAAGCATGAAATCCTAGCTTATGAGATATGCTTAAACTTCATGGGCTCTAGCGTCATACCTATATTACAATACATACAGAATTAAAAAATGTTTCTAAACAAGTCTGTGAATTACCCAAGTTGAAATCAGTTTAGGTATGCCTAACCAGACATTTTGGCCTAATGCAGAAACAGTGGGGCTTACTCAAGTTAAACATACCTTCTTCTCCTTCTTAGCGCTACAGCCCCTCTCAGGCCTTCGCTTCCTGCAAACAGCGCCTCTAACTGTCTCGGTCCGTTGACCGCGTCCTCCAATTCCGAAATAGGAGCAGCGGTGAACTGTCATCGTCGACCGAGTCAGGCTAAGGTTTCCTCGGTTTTTCCACTGGCCACCGGCCTACTCCCTACGAATACCTTCTTGGGTATCCGTTGTTCGTCCATACGATTCATGTGTCCAGCCCATTGCAGCTTCCACAGTCTTACAATCCTTGAGACCTCCGGTTCGTCAAAAATTTCATACAGCTCATGGTTGTATCGAATTCGCCATTGGTCCCCGTCTAGCTTCGCTCCGATTATTCGCCTCAGGACCCGACGGTCAAAGGCGTTCAATATATTTGCGGATGCTTGGGTTAGGATCCATGTTTCACACCCATAGCATAACACAGGTCTTATCACAGATTTGTATACTTGGAGCTTTGTTTTTCTGTGTATGCAGCTGGTCTTCAAGATCGTCAATACTGAATAAAATAGTTTATATGCGCGCTGTATTCTTCGGCGTATTTCGTCTCTTTCATTGCCCATTTTCGTTATTTTGGCACACACACACAAATTCGCTGACATTTTCAATACTGTATTCGCCAAGTGTGATATTTTGTGTATTTGAGGTATTTTTCCTCGACTGCGTCATGAGCTTCAATTTATTTTCCTTGATTTGTAGCCCTACTAGTTTTGCTTCGCTGTCGAGTTTCAGGAAGAGTTCTTTGGCAGTTGTTAGTGACCACGACAAAATGTTGATGTCGGCCGCATAGGCCACTACCTGGCTCGACTTGTATAGTAATGTACCTCACGTATCAACAGGTAGCTTCCGTATGACGTACTCCAGAGCCAAATTGAGTAGCAATGGGGCCAGCCCATCTCCCTGCTTTAGTCTGATATTTGTGTCAAAGGCATCGGCAAGTTGGCTATTGATGCGGACTTGGGAGGTCGGCAACGTCATTGTCATTTTAGAAAGACGGACTCATTTGGCTGCGGTGCCTAAACCAAGCATTATTTGGTACAGTATGTTACGATCAATACTGTCGTATGCTTGCTTGAAGTCAATGAAAATTTTGTGTACGTCTAAGTTGAACTCCCAGCACTTTTCAAGTACCTGCTTGACCGTGAACAATTGGTCTGTTGTTGATCTACTTGCCCTAAAACCACCTTGATACTCCCCAATAATACGTTCTGCGTATGATACGATTTTATTTTCTAGGATTTTAGAAAATATTTTGTACGCCGTACAAAGTAGTGATATGCGTTTTTAATTTTCGCACTGTAGCTTGTCACCTTTTTTGGGGATAGAGTATATAATTGATTGGCTCCACTCTTTTGGCATATATTCTTGTTGCCAAATGTACTGGATGACTTTGTGAATAGCTTGATGAACACTACTGCTACCATATTTGATGAGCCCGGCACGGCGTTTTATTATACTTTTGGGCTTTGATGATGGAACAAACTTCATCTAAAGTTGGTGGGGCCAATGGAAGCTCTCCGCAGACATCTATAGGCTCCGAGCTATGCGTAGGATTATGGAGGACCTTATGCAGGCTTAATTGGGCACGGCTAAGTTGTGTAGTGGATTGGGATGTATATCAAACGTCCGTATAGGACTGTAGCAATGGTCTGCTGCTTCGGCGAGCGAAGATGTTGGTGCTCGCTGAATTTGGGCTGGTCTGAGGACGTGTAAATGCGCTGGCAGGCTAGCGTTGTGGTGTCGTAGGGCCGGTTCTTCTCTCCAGCACAAGGACCCACCACAAAAAAATTTAGCATTCACGAATTAAGGGATGAAATGTCTCGGTTCGACGGTATCGACACCGAGGTAACCTACTAAAGGAATATATTGCCAAAGCCAAACGACTGGCTAGGCTTGGCGAAAGTGAGCGAGACTCGAGAGGATCTCTTTTCAGGTATACTTACGGCCCTCAAATAAGAATGAGGCATCCAGTTGGAAGCGGTGCTACCTCACACCCTCTCATCCGGATCAAGATCCAATGTTGACGTGGCCAGATATTTTTAATTTAAGTAAAAAACTCATACAAACATAATACGCATGAATATCCCCTTCAAATGAAAAACATCAACATTTCAGATTTATGTTATCGTCTTGTATGAGGGAATCACACAATACTATAACATAAATAAAAAACTCAAGCGGAAGGCCACTCTACCCTGCAAGAGCACCTGCGACGCATAGAGAAGGGATCGGCTCATTCGATGGCTAGCTGATGAGTGGAGGAGCCAGTCAACGTGGAGAGGGTCCCATACCTGGTCCGGGTTCTATATAAATGAAAAGACCGAGTTTTCCTTTCAATTTATCCTTTCATTTTTTTCTTTAATTCTGTATTTCAATATTTAACGAAAATGAAGTTGAATCGTAACAAGCATTTGATATTCTGCGTATTATTTTTTTCATAAAAAAATTACAAACGGATTTATTTTCTTTATATAAAAATGGGAAAGTTATATGCCACGAATTGTTTTACTTTTTAAGCTTTGTATTTTCTTTGACTATTTGAATGCTATCAGTCGATGCCGAAAATTCATTGCGGGTTATGCTAGTTTTGGGATTTTTTCCGTTATTTTTGAAAAATGTTCATTTTTTTTCCAATGAATTGGGTATAGTTTATCGACTGATGCCACTTCAAAAAAAAAAAAAAATGAATTATATAATCTAAATTATTTTTTTCTTACAAATGATAAGAGACCTGTTCACGGTGTTCTTTTGGAAGAAAATTCAGCTTTATCGGGATGAGTTGAGCAAGAACGCATTCCATACCCAAAGTTTCCACCAAAATCATTCCAACGGACTCGCGAGGGATGACAAGCTCTCTTGCCATCTCTCTAACACTTGCATGACAATTTTCAAGCTCCATATCCTTCACTTTTTTAATGTTTTCATCAGCTAAAGAGGTCGAAGGTCGTCCAGAACGAGGCATGTTTTCAACGATCTCTCGACCGTCTTTGAAGGCTTCCTACCACTCGTAGGCTTATGTTTTTGATAAAACTGAATCACCGTAAGCCTTTTACAACATTCACAATGATTCCGCACCCGAACTTTGGTCAGAAACACAAACTTTGAGACAAATTCTTTGTTCGATATTTATATCCATTGTAAAAATCGCAACGGATCAGCAGTTGCTGTAAACAAACTGGTTGACAGGTCACGCTCATATTTGGCATAGTGATTGAGGATAATCCTACCAACTCAACAAAATACTTTTTTTTGAAAAATCATTAACCCGGGGAATTCAAACTACAATTTCCGGGTATTTTTTTTTTTGCGGTCGTTCACACTAATTAGCACTGGGACAGTTTATTCACTATTTACATCAACGAGAAACTCTCTAGGCCTAAAAATAATGGCATAGTTTTGTGTCCCATATTGAGCTTCTTCTTATTTGCAATGCAAGCAGTATTACTTTATGCCTCCAAATTTGTAATACAGAATGAAAATATACTTTGAATGACAACGTATTATTATGGAAATCTTGTTAAAAGCAGTACAATCAGTGCTGTATACACAGCTTCATAACACTCAAATAACATAAAAAATTAATCAATATCATTTTGATTGGTCGATAAATTTTTGCGAACCCTCATAGTTTTAAATAAAAAATTTAAATTAGAACTTAATAGGAAAAAAGGTATGACTTCGATTATTTACATAAATTTTATCTGCAATTTATTTTTTCTGAATGTTTTTTAAGTTAGTTATTCACAAAAAAATAGGCGTTATGTAATTCAAATTTGCACCATAATACCCGCTTGATATTTGCTTGACATCAAGGACTTTCAGCGAATTCAAACTACTCGTAAAAGGTGAAAGTCTCGTTGAAAAACTATAGTAATCTTTATTCTATTATAGAGTTAATGCAGAACTACGAGTATATCAAAAAGCGTCTACATGTCAGGATGTCCAAATAGAGAGTGAATGAGATTGTATGTTTTGCCAGCCTAATTGCCTTTTATGATACCTGGTGGTCAGAGTATAAGATGACGACAAATATGCTGCAACATCGAACAGCGTCGATACAGTACTCTCTTCCAAGTGTCACTCAGATGACACTTATCGTTCACACATTGCAACGCACTCGCTTCTTACTCGACGGATAAGTCCTCGTTCCCACGGGTGGGGGTTCACAAGTGTCAGCCGCTGTTTAGATGACGGGAGGAGCAGGGTAGGGAATGAATGCTTTAGCGCCGGTGGACTCCTGTGGTCCACTTCAGCAGGAGTTACACAAGGCGCTCCGGATGCTGTAAATACTTTCGGTGAAGAATGGTGCCAGTGATATCCAGTGGGCCAGTGGCCTGATGCAAACCCTACTAAAGCTCTCTGAAAACGAGGTTAAGTCGTTCCGTCGACACATTGACCTGGCGCCCATTTTCATTGATTTTGTACAGCACTTCCGACAACCGCTGAAGATAACGATGTCGTCCTAATTAGGGCAGCAACGGAAGTTTACGAACTACATCCACCCACAGGGAAACATGTGTGCAGCTACTAAGCCGCTTATTAACGAAAATCGTTCGATCATTTCGATGGGCCATCAGCTCTGGTCGGACTTCCGACGTATGCTTTTCCAGATTGACGAAAAAAGCATGCGTGCTGACCATTTGGCTGCCGAGACTGATGAATTCAACTGGGATCGACAACTTGGTTCCGTAATAAAGTTCCACACACAATGCATAGGCATCCTCTTTGTAGCTGGTGCGTAGTCCCAATAAGACAATGGGGAAAATATCTGGCCAGGAAGAACCTCTTCCATGACGCATAATTGCGGCCTTTAACGTACAGTGCCAGCGCTCGATAGTTCCGTTGGATGCAGGATGATAAGGTGACGTTCTAGTTCTGGTACTTCCGGAGAAAGTGGCGAGGGAATTAAATAGCGAGAATTCGAACTGGGTACCCTGATGTGTTGTGATGGGTCAAGGTATACCGTAAAAATTGTCTGATTATCGATAAAGATGGCCTCTGGCCACCTCGAAAAATGGACGATCATCTTTAGGCAATACTTAAAACCTTGCGACGGGGTGAATGGGCCCATGATGTCCAAATGATGTGTAAGAAACGACCATTTGTAATGATTTTTAAGATTTCTTTGCGATCGCGGAACCGACCTCTCATCGGTTCTAGACGTTAAGTCTGAGTAGTGCCAACAGATGGTACCAACCGGTCAACCAATCCGTGCACCGTAGCCCATTCACGCGGTGGCTGCTTGTCGGCCAGCTAGATCGGAGAGGATTTCGGTCGCGGGTTTCCGAATGGGTTACGCTCATTTACAATATTCAGCCACCTGTACACGCCCGTTTTCAAAACGCGTTACAAAAACAAAACCATACGGAGAGGAAACCTATTCTACGTTACTCCGTATTTCTTCATCAACCAGTCAAAAGTACAAAATCTGATTTTTATTTCGCGTTCCCGAATTTCCGACGCGGTACCGAAAAGTATGCTACGCTAACTCAACCCGACGGAAACTACGTTAAAGAAAACTCAAAGTCAACTAAGGTACCGCGTACCACGCGCAACGCGAAACCGACTTCAGCGGATTTCCTCAAACCCTACCCTCGCGACGGTATACTTACCCTGCACCTCATTTCCCGCTGAAAAGCAGAGCTACTGGAAAGGAAAGTCGTGTTTAATTAGCAATTCATGTTGTCTATTTTAATTATTTCAATGACAAAAAACTTAAAAAGGAGTAGACAAATATTTTTCTCAACAGAAAATAATACTACCAATTTAAAACAATTCTAGAGTTAGTAATATTTTGGTTTCCACGACAATAGAAACAAAATATAATGTCTAACTGTGACTCCTTATATAATTCAATGTTATATTTACGTTCATTTCTGTATTCAATAAAATATTTATAATTGTTGTGAAATAATGTACAAAAATGTTAAGGATGATTTCGTCTAAGGCTTGAATAGATAAAATATTTTGAGTAGAAACGTGTATGGTTAGTAATATTGTCACTAGTTTGTCTTTAGAAACGGATCCGTATTTATAGGGCTACGATTTCTTCTTCTTTGGGTTCATTCATGCTCGAGATCAGGGTTAGTTTCAATATCATTGGGAAGACCGGCCTCTTCCGGCTTGTGTTAATTTACTTATCTACCTACAAGTTTGTTGCCACATGGTTAGTGAAAACAGAGGGCTATGGGAATTAGTAGCTAGACGACAAAACTAATGACAAATTACGAGTAGTAGTCATGTAGAGGAACCATTCCAACTTTGATTTTAAATGGGGTTATGACAATGCTGCGCAGAGTTGTTAATACTATTTGTATTAATCTCTTATTCGAGTTAAATATTCATATAAATATATACTTATATCAAATTTTCAATGTCTAAATCAAAATAGAAGCCTACTGTTATCAACAAATACAAAAATAATAATGATAACGATGAGATATGATAGCCGAAAAAAAACTTGGTATACAGGAGAATAGCATATAGCATAATCATCTCTTCTCTTCATTTCATTTATAAAATTAATAACACCCACACCCAAAGGAATCTAAACAATAACTATTATAGTAATAGCGTAGTCGTAATGTATAGTATTATAGTCGTAATCGTATTTATTAGGTAAATTAAAATATTTCCGTTTAGTTATAGAAAGAAAGAATTCTCCTATCTTTTCAATGTCGCCGACGTTGCTATTGTGCCATGATGGTGAGGTGTTTCGTATGGTCTCAACTTTTCCGATTCACTTCTTGTAATTTGCACTTGACTGTCGACACTGTCAATATCTATTTCACCGTCTCCAGCCAATCGTTCTAATTTTCGACGTTGTTGACATTTTGTGTATATCACTAGGCATAGAATTACGACAAGTATGAGAGCTAACGTTGCACCACTGGCTATACTTGCTGTTTCTAACATGACACGTGGTCGAGTGGGCAAATATGATCCATCAAGATCGTTGTATTCACACCGTGGTCCCATGTAACCATCAGCACACTCGCAATTATATAAAATTTCATCACCACTTTTCACAGTAAAACAAGTTGCCTCATTTAAACAATACCAAGCTGCATATGCTGGCGGGCATTTATACGTGTGGAATGTTATATTTGGTCGTGGTGTAGTTGTTGGAGGGGGTCTTGGTTTTGGTGTTGTTCGACTTGAACATGCCTCTGTAACGAGTGATCCATAAGCATTGTTCCAAACATTTCGAACGAAGCACTTGGGGTTCACTTGGTACCTTCTAGCAGGTGTCGCTGCCTTTGGGTGCTCAACCGGGATATCCTCCTGGGTGGCGGCCACCACCTCACATCCACTTTTTAATTGGTGTTATGCATATGTATGTTATGTTTTGATGTGTGCTTTTTCACGATACGATACGAGTTAATTGCACTGGCACTAAATATTTCGTTTTTACTGTATTTTCTTATAATTTAGGGTAAAATGTGCAGAAAATGTCTTAAATCTTCCTTGCTGAACGGAATCATCATTGAAACAAGAAAGGATGTATCGAATCATTTTCAACTAATTTGGTCGTGTGTCTGATGAATGAAGAAGTGTGCACAAAGGAATCTCTACAAGAAAGGTTAATGTAAGTAACGTCGTGTTTTACGTTCTCCTGCGAAAGGTAATTTTAAGTCTTTCTGTTTTAATAATTTATCGTACCACGATTTTCACCATGCGAGTACATGGCAACCGCGCGACTCACAACCACACTTTCCGCCATGTGGCTGTCAATTTTTCCGGTTGACATCCCACGACAAAATTGACGTGGGATGTGCAACCGTCACAACCGACATGCGATGCCAAGCCACTCAGTGGCAAGGTGTGTTAGTGAGTCGCCAGTGGCGTCACAAGATTCATTACACATTGGGTACCAAAAATGACTGCATGGGGTTCCTCTGATTGCGAATAATCTTCAAGCGCGGTATGACACACATGAACGAGCCTAAAAATGGATTTTTCTCCTCATATTTATCCAAACAAGCCCTGGGATGAGCCAGTCGGTGAAAAATTTTGAACGCTTTCTCGTGCAAAGAAAGCGGGACGAAAGGTCACGGCCTCTCTAGAGACTTGTCGCAAACGAAATTCTAACGCGGGTCGCAGGAACGATGTACACGTTTCAGCTAGGTGTTGTTACTTTAGAAAAGCTATTGAAGTTCAATGTCACAGCTCTGCTCTTGAGCGAGCTCGTCCTCGCTGATACGAGTCGGCATCTTGATCGTAATTACACGAAAAGTGCAGGTGTGACCTCGTTGCTGGCCCCGGATATGAAACAGAAGTCCATTGTGAATCGGAATATTTAATTGAGATGCCTGAGTTGGCATGGCGAGGTTTTACTTGCCAACTGAGCAAACGCGTACGTGAGCGGTTTGTGATCCGTTGGGATGAAAAATGCAAAGCCCTTTAGGTAGTGCTAGAAATGATGAGTGCTGGCATATATAGCGAGCGAGTCATAAACGCTGTATTTAGACTCGAATGTAGAAAGTTTTTAAAAAAAAAAACCGTCAGCGGAAACCACCGAATATTTTGCTCTTACTACAATATGGCCCCTTCGGCTATGTATTCAGCCTAAGAAGTTTATTGGCCTGAAAATGCACAAGTAATACGGTTTCCGCCAAGCTGTTTTTGGACCTCACGAGTGCCTCGTTTGTTTCCGGAGTTCACTCAATTATCGTCCTGTCTCCTTTCCTGCTTGCTCTGCAGAACTTATTCAGGGGGGGGGGGGGCTTGAAGCATAGCGGCGTTGTGGACAAACCATCATTAAAAATTCAGCGTTCCCAAGGATTGCTGGAGATGCTTTATCGTGGTAGCCTTTCCGGATCACATCTACTCGAGACATCGGGGTGCGTATACCCTTTTCGTTAATAAAGTGCTCACGCCAAACAGGCGCATAGAAACATTGACGACAGTTACGAAGCCTGAAAGATGCTGAAATACCATTCGTAGATGCTGTGAATGCTCCTTCTCCAATTTTGACACAATCAATACACCGTCGACGTAGCATGCACAGGAATCGAGCCCCCGGATCACATCATTCATGAAACGCTGAAAAGTCTGTGCCGTGTTACGAAGACCATACGCCATTGCAGTAAATTCTAACAGTCCAAACGGAGTCGTGACCGCCGTTTTCAGAACATCTTCCTCCAGTACTCGGATTTGGTGGAACACGCGCAATAAATTAATTTTCGAGACCACAATCATGCCACTTACGGTTACGTCCTCGATATGTCGCATTGGATACTTATCCAGGATTGTAGCGGCACTAATTTGCCGATAATCTCCACATAAATGCCATGTTCCATCTATCTTCAGGGCGAGATGCAGTCTACCTTGCCCGGGGGCTCTTGGACGGCCGGCAAAAACCTCTATTTAGCAGAAACTGGAACTGTGTCCATGCTATGCGTAGCTTGCGTTGGTTGAATCGATGAGGACTGTCTGCTACCGAGGAGCCCATAGTTGCTATAAAGTGCTTAGTATGATGTCTCAGAGGGCATCCGGAGACTACGGGGTCAGTAAGCCCTGAAAACTTTTTGAGTAGCGATAAATACGGTGAATTTCTGATGATGTTTGAAAAGGATACCTGATATAGTCACCCTACTTGTAAAGTCCGAGAGCCTGTAGTTCCTCAGATCAATGAAAAGATGAAAACGTCCGAAAAAATCAGCACCGAGGATGGGGCGCGACACTTCAGCAGCACAAAAACTCCAGCGGAACACGCACGGCAGGCCAAGTGAAACCGCGAGAATTATGTCACCAATTGTATCAATTGTAGTTCTATTTGCCACAAACTACTTAATTGGGGTCACACCGTGCACTGGATGCGGGCAAAAACCGGAATAAAAGAGATATCCACTCCTGTGTCGACGAGGAATTTCAATTTCAATTTGGAGCCCAAGGTTTCAAGTTGAAATACGGAGGAACCATCAGTTGTCGCCTCCTGCGGTAGCGGCTCGATGCGTTTCCTGATTGCTTGTGAATAAAAGGGTATGGTGGTTGACACCGTGTTGCAGTGGTACCGAAATGACGATGGAAATAACACATCTGTGTGTAATTTTTACGGGGGGTCGGCTGTTGAAACGAGGGACCATAAGACCTGCAACCAGAAGAGTTACCTTGCTGATACGACGTCTTGATGTGGTTAACCTCCATGCTTAGCTCGTCAACGCTTCTAAGGATCGACTCGTTGTCATTTGCTGGGTGTGTCGCTGAGTTTTTCTACACGCACGATACCATGTCTGGTGTACCGATGCTGACTATACGGTCTACGGCGGATGCCGGGTCTCCAGGCTGCCACGTTCGTTGACGGTGAGATGGCACGGATGTGGGGAAGAGACGTTAAAGCCATAATGACTTGATCAAGTTATCCAGTATGAATCTGCCAACAGAGCACTGCAGACGGTGCAAAAATTGGGACGGGCATATATCCTCCATCTCAAGTTCAAACATCACCTGGCACGTTCCTTCCTCGTCCGTGACACAAAACGCAGCAAGCAACCTTCGTTTTAGTTCTTCGTATTTATCAGTCTCGGGCAGATCTTCCACGATATAGGCAAGATGCGATAGAATTGGCATGTTCGATTCGGCCATGAATTTGTCGAAACATGCCACCTCCGAGTCGATTTTTCCGCTACAAAACTGCGCTTTAACGCACGTGAACCAAAGTTCTGGTTTTCTTGTGCCGAAAAGATGACAATTTGACTAAAATGGATTCAATATTCACGGCGTTAGTGTCAGTGGAGGCTCGGTCGACGTTGCCATCATTGACATAAAAAAGCTCGTTTGGCATTTTAATCTCACATCCGTGTCACTACTTTGGCGAACTCAAACTACAAGGTACAACAAACTTTAGTGAACTTTATTGTATTATGGAAGCAGAAAGCTTCTACACATTAGGATGTCCAAACAGAGAGTGAGTGAGAAAGTAAGTTTTGTCAATCTAACTGCATACCATAACGCCTAGCGGTGAGAGTATAAGATGAGATGCTGCAACATTGAACTGCGTCGGCATAAGCTACTATAACTCCTACGCATATGGACAAATCTTCTTTTGAACAAATGGAATGGTGGTAGTTGGAAAGTAACATTTGAGTAGGCCGTAATTTCTAGGAATACAAACTAATTTATAAAGAATACTAAAATTTGTAACGCAATAAAATCACATTCAGATTCATCGTAAAAAGAGATTTAAGTGAAAATGGTTTTTGTGACTTAATTAAAATAGACTGTGATAAAGAAGCATTTTATTTCCACCAAAGAAGGCTTTTAAAAGGTGGAATTCTGAAATTGTGGGAGGCACACTTGCGAGTAATATGCGTAACAATATTCAAACGGGATGTCAAACTTGAGGTTCCAGTACTGTAACCTACGTTCAAAACGAACTGTTTTTGTACTATTGCATTCTTGCACAAGATTTATTTCTGAGGACTTCTCCACACAGGATACACCTAAGATGATTGAAAATGAATGCTTCATTTTTAGGGGTTTGTACTAAAATACAAAACCCTATTGCAATCACGACCTGTGTCCGTCTGTCCGTCCGTCCGTCCGTCCGTCCGTCTGTAGATCACAGCACTTTTTCTCCGAAACTATAGAGGCTACAGCCATGAAACTTTGTGGAAAGGTCACAAGTGGTGACCTCTTGAAAGTTCAAGGGTGTGAAAATTTTTCAAAGGGGTTTAAGGGGGGTCTCCCCATATAGGGAGTTGACCCCTCAAAAAAAAAATTTCACCATTGGTAGTCGAGTAGGGTGTCATTAGAAAGGTCTCAATAAGATCTTTGCAAAACAGGTTTTAAAATTTCCTAATGAGTACCGAGGGGGGCAGGGGAAGGGGAAATGTACGAACTTTTCGCGTACCCCCCCTCGCGATTGGACACCTTCCATCCGAAAAATCTGAAAAAAATCACGAATGTAGGCCTTAATGAGTACAACAACAACAAATACATGAGAAGTCGAAATTCACTCAACTTTGTTAATAATAGTATGATTTATTGATTTTATGTTTTCTTGAATAAAATCTAAATGGTACCCTTAAATTCAATAAAACAGATGACTATTTATAAGGTTGATCTTTCCTGAAAGTTTCATAAAGATCGAATAGTATTTAACGAAGATATAGCGATTTGAATTTTCCTGTATTACTATGGAACAATGTGCCCTGTATTACTATGGAAACATATGGCTATGGAGCCATATGCGCTTTTTACCGACTTAGACACTACAGCTTTGCTAGGATTTGCATGAAAATTTCAGGAATGATAGATATCATGAGGATGACTACATACAATTGAAACAAGTCGAAGAGGCAGGAGAGAGCTCCTAGCAAAAGGGCTTTGTAGCCATTCTAGGATTCGACAAAATAGGCCATGAATCGATGCTTACAGTACAGAGGAGTGGCCCCTGAAAAAAATTTCATGAAAGGTAGCCGATATGAGTATCAAATGAAAGTTCTCTATGAGAGCTTTTCAAAACAGTTCTTAAACTGACAGTTTTTGCTTCAGTGGGAGCACAGAGGGGGGAATACATGAAAAATGTGTTTTCTCCCTCGCGAATGGACACCCGTGATCTAAAAAAATCTGAAAAAATTATCAAGCGAGATATTTATAGGTATAACTTTAACAAATACCTCAGAATTAAAAAATTCTTTCAACTTAGTTAATAATAGTATGATCCTCGAACATGACGTGTTTCTTAATTTTATTCGTTGCTGGTTACGGCATTTTGTAAGTTGAGTACAAAACCCTTCTGACATGAGCATAGGTCTGTCTACCCAACTTGTTCAACTTAAAATTTACTCTTAAATAGTGAATCTAATTTCATTCTTTGGCATTTGAAGTTTAGTTTTTAACATTCCTAAAATATTCCATCTTGATGGTACCTGTACCTCCCCTACTACAACCACAAATATCGCCACTTAATACAGTAGACGAATTATCAAATTCATCAGACATAGCCCACAAACAATGCATTTCATATTGAACCGCTAAACGAGGAGAAATGGCCATCATTAGAAGAATGAAGTTAGTTGGTTTGCGGTTTCATTTTAGTTGGTTAGCATCGTGCTTGGAAGTTGCTTGGATAGTTGCGAGTTGGTTAAAGTGCTGGATACCGATCAGTTGGGAGTCACAATTCCATTACAATACATGACTGATTCGAATGTATGCATCAGTATATCTCAATGAGTCCTCAACAGACTAACATTCTAGTGCTGCCTCACATATGGGGACCACGATCGAGCTTATGACCGAACATAACAGTAATGCTCTGACAATTGAACTATATTGAAGAATGCCATCTGAAATTAATTCATAATGACTCCAAATAATGCCAGTTTCTATAGAAATTGAGTGCAATTGGGAGACGACGCTGAAGCTTGTTTCGATTTCAATTGAGTTTCAGTTTTAATTCTAGAATAATAATTTATACGTATAAAGATAGTCTTTGTCTAGCGTCTTTTCATTGGAGAAATTTGTTGTTTTATTGTTCTATGACTAAAAAATTGTAAACGGTTTCAAAACTGATTTATAATTGGTTTGTTATATCAAAATAAACAACAGTACACCCCGTTCATAATCAATCAAAGCTCCGAAAGTCCTGAGCAAACCTTCATTTTGCTTGTTCGTTTGCTGGTCTCACAACACAGATCCCTAAAAAACAACAAATCATACCCTGAAAACAGCCTGCGGACATTTCACGGCCGTCTGTGCTTCATGGACAACAGGTATCATAGCCATCAGATATTTTTAACGAGCTGGAGGACTTTCAGGCAAATCTTTCATTCAGTCGCATCCGAATCTTCTTTTTCGGATCTTTTCAATCAATTTCACCCGGCTCGTTGGTTGGACTACCCATGCCGAGAGTTGTTTTGCATTTCAGCATACTAAATCCGATAATGGCCGTGTATTAGGTGCAATTGAGATTTTAATCAATTAGAACGCTGTTAAGGTGAGAGCTTACATACGTGAATTGTCCGTTACCACTTTCGAGGCATTAATATGATTTGAATATATGGAATGTTGCTTTGTTGGTTTTTATTTGAGCGTCTTTATCGATTTGAATCTTTGGAAGAAATATTGAGCCCCACTGGGCACGTGAATGATGTAAAAGAAATGAGTATTTAATCAGAAAACAAAACTTGTTGGAGGCAACTTAGAGTGAACTGCAAAAAAAGCGACAGTGGTTATTGGTTCCAGATATACATATTGTATATATGATATAGAAAAGTTAGAGTTGGACAGTTGAAAATAAAATTACTGTGACTCAACAAGCTTGATGGATATTTTAATTGGAGGAATTAACGCCTTTACCGTGGTTTATTTTCAAATATGGGATCAGTGTGGGTGATAGATATTATCGAATATGTATTTCTTCAATGGTCTTAGAAATATTAATTAGTAGCATTAACAATGATATGCTTCCAAAATGTGGTAAAATATTCCTTCTAAAAAATTTTTCAATACGTAATGAATTTCGTATTCCACTTTTTTTCGCATTTAAATTAGTTTTAAATTTTTGGGTTTTATTTATTTTTTTCCCCATAAAATTTCATTGACTACATACAATGCGTGAATTTAATTTCTTGTGTAGGACCTAGACATGGCTGTTTGATACCACGGTTCAGTCAATCCACTGACGATTCAAATTCAAATTGCGCTTTGTCGATTCAATCACTATAAGTTTCATGAACACATAAATAAGTTTTAAAACATTAAAGTACTCAAGAACTGAATAGTCCACGTTGCACTCTAAATTTGAATAATATTGAATAAAAAAATTAGTCAAACAATATCGATCATTATCAAATGAAAATAACGTAATATTATCAATTAATTGAAAATAAGTAAAAGTAGCAAGAGAGTCCTCTTGCCAGAAGGATATCGTAAAATAATTAATAAATCAAACAACATCTCCTAAATATCATCAATTCGCAAGTTATACTGTTTTCGGCTCTCTTGTTGAACCTTTTCGATTTGGTTTCGTACCTTTTTTCGAATTTTGCTTCGTTCGTCGTGGAGGAATTGCCGATTTTCCTCCGCCGAAATTCCCCCCATATTATCATCTTCAGTATTCCTAATGTTCACACCTATCATAAATTTGAAAGGAGTGGTATCGATACTGCGATGATATGTGCTGTTTAGAAAACGCAGAAGTCTGTTGACATGTTTCCACCAATCTTCAGGAGAAGCACTTGCTTGTTTCGTTAGCGCTGGAATATTCACCCCATGCACTCGTTCGACCTGCCCATTTCCACGCGGCACATCTGTCGTAATAATATGTAACTCTTTTTTTTTGGTCACTGCAGTATTGAGAAAATGACCACGATACGAATGCGCCACCTCTATCTGCGATTATTCGTCGTGGGTTTCCAAAAATGGCTTAAACAAACCCGGCACCTCTTCTTGACCATAACCCCGTATTTTTAAGGTCAGAATATTCTATATTCTTCGCGCAAGTATTTTTAATGGGATTTCAAAAGTCACTACAAACCAGACATAAGTAGCTATATGTATCGACTACTGCCGAAAACGTTTTTTTCTTGGTCAATGTCACTTGGGCCGCATTTTCATTCCCTTCAAATGCTGGATATAATTCACACGCGCGATATTCTTGTTTTTCTTTATTGTCCGACAGTTCTTCATCACACGAAAAAAATTGCCGTATTTAAAACATTTGAGTCCCTTTAGTTTTTCTAGAAAAGATTTCGATTAATGCTCTATTTCGCAACAATTGAAGCAACGCTCTTTGTATCTAGTCTGCTGTTCTGTCGCTGGTTTCTTTTCCGTCCTCTTCTGTTTTGAACGAATCTTTTCCTATCCTTCCAATTGTCGCTTTAGCTATGCTATCGTCTTTGCTCTATTAAGAAATGCTTTGTTCATGGCATCATCGGGAATCCCATCGCACACATCCTCGCAACTTGTCGCTTCGTAAAGTTTCGTCATTTTTCCTATTCGCCGCATCTCATACACGTATTCCAAGTACCCCTCGTCGGTTCTCTTTGTTCGTGCTGAGAGAATTCTGTGTGCTTCGATAGAGCTACTCGTATTTCCGAATTCGGATAAGAGTGAGATTTTTAGCTGACGCCAATTTACAATTCCAGTTTGTGCAGTTACAAACTTTCGTGCCGTTCCTCGAATGACTTTCTTGCACATTATAAATTCGGAGATGCAAATGTCTTCGAACTGTCGAATCCAGAGTTGCACGTTTTGCTCCTTGTTTTCGGCGAATATTTTAAACGTGTCCTACATATCTCGGAATGTTTATTTGGTTCACTCTTCTCTCTTCATGTCGTCCTTTTGGCGTACTGGGCTCGTTGTTCGAACCAGTTCTTTGTCGATGATCGTCTCGTCTTCTTCTTTTTCGGCGTCAAACTCCACGATTCGCTTGGACAACTCTTCCTCTGGGCCATTCGTGTTGAGCTGTTGTTTTTCGCACTTGCCCCCACGACCAGATTTTGTTAACTTTTTCACCAATTCATCACACGCCGCCGTCGTCGTCATATTGAAGATCACGGCTTTTTTCAACAAATCGTCTTGACACTGTACTTGTCATATAACAGGATGTGCGATGTAGCTTGAATCACTTATTCCGTTCCCATTTGCCTGCATTCCACTTCTGACACTTTGTAGGATAGAATGCATTTTGATACAAATGTAACAAATTAAGAATCCAAGCGTAAAAACATAACAAAGAAAACACGTCCTCTTTGGGTAACCGCTCACGATAGACTAACTGCGAAGTGGTCGCCGGCTCTCTTTGAAGAATCTTCCGTTTCATTTGCATATATATATATATATATATATATATATATATATATATATATATATATATATATATATATATATATATATATATATATATATATATATTCTTTGATCCATTTTTTTGAATTAGTAAAAATCGAAGACGATTGAAAACACGTGCAAGTAAAGCAGCTATCATCAATTAAGTGAACATTCAAAATGGCCGAGCTTGTCGGCATAAGTGACAGACATGAGTACCAACATAACGCCACAAAAAAATCGAAATTCGAATATACGTAACCCACGAAAATTCAAAATTCGCTATACTTTTTGAACACACCTCGTATATATATATTTATATTTATATATATATATATATATATATATATATATATATATATCTATATATATATATAAATATATATATATATATATATATATATATATATATATATATATTGCCGCGTGTTATGGTTTGCGGCCAATAATTTTAATGTTCCGGGTTAGTGAAAACGCACTGTCTTATAAATTAATTTGAAAGAGTTTATTTATTTAAAAATGCACAGTTATTAATTTAACTATTTCACCAATTTTAATTTTCACTAGTCTATAAATTTTTAATTCAACTGTGTTCACACTCCACACTTATCGCAGTCCATACTATCGCAGTTTTACTATCTCCCCCTTTCATTCAGCTCGTCTTTATATAGAGTCTCTAGTCATTCATTCTCGCACATTGGTGAACTACCTGGAATATTCGAGCAATTCTGAATGCCCGCGGTGATGCCACTTTCAGATATTGATCATGCTTGGTCGATTCTTGTGCTTTCGAATACATTTGTTTGTTGATCATAATGTCATTGATAGATGCGACAACAATTGCGACAGTAGCTCGCAGAAATGTTTGGACATGTAACACTGACCCCACCTTAGCTCTTTTCGCCCCGAAAAGATGTGTCACCAGTTGTAGTCAAGCCTCCCTGGGTGAAATATGGGGCAAGACGGTCCAGGTGCACAATTTTCATTTTGGCTCTCGGCTTGCGGTGTTCCAGTATGCGATATACGACGTCATTGATTGGCTTTGTAACTCGGTATGGTCCCTTTCAATTATGCTGCAACTTCGGAGACCTACCCTTCCGCCGTTGTGGGTTATATAGCCACACCAAGTGATCTTGCTGGAAGCCAGTAGAATTCACCTTTAGATCATACCTTGTCTTCATGCGGTTAGCAGCCGATTCGAGGTGTTTTCGCACTGTCCAATGTATCTGGTTCAACCGTTGCCTTAGCTCACTTGTGCGCTTCGAGACCGTTTGGGCTTCTCAGATAGTGTTCCGAACTATATATCAGCCGGCAGACGAAAAGACTTTCCAAAAATGACTTTGGCTGGGGCTTGACCCGTCAATGCATGTTCGGCAGCTCTGTACGCCATCAGGAATAATTGCATGTGCCAATCTCAGTCCCTTTGGTTTTTGTCAACCATCTTGGCCAGGTATTTATTGAGCGTGCCGTCGAAACGTTCGACCATTCCACCGGATTGGGGATGCAGCGGGGTTGTCCTCGTTTTCCTTATTCTCAGCAGCTCGCACATTTCGCCAAAAACTAGTGACTCAAAGTTTCAGCCTTGATCTGAAAGTAGTTCACAAGGTACCCCATACCTACTGACCCAATTTAACACTAGCTGTTCGGCTACAGTTGTTGCTTCCTGGTTGGGAATGGGGTAGACTTCGGGCTACTTGCTGAAATAATTGGCCACAACCAGCGTATATCGATTTCCCCATTTGGATTCAGGAAAGGCAATTCTTTCAAATGGTACTCCACATTATAATTTTGCATTTGTCCTCTCAGTCGGCGCCTTTGACCTCTGTTGGAAGTGCAAATCGTGCATCTGTGACACGACTTCTCTACATCTTCTCGAGGGTGGAGCCAGTAAAACCTTTCCCACCATTTCGCTAAGGTCTTGTTAACACCAAGGTGGCCTCCCGAGGATTCTTCAGGCATTTCTCTGACGACATCGTGGATTCGGCTTTTGGGAAGTATAGTTTGCATCCTATAGGAGCTGCCATCCGCCGTTTCCCATTTTCGCTTGAATACGCCACCCTTCGCCTGAATGGAGTTTCATTGTGCCCAATAAGTTGCATCAAAACGTCCTTCCATTCAGGTCGCCCAGTTGTCTCCTTCCATATGAGCAATGGTCCGATGTCTTCATCGGCTAGCTGGACATTTCGAATCTCCTCCGATGACCAACCTTCATTGGATTCGGCCGTTATCAGTTGCAAGTCGACTCCTTTTCCTCAATCCGTTGGCAATGCTTGCAGTTAGCTGGACATGGACGACAAGATAGGGCGTCAGCATTTCTTTGGACTCCGCTCTTCCGATGACCAATTTCGTAGTCGTATGAGTGCAATCTTTCGATCCATCTTGCAACTTGTCCCTCAGAGTTTTTGAAGCTAAGTAGCCATCTCAGCAATGCATGGTCCATTCGAAGAGCAAATTTCTGGCCATATAGGTACTTGTGGAATTACTTGGTGGCCTCTATTATAGCCAAGAGCTCCTTCCTGGTCACGCGATAGTTCCTCTCACTTTTTGAGGGAACACCACTGTAATACGAGAGGACTCTTTCTTTGCCATCGATCTACTGGGAGAATACAGCTCCGATCCCGCAGTTGCTCGCATCGGTGTCAACTACAAACATTTTTCCGGGTTTTGAGTATGCCGGCACGGATAATTTACACAGCTTCTTTTTCAAGGTCTTAAAGGCTGCCTGGCTTTGTTCATTCCAGACATACGGACGATTTTTCTCGGTTAGCTGATGGAGAGACTTAGCTATTCTGGCAAAGTCTTTGACGAATCTTCGATAGTAGGCTGCCAGAAGCAGAAAACTTCGTAGTTGGCGCTTGGTGTTTGGTGTTGGCCAGCTTTTCACGGCTTCAATTTTCTCAGGGTCTGTTTTGACCCCTTCTGCTGATACGACGTGTCCCACGTATTTTACTTCAGCTACAAAAATACACTACACTTGTCGGGACTAAGTTTCAAATTCGCCAGTCGGGATCGGGAGAAAACCTCTTCTAAGTTCCACACATGCTCTTCGAACGTTTTCCCGATAACAATGATGTCATCTAGGTACACCAAGCAGGCTTTCCAGGTTAAGCCTCGTAGCACGTATTACATCATACGTTTGAAAGTGGCTGGAGCATTGCAAAGCCCAAATGGCATCACCACAAATTGACACAATCCAGTCCCAACTGAAAATGCGGTCTTCTCCCGGTCCTTTTTGTCGATTTCTACCTGCCAGTAGCCACTCTTGAGATCAAGTGTGGAAAACCATTTTGCGTCGGCCAAAGTGTCCATGATGTCATCGTTACATAGAAGCGGGTAACTATCTTTCTTAGTGACGTCGTTAAGCTGCCTATAGTTGACACAAAAATGAGTGGTACCATCCTTTTTCTTTACTAGAACTACTGGCGTGGCCCATAGAGTGACAGAAGGTTCGATAACGCCTTGTTTTTCCATGTCCGAGATCAGTGCGCTAACTTCCCCTTGTTTGGCTATAGGAAGACGTCTCGGTGCTTGTCGAATTGGCTTGGCTCCCTGTGTATCTATGACGTGAGTTACCATACTCGTTCGGCATCGGTCATCTTGTCGAGAAGATGTCACTGTATGACCAGATCAGAGGCTCGCTTGAATAGCTGCACTAGCCAATCGACCTGCTTCAGTAAAGCAGACGTGAGTTCTCGGGCTTTGCCTGAGTCTTGCCTCCTCTTCCAATGATGGTCATGATTAGCTTCCAAAGAGACGATGGTGGAAACAGGCTGGCAGCTGCCGGTGACTTCTCCCGCTTAGATCCTCGTGGTTGAGTCTGCGGTGTTTAGGACTCTAACCGGCACGCATCCGTTCCTTATGGATTTTACAAGTCTTCGGCCTACAATTTAACTGCGCAATGCGGACGTCTTCGTTGGCTCTAACAGATAAGATCGGTGGTCTCTAGAATCACCATCAAGCTTGGCGCATAAAATGCTTTCAGAAGAACTCGGTACAGCAGTGTCGGTATTACCACATTCATCCTGGGAATTTGAACGCTGGGATCCTCCATCAATACTTTGACTTTCTGGCATTTCAATACCCTTTGCCCAAATCCAACGTGATTCCATGTGTTCGCTGAAAATCCATTCCAAGAATGCAGTCATCCATAATGTTCGTGACCAGAAAATTATGTCTGAACACAAGGTCTCGCAACTGTATCTGGAGGTTGACCTCTCCATGGACAGGTGCAGTTCCTCTGGTAACTGTCCGCAGTGAGAAAATCCTGCCCTTGTGAAGTAGTTGTTGCCTCAATAGGTCTGGTCGGGTAATCGATCGGGTTGCACCAGTGTCGATTGTTATGGTGCAATGTTTTCCGTCAAGTTGACCCGGAAGGCATAAGTCCGCTTCTCCATGATGTAATCTTGACATGGCGATGGTGGTGCTGAGGCAGTCGATCCTCTTAGCCAATTCCTGCCTCACGAAGTTGTCTCTTACATGTTTTCCGACCCCTCAATTTGAAAGGCGACGTGGTTCTAGTCACATTTTTCGCTGCCCCAAAGTTCAAACTATAAGCCAATGCATCCTTAACCGTTTGCTTTTGAGCTAAACGTACGGCTTGTTGCAATTCCTGGTCCTTTAATGTGCTGATGAATGCTTCTGTTGCTGTGTCATCTCGATTTTCTGGGTCGTAAGCTGGGTAAGCCAAAAATGCCAGTCACTCAATGTCTTGGGCTAGTTGCTGTAAGGTTTCGCCAGACTTCTGCATCCGATGCCGTAGCTGTGACCGATAAATCTACTTCAGATGATCGTCTCCATAATGCATGTTGAGCGCATTCATTATAGCAACCAGGTTTGAGTGCAACTCAATGGTGGTCATCTGCAAAAGCTCGACAGCTGGGCCTAAGAGCAAGAGTTAATGCAGTTGTTCGTTCCTGCTCATTCTAGTGATTTGCCCTAGCGGCGGCTTTACACTGGGTTTGGTAAATGCTCCAGACCATTTGCCCATCGAATATTGGTGCTTTCACATTTCTGAATGAGCTTTGCGCTGCGGTGATAAGCGGAGCTGGTGAGGTAGTTACTACTACCTTCGCTGATTCCAATTCCTTTTTCACTTTTTTTTCGACCTGGTTGACTATTTCCTTGACATGGTAAACCAGACTACCGAGCTCCGTTTTTATTTCGGCTGACCTATTTTTGAAAATCTGCTTTGATTTCGATCGCTTATTGGTCCAGCTTCGCTGATTGTTCATTTAACTTTGCTGATTGTTCATCTAGATTCGCAGTTAAACTGGATGACTGTTCATTTAGCTTCACTGATTGTTCATTTAGCTTCGCTGATTGTTCATTTAGCTTCGCTGATTGTTCATCTAGCTTCTCAGTTAAATTGAAAGACTGTTGTGGCTGCTCTTGCGGCATCAGCATAAACATTTGCATCAGCGCATTTTCGGGTTCCTTTGATTTTGGTGTCCACGCTTATCGCAGTTCTTACTATCGCAGTTTTACTATCTCCCCCATTCATTCAGCTTGGCTTTATATAGGGTCTCTAGTCATTCAATCCATTTCTCGTACATTGGCGAATAACCTGGGATATTCGAGCAATTCTGAATGGTCGCAGCGACGTCACTTTCAGACGTTGATCATGCTTGGTCGATTCTTGTGCTTTCGAGTACATTCGTTTGTTGCTCATGATGTCATTGATAGTTGCGACAGCAGCTCGCAGAAATGTTTGGACATGTAACAATATATATATATATATATATATATATATATATATATATATATATATATATATATATATATATATATATATATATATATATATATATGTAAGGACAGATATCTTGCGTTTGAAGCTTTAGAGATTGGACTGCGCGGGTGGTGGGGTTAAGTAGCTCAGTTCTCGGAAATTTAGTCGCGATGGATCACTTCGCCGGAGCGCAACGTGCATTCTGCGTTAAACATTATTAAAAATCACAATTCGTGCGCTATTGTTCGGCGTTTATTTCGGCGTGAGTTTGGATTACATGACCTAAATCAGTGTCCGAAAGAAAGTTTGATTCGATCGTGGGTCAGAAAGTTCGAAGAGGCTGGTTCGACTCTCAAACAGAAGCCTGCAGGACGCCCAAGGTCAACAAGAACGGAATTATCGGACCCTACTTCTTCGAAAAAACAAGGCCAATCTGTCACTGTAAATTCTGACCGATACATAGCCATGTTAAGGGATTTTTTCTTTCCACAACTGCAACAATTTGAAGCCTATAATCGTGTGACATGGTTTCAACAAGATGGCGCGACATGCCAGCTAATGCCTCTTTGGCGGTCGTAAACGAGATGTTTGCTGGGAAACTGATATCGCGCCGAGATGACATTGCATGGCCTCCTAGAAGTCCGGATCTGACGCCACCGGACTTTTTTTGTGGGGATACCTAAAAAGTAGAGTCTACACCAATAACCCAGCCACGATTAACCAGTTGAAGACCAATATCCGGGAAGAAATGGCAGCTATTCCCCGTGCAATGTGCCAGCGAGTTTTTACCAATTTGAGGGTCAGATTCGAAGAATGTTTGCAGCGGGATGTTGCACACCTGGATGACGTTATTTTTAAGAAATGAATTTCCCAGATGTCAATTTTTATAGAAATAAAAATTTGTATGTGAATTGTACCCAGTTTTTTTCAAATTCGCAATTCTTTCTGGCCCACCCTGTATATATATATATATATATATATATATATATATATATATATATATATATATATATATATATATATATATATATATATATATATGTTATGATGCATTTTAACATGTGTACCAATTATTTTATATGTTCATGAAAACCATCCTCGAAAATTTTCCCTGCGTGCATCCCTGATTTTGTTGTCCCAGTAAATTAAAATTCACCATATTGATTTACATATGTTAAAAGAAGGAAAATTCGATACTTAAGAAGTGGAAAGCCCTATAGATAACACGCTACCCACTCGCCATGCAGTTACCTAGTTCGTTAATATGAACGGGCCAGCCCTGGGTATACTCCTTCCCACTCAACTTGTTTTCATCTGCATACCAGCATTAGCATGCATAGGCTCAAATTTAAATCTAGTTTCTATGTATAATTTAAAAAATTTCAAAATCGCTTATTTTAACACATTTGTTAACATTTACGTTACAGAAATGCATTACCACATTATAATCTTGTGGTCTTATCAACGCCTCAATTTGTGTTACACCTTCTTAGCAGGCGTTGCAAATTGAAACGAGAGCAAAGGATTAAACGTGAGTACGATAAAATCGCGAAAATTGAATGTGTGAAAACGCAATTTACTAACAGCGCAAAGTAATCGTTAAAACCTGCATCAAAGCTTTAAGTTCCAGTAATTACGTCAATCTCGCGTCATCACTTTTCATAAGAACTGTTGGCTGAAAGGAGCCGTTCACATTTTCTATGTAATTAAGTCCACTTAACCCCAATTTCCCAAACGCTTAAGCTGCAAATATTAAGGATGTTATTCTGATTGACCCAATGAAATGAGTATATTCAGAAGTATCGTAGCTAGATTCATTTAAAAAATTGATATAATTCAATAAAGTGAAGCATATTTAAAGTTTCAACAAATATTTTCAAACACCACTACCTATTTGGGTTAACATGATCGCACGATTTCGAACGTTTAAACAATATACACCTGAACAATCACCATTTAATTTTTTCAATTAAAATCACCTCCCGTTCCTATACAGTTGAGTATTAGCCAAGTAATTAAACTTATCTTCCAATCTTAAATTAAACACTTGTTCCGAATGATTTGCTTCGGAGCGTAACTGTTACCGTACATGTCCTCATATCTTGCACTAAGACTTCGCCTGCAGAATAAAACTGGAGAATTAATTTAAAACAAAAAGGAATGATCGTTTCAAACCATTCACATTGCGGCCTTATAAGCAAATTCAAATTTTTTTTGCACCCGCGACGGGGAAAAAGGTGCAAGGACGAGGTGCGCAATGTTTTGGGAATATTAAATTTGGTAAAGTAATTAACGTTCAGGTGTTTTGCGTTGATTGAAAACATTGTAACATCATAAATCATTTGTTTTTTCGGTGATGCCAATCTGTTTGTGCTGCTGGTAGTGCTGCTGTTGCTGTTGCTACCAATCAGATATTGGAGATACACAAGTGGTAGATACAAATATACCAGATACAATTTACTCTAGTTCAGTTTTTTTGTTTGAGCTGATTCCTAAGAAATTTCTCATGATGTGGGAGTGTTTTCACAGGTGTTATTGTAAATTGCAGGTATTTTCTCATTAGCGAAAGCTTTAAAGTGTTTGAAAGTCAATTTAAGCCGAGACTGATTTGACGAAATGGTACTGCAGGCTTAGGTACATGTAATTTAGTGAATAATGAATGGTGATTTTTGGAATCTTATTTGGAACATTATTGATTGATTTCGGATCAATTTCAAAGGAATGATTAAATTATTTTTTCAAACGAGTGAACATTCCGAAAATATTTTAAACTTTTAATTAAACTATCAAATCATACTTGTATCTTTTTATGTATTGGATCATATTGCGGATATATTGTACACATGAGAGAAATGCATATAAAGCCTTTGAATATTTAATTCAACAAAATTTACCTATGCTTATCTAACTTTTACTTGATAAAATAAAGACAAGAACAGAGTCTCGATAATTATTATCAACAGCAAACTACAAGTACTAGTATACCGTTGTTTAAAGCTACATCGATTTCAAAAATTTTGCCATTATTTTTGTTCTTGGACTAGTCACTATTTGTTACGCCATGAAGAAGAAACTTATCGAAACTTTGTTCAATTTTATTAAAACCTTACGACAACTCTGGAATATTTCAAGATTCTAAATTTGCTACTATTCGATATTTGATTCCACTTTAGGGTTTTGTACTACTTGTTCTTCGTCATAGCACTACAGCCCCTTTCGGGCCTTCGCTTCCTGCAAACAGTGCCTCCAACTGTCTCGGTCCGTTGACCGCGTCTTCAAATTCCAAAATCCGAGCAGCGATGAACTGTCTTCGTCGACCGAGTCAGACCAGCGTTTCCTCGGTTTCTTCACTGGCCGCCGGCCTTCAGTTCTCCCAACAAATACCTTCTTGGTTGTACTTGTACTACTTACAAAACCATATTTTCTTGCTTGTCGTCCGTCCATCGATCTGTGTGTTACAACAGTTTTTTTCCGTTACTAAGCAGCAACAGACTCCAAACTTTGTAGATGGATCAGAAATTATGACCATTTGATAGGTTTAGGTATCAATGAATTTTTCAACAGTTTTAAAGGGGTCCCTCCATATCGTAAATGGACCCGCAAAGATTTTTAAACGGAATGTAGTCATATGGGGCATAAAATGAAAGGTTTTGATGAAAGCTTTCCAAAACAGGCCATAAAATAATACTAGTAGCTTTGTAGAGAGAAGGGGGAGGGTCAACAAAGGAAAAATAAATGTTAAACCTAGTGTTCATACCCAAATTAACCAACACTGTTTAGGACCTGGAATACCTGACTACCCACGTATTGTAATATACATGTTTTTAATATTTTAATTTAACGAGTTTCGGAAGGAATATTTTTGTAGAAAAGTTAATATCATCGGTTAGGGACCACCTGCTGTGCACCGGTCAATAGATGTGATGTTGTAAGAATTATAATCAATAATGTCACGAGAAATTTGCGATTTAACTTCTATATTAATCTTACTAATGAAATACACGATGATGCTGAAATTGGAGATGGATGTAAGACGCTCTGTCACCAGCTGCTGGGCCAAGAATGACAATGAATCTTCTCCAACCTTTTTCCGCGTTCCAACCAACTCCTCAATTTTATCTCACCATCAACGTTCGCTTCAACCGTGCATATACACACATACGTTCGTTCCAATCGCGCATGTACATACTCGTACACCGTCCAAAGTCAATTTCATCTAACTTTTGACCGCACATGTACACGCACCGTAACAAGTGTGGCGGATGACAGTCGTGCTACATCAGATTCAAGATCTTTATTTGGTGATTTCTAATTTTTTACATATATACAATTCACTAATAACTCAACTTAACATTATTCATACCGGTTGTGCCTTAGGGCTTTTCTCGGAGTTCAACAATAATTTACTTTAATAAGATTACAACATTAATTTTTCAGTAAAACAAAACCTTAAAATTTTGACACCCACAACATTATCAAACATCAATTGATTATAAAAAGAAGTGTGTAAAAATCATTTGCTCTAACAATTACAGCTTTAAAAACTTATTTTTTAAAAATTAATTACATTATTTCCTCAAGACAACCTTAAAGCTACTAATTGCTGCGCCCATTGAGTGGTTGTCCGTCACTCTCCTGACAACTCCCGCCTTGTGCTCCCTGGCTCTCCTGATTCCCGATTCCACCATCTTTTCGGTATACGGTTTCATTGGCTCCATTCCTGTCTCCTGGTACATCACCTCGTTGGGGTAAGACCGTCCGTACTCCCGTCTGTATAGGCTTGTGCAAGCCTAAACGATTTTTCGTTCCACTAATCCTATCTTTCCCCATTTTTTTCGAAGCTCCAATCCATATCATCATCGCATATCGGATGATCGGGCGGATCAAGGTTTTATAGGCCAAAGCCTTGGCTCGCTTGCTCGCTGTCGAACTTTTCCTGAAAAGAGGTATAGTAAGAAGGCAAGTATAAGTCTTTTTTTTTCAAAATATTATCAACACACTAAAGGTAGTTTTCCGGTCAAAACCTACCCCCAAATACTTCGTTTACCTAGAGCAGTGCACCATCTGCTCATTCAACTTAATCCTTGTGTCACAGATACCTCTTGCACGACGACCGAAGTTTTTGTGGGGGTCCTTGAATACAATTAATTCACTTTTCTCTGCATTTACCTTTATTCCCCATTTTCGGTAATATGCAGTAAGAGATTCCAAATATTTTTGGAGCCGTATCCTAGCAAAGCGCAAATTGTGCTCAGATAACCCCACCAACAAGTCGTCAGCGAAGAGGTATACCTGGATTCCGGGCTTATATTCACCTTTTACACCCAGGACGTCAGAGGTGAATGTATTGAAAAAATGGGCCTGATATAAACCCCTGTGGGACCTCCAAGTCAATACATAATGGGGCTGACGTAGCTCCACCAGCCACCGCAAAGGCAGTTCGTCCCCTCATGAAGCTGCCTTTAATTTTTACAACATGGGCCGGAAAGCCAAAGTTCATTATTTTGTAGAGAAGCCCATTGATCCATACAGAGTCAAAAGCTTTCTCCACATCGATCAGGCAAGCTATAACAAGCTTATTTTTGCACCAGCTTCTCGTTATATTGGCTTGAAACACGGCCATAGCATCCACCGTCAACTGAGCTTTATTGAAGCCAAATTATCTCTCCGGCATCATCTGTGCCCCGCTGAGAATTGTATGATGCCTTCAAGTTTTACCCATTCAAGCAGCTTACCAATATTTGAAGGTAGTTAAATTGGACAAAAATAGACTACGTCAGTACTGCCCGACTTATTGGGAGGGAAGTAGCAAATGTTAACGTAGTTATTCAGAATAATTGCGAGGAGAATAAAGAACGCACGGGGAAGCCTTTTAAGTATATAATTGGAGATTCCATCAGCCCCTGCTGATTTTTTGGAATTTTGTCTGTGCCAACAAAGTAGGTTTCTCTAGACTGACAAACAGACCATGCCCAGTATGTGCGTCAGAGGGATTTGAATCAGAGAACCTGTTCAAGCACAATTGCTCATGGTCCCTGTTGACATTCGTTGTGGTGCTGCTCACTAACAAAGTAACGGAAGAGTCCTCACTTGTTTTCTTTCCTTGAACAATTTTCATAAAATGCTTTGCGATAGAGTCAGCGATAGCTTTGTCATCCATGAGCACGGATCCATTATAAGTGAGAGCCCCGGTCATCCAATTGATATAAGGAAACATATAGGGACCTGGTTTGATACTTTCCAGGGATGTTTAAATCGCTCGTTAGCAAAAGCTGATGTTGTTCTCGAGACCATTTGGTTAAGAGACATAATCACTAGATGAATACGTTCATACTCCCAGTTGACCATATTTAAATTGCGGTAGTAGATACTTGCGAGTGGCTTTCTAAGCCGACTGCATTACGATGAAGCTCCAAGATAATTTCTGGTAAATCTCGATAAAGGTAATTTGTCAAGGATTTCTTCATGTTGATCTTTGAGATGATTGTATCCAGGGTTGAATTTATACAAGTAACTTCAGCATCGATTTCAGGAATAGAAAGATTTTTCGATCTGTTGATCGAAATTTCCACCAACTTTCCGTCAATATCAGCACTTACTGCTGCCCAATCGATTCACTTGTATGCAATGAAAAGTAGAGAATCTGCAAGCTCAAGTTCGTCAATAATAGACGAGCTTCAGCGGAAGGTAGGCTCTTTCGCGGAAATCAATATGAGATTCATACTTAATTGAACCCAGTTAGAGATAGCTGTTCCATAGCCATTAGATGTAATATTTCCCCATGAGGATGCTTCGTATTAAAAACACCTCCCATGGCATAGAAATCGAATATTTTGAACAGAATAAGCACTGTTCCCAACTCATCAATGAATTCCCTCACCGAGTATCCATGTCGAGCATAGATCTCAACGAACGGAAAGGTGCCCCCCCTCAGCATGGAGCTTATTATTTCTACTTCGATACATTTCAGACTTGGAAGATAGTACCTTTGAACTTTCGGGTGATCTATGTTATGTGAGCCATAGCTTCTCCAAGGTTTCCCTGTGTATCATCATGCCTGATGACTTTATACTTCCCTAGATGCTTCTTCTTCTTCTTAGCACTACAGCCCCTCTCGGGCCTTCGTTTCCTGCAAATAGCGCATCTAATAGTCTCGGTCCATTGACCGCGTACTCTAATGTCGAAACCCGAGCAGCAATGAATTGTCTTCATCGACCATGTCAGACCAGCGTTTCCTCGGTTCTCCCACTGGTCTTCGGCCTTCAGTTCTCCTATCGTATACCTTTTTGGGTATCCGTTGTTCTTCCATACGATTCATTTATCCAGCATATTGCAGCTTCCGCAGTCTTACAACCGTTGAGACCTCCGGTTCGTCAAATATTTTATACAACTCAGGATTGTATCGAATTCGCCATCGGTCTCCATCTAACTTCGCTACGATTATCGCCTCAGGACCTGTCGCTCAAAGGCATTCAATATATTTGCGGATTCTTGGGTTAGGGTCCATCTTTCACACCCAGAGCATAACACAGGTCGTATCATAGATTTGAATACTTGGTGCTTTGTTTTCTTGTGTATGCAGCTGGTCTTCAAGATCATCAATACTGAATAAAATATTTTATTTGCGAGCTGTATTCTTCGGGATATTATGTTTCTTTCATTGCCCGGTTTAGTTATTTTAGCGCCTAAATACACAAATTCGCCAAGTGTGATATTTTGTGTATTTGAGGTATTTTTCCTCGACTCCGTCATGAGCTTTGTTTTATTTTCATTGATTTGCAGCCCTACTAGTTTTGTTTTGCTGTCGAGTTTCAGGAAAATTATTTGACAGTTGTTAATTACCGTGGCAAAATGTTTATGTCGTCCGCATAGGCTACTACTTGGCTCGAATTAGATAGTAATGTCCCTCGCGTATCGGCAGGTATGACGTACTCCAGAGCCAAATTCAATATCAATGGGGCCAGCCCATCTCCTTACTTTGGTCCGATATTTGTGTCAAAGGCATCGGTGAGTTGGTTATTGATGCGCACTTTGGAGGTCATCGACGTCATTGTCATTTTGGTAAGACGGACTTATTTGGCTGGGATGCCAAAGCAAAGCATTATTTGGTACAGTACGTTAGAATCATTACTGTTGTATGCTTGCTTGAAGTCAACGAAAATTTGGCGAACGTCTATCTTAAACTCCCAGCATTGTTCAAGTACTTGCTTGACTGTGAACAATTAGTCTATTGTCAATCTACCTGCTCTAAAACCACCTTGATACTCCTCAATAATACTGTAGACGTATGTTCTCATTTTATTTTCTAAGATTTTAGAAATTATTTTGTACACCATACAAAGTAGTGCTGTGCCTCTAGAATTTTCGCACTGTTGCTTGTCACCTTTTCTGTGGATAGGAAATATAATTGATTGGCTCCACTCTTTCGGCATATGTTCTTGCTGCCAAATGTGCTGGATGACTTTGTGAATAGCTTTGTGAACACTGCTGCCACCTTATGTTATTTGATGAAGTTCACTAGAATCCCATCGATGCCCGGCACTTTATTATTCTTTTGGGCTTTGATGGCGGAACAAAATTCAACCAGAGTTGGTGGAACCAATGTATGGAGCTATGTGGAGGATTAAAGAGGTTCTTGAAATATGATGCCCATCTTTTCTTAACCTTGGTTTCATCAGCGATGATATTGCAGATGTCATCACGACAGAACGTGGATTTGGGCTGATAACCAAGTTTCAGGCTTTTCACCACTTTGTATGCTTGTCTTGTGTTGTTGCTTGCTAAACTTACATCTATACTTCTCAATTGGTCATGCTAGTGTTTTCTTTTCTTAATCCCAATTATCTTATTCGCTACTCTCCTGAGATTTTCATGGTGTTCTCTCTTCATCCTAGTTTTCCTACCTTCGTATTCTTTGTACGCCTGATTCTCTTTGTCTAACGCATTCTGGCACTCATTATCGAACCAATCATTTCTCTTGCGCCGGGCTTGATGCCCAATTGTCTATTTCACTTCCATCCAGAGCTCATTGCTCGTCTTTAATGATGCGTCTGATACTCGTAAGATAGGAGCCAGCTGGTTTTCGACGGTCTTCGTGAAATATTTGGCTACAGACACCGTTTGGAGTACTTTGATGTCAAATTTTTGAAACGGGCTGGTCTTCGCTGAATATGCCTTTGACATACGACATTGATAGCTTAATTTGATCAAGTAACGATCTGAGTTTCAATTGGCTCCTCGGTATGTACGGACGTCAAGTATACTCGAGGCCCAGCGTTGCTGGATCAGAACATGATCGATCTGGTTTTGTGTGTTGCCATCCGATGATATCCATGTCATTTTCTGAATGCGTCAATGTGGAAAGCAAGTCGATCGTATGACTAGATTCCTGCTACATGCAAAGTCAGACAGGCGCTGGCCGTTGCAATTTGTTTCATCTTGGAGGCTATATCCCCCAGTCGTTCCCTGATGAGATAGCTCATTGCCAACATTAGCGTTTAAAATCATCCAGAATTATTTTTGTGTCGTTTGTGGGCAATGAGTCGACTAGACTTTCCAGGTGATTGTAAAACGTTTTTTTTTGTTTCTTCATCCTTTTTTTCGGTCGAAGCGTGAACGTTGATCAGCGAGATTTTGAAGTGTTTCGCTTTTATACGGATCACATACAACCGTTTGTTGACTTCCTGAAAACCAATAACATGCAATTTAAACTCCCTATCCGGAATGAAGGCCACACCAAGTTCTCATTTTCCAGTAGGCTTCCCACTTTTTCATGTTATGGGCTTTGAATGTTGATTCCAGTCCAATCCGTTTTCTGGGCTGCCAGTATTTTTAATTGGTTTTGACTGGCCTGTTGTAAAAGGTCCTTAATAGCGCCAGGGTAATTGAATGATCTGACATTTTAGGATCCAACATCTTAGTCTTTTTTCGTTTGCGAGGTCGTTGCCGCGAGTCCAATCCATTCCGGGGCCCATCTGCACGTTTCGAAGCATTTAAAGGTTTTCCAGGGACGGGGAGTTAGCCCGTCGCCCAACCTCCATTCCAGCAGTATGGTTATTACGTCGATTTCGTCACCAGGTGTGGAAAATTCGCCTTCACCCTCTTACGCCCCCACAAGGGAGGTGTAAGTAGGATTTAGTAGCAGAGCTGTAGATGTATTTACAGTTATTAACATTTCTCGCCACTTAATGTCCAATTATTGGGGAACCAGTAAACCCAATGTTCGACCCCGAAACATTTACTACTATTTAATTGAGGGGTTTGGGATGAGGAATCATAGAAGCTATGTGCTGGAGAAACAAGGGGTGCCCTCCTCCTTTATCAAACGGGCTTGTGACCTACTGTGGCGGAGTTGAATATGAAGATATTGACTCTCGTCATTTCAGCAAATTGATAAAGTTTTCTATTTGGTATGTCATGCTTTCAATCTATCTCAGGCTTTCTGTAAAAACCAGTACATGCACGAAAACCTTTCCTTTCGAAAACTCTTAATCTTTCATAGTACTTGCACTCTTGTTGTATCAGATTTGACATCCATATGTCAAAACTGGTTTAATTAGGGTCTTTTAAAAGATAATTTTGACCTTTTGACCAATACATCTGTAATCAAAGAGTCGCCGTAGGGCCATGACTACTTTTTGTGCTGTACTGAGCATGATCTTGACATGTTCAGTATAGTATGGATACTCATCAAGATGAACACCTAAGTATCGAATACAGGATTTATGTGGAACCCGTTCTGAACTATCCTCACCGGCTTTCATGTGGAAATCCTTCCAATTACGTTACAAAATTGTTTCGCACTTCTGCTCATTGATTTTCAACCACCAATTGTCTTTGTAGAGTTTTATATCATTGAACATTTTTTGGAGATTGCTCTGAACTATTGCAGACTTTTGGTCTGCCGTATATACGAGGTGTGACAATCAAGTAATGAGACTGATTTTATTGCCACGCTTGTGGTAAACATGCGACTTTGAAATTTCCAACCTCTTCTGCGGCATCTTTTTCATTTTCATTTATATATTTATCATTGCTCTAGCTTGTTTAGTTCGCTTACTGTGTCGTGTTGGGTAGACGTGTGTTGGTGGTGATCGTCACGTAAATGGAGAAACGAAATCAAAAGTAACGTGTGAAGTGCAGATCGCACGAGCATTGTGCGACGATGAAAGAGTGATGGAAAGAGTGGTAGGGAATGGAGGTATTCAAAAAAAATGCAGGCTAAAATTGTAAAAGTGCATGGTGATAGTACTCTAAGTCGTGCCCAGGTGTTTCGATGGCACAAAGAGTTTAAGGAGGGGCGTGAAAGCGTGGAAGACGACTTGTGGAGCGGGAGACCAGTCGGATTGCAGACTGACACGAATGCGCAGCATGTGTATGCCCTAATCCTTGAAGATTGACGTTTACAAGTTTGAATGTTGGCCTCGGAACTGGGTATGAAGTCAGACAAATTTTAACCGATGAGTTTGGGATGAAAAAGTAATGCGCGCAGATGTTTCCAAAGAACCACACCGCCTACAGCGTGTCCCAGTATTTGGCCTCTAAAGGTATCGCCGTGTTGCAACAGCCAACTTATTTCCGATATGTCACCCTGTGACTTTTTTTGTTCCTTAGAACGAAAGCGGTGGTCAAAGGAACCCATTTTGAGTCGATTACGAAGATCCAAGTGGCCGTGATGGGGGTACTTGCAGAAATCCCAGTCGAAACATTCCAGAAATGTTACGAAGCATGGAAACCGCGCTGGAATTGTTGTGTAGCTGCCCAAGGGCACTACTTTGAAGGGGATGGCAGAGTTGTAGAATAATTTTTAAATATACGGTTTTCGTGGAATTGGTCTCATTATTTAATTGTCACGCCTCGTATTCAAGAAACTGAGTATTTCAAAACTCACTTTAAAATGAAAAAAATTGCCACTAAAAAGGGTGAATTAAAAAACTTTCAGAGAAAAAAAGAAAATCGACTTCAAAATGCCCTAAACAGGGTGAAATAGATTTCATGAAAGCGGTGCCAAATCAATTTTCCAATTTCAATATAAATATTTCCAACATCTGCACTATCACAAAAGAATCGGGGAAAAAATAATATGGTGCCACTTCCATAAAATTTATCTCATCCTTTTCAGGGCATTACGAAGTCAGTTTTCTTCTTTTTTCTAAAAGTTTTTTATTTGACTTTCTGTTTTATTTCTCTCTATTATATGTACAAGTTAGCGAGCGATCCCACACTAAAGTACTGACGATGCACATACATGGTAACGAGACAAATTTTCAGAACACAGGAAACTGTAGCAACGACATATATAGCGTATAAAAGTTCTCAAAATTGTAATTAGAATTCTATTGTATTTTTGATCTTGGACGCAACGAGAAACCTCTGGCCGTTTGCAGTTAAAATAAATATTTTTTGAATTAAACAAGTGTTAATTTAATTGACTGGCGCCCAAGGGTTGGACTAGATTATTTGTGCAAATTTATTCAACTGTCGAAATATACCATACCCGCACGAAAATTAAGTGCGGAAGTGTACAGAAGCTCCATTTGGCCCCCAAGTAGCAACGTGGTCCACCAACACGAACCAAAAGGATTCAGCGAAAAGACAAGATCAACAGTCCTGCGAACTCACTACCAGGATCAATACAATCATGAAAAGACTAATATATCTGTAAGTCAATTTTCATAAATGAATTAGAATCAATAACATTTTATATTTTACCATTAATTTATTTCAAAGTGATAAAGTGAATTTCCGGAGAGATTTTTGTGGAACTTGTAAAAAGATAACATGTAAATCGATAAAGTGAATAACAGAGAAGTCTTGTGAAAATTGTAGATCGTGCTTTATGATGTTAAACAATAATTGTATGCCTTATTGCGATTGCACCTACAAGATTGATATTTGATTGCCTTCATCCAATTCTCCTACATTTTTCAAGGAAAATTGAATTCTAGCTGCCTTGTTTCTGTCGTTTTCGCCGAAGTGTTGATAAAACCTTTCTTTTGTGTTTATTTGGTGAAACCTAGATTTTCCTGCATTTCTCAGGAGAGATTGAATTTTCACTGCCTTGTTTGTGTTGTTTCTCGCTAAAGTTTTAATAAAATTTATCTTTTGTGTTTTTTACAATAGGATTGTTTTTCCTGAGAAGGTTCTGAACAAAAGAGGTGAAACTTCGAGTTTTCATGGAGTTTTCACTAAAGGGTTGATGTGTCCTTAGTGTCTCTAGGTATAATTTTTCGATTAAAAAAATCATTCTCAGGAAAAGGTTAAAATTCTCCGATAAAAGTGAACCTCATACCTGTAAAGAGATTCTTCTGGCATAATGTCGAATCCTAATAACCTAACCCGCTTTCCAAGATTGATGGTTCCTCCTTCTTCTTCTTTGTAGCACTACAGCCCCTCTCGGGCCTTCGCTTAGAGATAGTTAGAGTATCTCATTTTCATGACCGTATTGATTTTTTCGGAAGTTGGGTTGGTCAGTAACATGCTTCCGTGTGCTTGCTCAGCTATGATATGATCTGATTAAATCGGTACATATCACCACTGGGTGAACACTCGTAGTCTGTCCGCAAAATCCCCTGAAATAAATCTCGTTGCTCCCAACGAGATTTGAACTTGGGACCTTCGGCTTATTGGTTCCTCCTAATTCCTCCTAACAATGGCAAAATCGAGGATCAGCAAAATGCCCCTCCTGCAGGTTCCGGAGATAATAACGCTGATCTGATCGCACATATAACACGAAAAGTTTCGTAGCGCCTACAGATTCAAGGTAGGGAAATTATCAACAATTTAATGAACCCTGCTTCCAACGTGAGTAACGATACGGATGTAGTAATAAATGCCGGTAATGATAGGAATCTTGCCAATATTGACAGAATCCCTGATGTGGTTAAAATTCTTAGAGATTTTTCAGGGAATCCGGGTGAGTTCGGCTCCTGGAAAAAGAGTGTCGAAAGGATACTCACGATCTACGGGCACCTTAAAGGAACCCCAAAATACTATGGGATATTGTCCGTCACGCCGACACTGCACTGGAGTTGAATTGGGAAAAGATTTCCAAATGCCTCACGATGTATTATGCAGACAAGAAGGACATCAGTACGCTTGAGTACCACATGACCACCCTTGTACCAGGCAACCACAGTATACATGAATTCTACCAGGCAGTATACCATCACTTTTCACTTATTCTTAATAAATTATCTTCGATCGGCATGGAGCAGGAATAATAACATGACCCAATATTATAGAGATAAAGCCCTTGACACCTTTATAAGGGGCTTATCAGGAGCAGTTGACTTACCCCAAGCTCTTTACTTTTGTCTGAAACTAGAAAGCATGAGTTACCGCACGCAGAACACCAACAACTCCCACAATAACTCATACAAAAATCGTACTACCAGACCTCCTCCATTACCGCCAAAGCAAAATATCTTGCCCCAAGCTGGCCCAGCTGTTATGCCCAACATAAGACGTAACTTCTACCCCGAATTTGTTAACAACCCGCATATACAACAACCTCCAAGATTTGATCAACCAAAATTTCAGCAGTAATACCCGAATCGACCGTCTTTACCACCTAAACTACGGGGGATAGAGCATATGGACATCAACTCGTCACTTAGAACACATGCCATCAATTTTCAAAATAGACCGGGACTAAAGGGTACGCTACCAAAAGACCAAATTTTAACTAGGATCCACAGAGAAACAAGCAACAACGCCTATATTTTGCAGAAAGTAATAATATACAACCAGATATGTTAAACCACCCGATTGACCACCTACAGAACGAACTAGAAATACAAGAATTGCTCGATTTCCTAGCTGAAGAAGAAATTGAGCCCTTCTCAATAGATCTACATGGTACAGATAGAGCAATGGATGAGCCTAACGACAATCAAGACGGCATTCATTTTTTAGATTAAATAGCTCTTCGCTTCCATACATCGAAAGGACTGCGAAGAGCGGCGGAATACTGAAATTTTTAATTGGCATTGGATCTAATAAAAATTATACCCAGCCTTGTTTTATCAAAAATCTTCTTATAAACAAGGAACCTTTTAGCGTTAACTCTGTAGGTGGAGCAAATATAGGGGAACTAAAGCTTTTCCTCATACCCAGCCCCAAAACGTTCATTGGAATTATCGGAAATGACTTCTTGAAAGTCCTCATTCATACTAAAGGGAGCTTCATGACCATAAATCCCGGAATCACACTTCCATTAAAGAAACATACATCAGAATCCATCAATAAATTGGCCATAAATATAGATAATTTTTCTGTTCACCAGAAAAAAATACTTAGTAAAATTCTGGATAAATGTACTGACCTGTTTTTTGAACCAAACAAAAAGTTAACTTATGCAACGACAGTACGAGGAGAAATTTGCACAATCATTAGCGATCCAATATACTGTAAATCTTACCCTTATTCGGTAGCTTTTAAAGGCCAATTCGAAAAAGAAGTCAAACAGTTCTTAGAAAACGGTATTATCAGACCTTCAAGATCACCATACAATGCACCGGTATGGATTGTACAAAAAAAAACTCCGGATGGTCATAGACCATCGGAAATTGAACTCCATTACGATTCCCGAGAGGTATCCTATACCCGAAATAAACGAGGTACTGGCTGACATTCTGAAGAATAAACTCTTCTCTATCCTTGATCTAAAAAGTTGGTTTCACCAAATCCCTCTGAGGACTCAAGATATTCAGTAAACCGCTTTATCTATTAACAACGGTAAATTTGAGTTCCTACGACTGCCTTTCGGACTTAAAAACGCTCTTTCCATTTTCCAACGAGCATTGGACGATATCTTACGTAAGCATATTGGGTTGGGGTGCTACCTGTATGCAGGGTCTATATAATAAGTAACCTGACTGAGCCTGCCCCGCGCCGTCAAAGCGTCTGCTAACCGGTATCTGGTGCTGTAGTGGTGGTGGGGGTCTAGGTAAATGGAACCGGGCTGCAGCAGTTGCCTCCAAGTGCTTGGGGAGATGGCATCGAGCGAGAGCGGAGTGCTTGTTCAGTTACGTCGTCGGATTGAAAATGGAGCGTACGATCGAGCAACGTGTTAGCATCAAATTTTGTGTCAAACTCAAGAAAACGGCCACGGAAATTCTTCAAATGATTCAAGAGGCTTACGGTGAGGATGCTCTGTCCAGAACTCAAGCGTTTCAGTGGCACAGAAATTTCCGGGAGGGCTGCGATGACGTCCATGACAAACAGCGCGTCGGACCTCCATCAACGAGTCACACGGACAGAAACAGTGCGTGATGTGTTGAACAGTGATCGTCATCTGAGCATTCGGTGCTCCATCGACTAACCGCCCGGGTTCGCTGACTCCATCCGGAGATTGCCGATTCGTGGATCCTCCACCACGACAATGCTCCGTAGCACACCTGCCTGCTCGTCGCCGAGCAGTTGGCCACACAGTCGAGTGCAACATTGCCACAGCTTCCTTAAAGCCCGTATATGGCACCAGTGGACTTCTTTCTGTTCCCCAAGATCAAAAGACACCTTAAGAGGCCGCGGTTCGGGACTCTGGAAAACGTTCAACGTGCTATGACGAGAGCTCTAGACAGCATCGAGGTTGCCGACTTCCAGGGAGCGTTCGGGGATAGAAAAATCCGGTATCAGCGTGTTATCGACTCCAATGGGGACTACTTTGAAGATTTCTAAAGAAAAATTGTCCATATTTTGCCAATAAAAAATTTCCTGATGTCAATTCGGTTACTTATTATGCGGACCCTGTATAGACGACATCATCATTTTTGGCAAGGATGAAACATACTGCTTTAAAAACATAGAATTGGTACTTAAAACGCTAGAGGAAGCGTATATGAAAGTACAACCAAGCAAATGTGAATTCCTGAATTTTCGGGTTTCATAGTAAGTGCCAATTGTATCAGAACTTTCCGCCTCCTAAAACCTTGAAATGCCTTCGGTCCTTCCTGGGCATGTTAGAGTTTTATCCGTGACTACGCTAAACTAGCTAAGCCCCTGATATCCTTTTTGAGAGGAGACGTGTATCCAAACATGTTCCGAAAAATACACAAATAACCCTGGACAAATTGGCCATGAGAGCGAGCATTTTTAAAACTCAGGAAAACGTTGATGTCCAAGGACGTTATACTATCACATCATAGCTTCAAGAAGAAGGAATCCGAGCTTACTACAGACGCCTTCAACCACGCTATCAGCGCTGTTCTTTCTCAAGATGATAGACCAATATCCTTCTGATCACACACCCTAGGCAAAATTGAGGAGAACTATGCGACTAACGAGAAAGAAATGCTGGCTATCCTATAGGCATTAAAAAAACTCCGGAATTTTCTTTATGGGTCCCCAAAACTGAAAATTTACACGGATCACCAGTCTCTCACATACGCTTTAAGTAATAAAAATATCAATATTAAACTGAAACGCTAAAAGTCAACTCTAGAGGAGTACAATTATGAACTCCTATACAAACCGGGCAAAGCAAATGTAGTTGCTGACTCTCTTTCAAGACCCCCGAACACTATTGAAATTAATTCATTAACCCCCGCACAGCATAGCGATGAAAGCTTATCCGAGAATTTGATCCCTATCGTCAATACCCCTACTAATGTTTTTCGGAATCAATTACTCCTGCAAAAAGATAACGATCAAATAGTTCACCCTTTCGATAGGCACCTCTTGGTTCAACAAGAGTATACTGCACAAGACATTATTAACATATTCAAACGATATTTAAACCCGCATACAGTGAACCGACTTATGACTTACGAGAGAACATTTGGACTCATTCAAGAAATATACCCCCAGCATTGGTCGAGGACATACAAAATGAAGTGGAATAGGAGGAAAGAATCCTCAACACCCATAGAAGAGTGCAAAGGAATGCGGAATGGCATAGGCTTCAGGTACTAGAGCACTTTTACTTCGCTAAACTGTCTGCGAAAATGAAACGGCTTGTTTCCAGGTGCATAACCTGCAAAATAAGTACGAAAGACACCTGACCAAACCCATTTTGTTCGCGACTCCAATTGCAAAGTACCCCGGCTGTACTGTCCATTTTGATATTTTTTTTTAACAGAAACAGCCTCCAGGCCTATATCCTACCATCTAGGTCCGCAGAAGATATAAAGGAACGCTTAAGGGATATTCTGTTTTTTTACTGCATCCTCGAAAATGTAATGTTTGACAATGAAGGCGCACTTCGTTCTTTGTCTCTACCATCTATGATGGAAGATGATTTGCAGGTAAACGTTTTCAAAACATCACCTTATAAAAGCGAGGTGAATGGCCATATAGAGCACCCTCATTCTACCCTCATTGAAATTATGCGATGCTTGAAACGAGATGACCCCAACCGGTCCTTCGAACAGCAACTCCAAAGAGTAGTGAATGAATATAACCATACCATTCATTCCTCCACGGGTAAGAAGCCCGTAGAACTTTAACTCAGACGGCTGCCAAGAGCCACACCGGAAGAAATTGAACGGTTATAGCAGGAAAACGTTGGGAAACACAAATCTAAGCAGGGTAAAGACCTTATGTTTCACAATAAAAAAAAGAATAACCTGAAAGGACTACAACCCTGGAGATATTATATTTGTCAAAAGAAATAGGGGGTTAGACTCAAAATTCACTCCAAGTTATAGACAAGAAACTGTTAGGGAAAACAAAAACACAACAGTAATTACGGAATCCGGGAAAACAATACACAAAAGAATATACGCAACTGAGTTCTTTTTTTCTAGACTCATCATTCTCATGGTTGCGGGCAACGTCAAAGTCCTCTACTACTCAAACTCTCAAATTATAGCCATCGAATCAGGGCAGGCTAAAATTCGAGCCGGGAACTTTAACATTATACATGATATGGACATCGGACAGTACGAACACACTATAATCGAAACAGCAAACACGATTCAGACCGAAATCAATGGCAGTAATCCTTTGTTCCCCTACCTTTCGCATGAGTTATCGCAAACACAGGAACTCCTGATACGCTTGCGACCAAGAATCGCGAAACGATCTTTAAATTTCATTGGATCTGCATGGAAGTGCGTCGCGGGTAATCCTGATGATGATGAACTGATTATAATCCTAGATAAAATAAATAACATCCTGAAAAACAATAACAAACAGGTGATAATCAATAAATCATTAACGGATCAAATGAATAACTTGACTCGAGCCTCTAATGAAATACATACAGGCGTTGAAAATTCGATGATGTTGTCAAAAAAAGGAACCATAAAAGCTGTAGAAATCCTTCAGAAAGAAAACTTTTCGTATTCCTCAATAGAAGACGCTTTAAAATCAGCCGATGTGAAAATTGTTACAAATGAAAAACCTCTTCTTTACATTGTCAAATTTCCAATAAGAACAGATGATACTTCGGAGAAATTTCTTGTAAAACCTGTAAAAAAAAGGCAATCGAATCATTGAAATTTTACAAAACAATATTTTAAAAAGCAAAAACAAAATGTACAGCATGTTAAATAATTGTAAAATATATAACGAAATAACAATTTGCAAGCAAACTGACTTATTAGATATAAGTTTTTCACAATGCCTTCCTAACATCTTGAGGAGTACTAACTCAACCTGCAATATAATAAGCGGAACCGTAGAGGAAATCACCACCGAAATGATCCTCGTAATCAATTCCAATGGATCGATACCAATCGACAACGATTCTCGTCAACTGTATAGCACATTTGCAATCTAATTCAATAATGTAACGATATCAATAGAACGAAGGACCTTTACTCCAAAAGAAGTCTCAATGTAGCAGCCTCCTTCCGCTATTTTCCAACCAACGCCATACGAAGAGTAATACAAGGATCAGAAAGGAAGTTGTTGATAAGCTTATTCCGTAATTGGTCCAGCATTCGTAATGGTTTTTGCCCTGAAGGAGCTCAATTCTTCTGGTATTATTAATGTGTAGCCCGTGAATAGCTTTGAAGGAGAAAATTTCCTTGTATGACTCTTCGTATGGCGTTGGTTGAAAAATAGCGGGAGGAGGAGGCTCACAGATTGAGACTTCCTTTTCAAAAAAAGGACTCTGTAAACCTCACCATCAGTCAAACAAATGGAAAGCAATTAGCTATCGAACCAACATCTACAAATAAAAACCTTGCTTTGGATGCACAAATATCAATACCATTGGAGCCTGTTGCATCCCGTCATCAATCAATACGAAATCTATATAATCAGCCACACTTTTGATCGAATGACGACATTCGAAGGAGGAGTTAACGCGCGATCTCACGCTAAAGTGCTGACGATGGACATGCATGGGAATGAGACAAATTTCCAGAATACAGGAAACTGCAGCATCGACCTAAATAACGTATAAAAGTTCTCAAAATTGTAATTAGAATTCTATTATATTTTTGATCTTGGACGCAACGGGCAACCTCTGCCCGTTTGGAGTGTAAAATAAATATTTTTTAAAGTAAACAATTGTTAATTTCATTTACTTACATAATTATTCTTGATATTCTGTCAAAAAAAACCATGCATTTCCCACAATAAAACTGTTTACTTTTCAAAAGTCAAGTGAAGTCTGACTTGCTAGAATATAGTCAGGTCGTGGGGATGTAGAACACAAACAAGAACTGGTAAGGCACAAAATAAAATGAGTAAAGGTACTCCTCCTTCTAACTCTAGATGACTTTCGTGCTGTAATTACTTGTATCAATTTATCGTCTTTAGATTGCAAACCTTATCACCATCAGCGTCCTCGTGTTGGCTCATCCCACGCGTCATATGGCCCTAATTATTTAAATGCGCTCCAGGCACAGCAGATGAGTTGAACCGATGGCAACCGTAGTGAATTGGTAGTACGGAGAGTTAATAATGCACTAGAGGTGCATATCCGTTTTAGATACTTTCGAGTAGATAGACGACATTTGTATTAAGGGTAAGATGTGTTACCATCGTTGGAAGCGCTAATATTTTTTCGCTGAAAGGATGGAAAGAAATATATGTTAACTGGATAAGAACACCGAGAATTGTTTTTAATTAACTCGAAATAGTATAAGTTGAACGTTCTTTCGATTGCAATGCCTCATAAAAAAATCTGATATAAAAGTGTTGAGAATGAGAGCAACCAAAAACGAAAGACTTAAGCCAGTAACCTGCTAAACACTCATACGAGTATTACCTGTTGAAACTTTTTCTGCATTGTTTTAATTTTCTAGAATTTCATAGTAAATAATTATCGTGTTATAAGCAACACTCCTCACGATTACTAAGAAATTGCCTCCTTCACGGTACTGTTCGGGATCATACACGCAAAATGCACCATGGAAAAATTAAATCCACCGACAACGACGACGAGCAGTCGCCATTCGATCCAATCTATATATCGCGACCATATGGCACTATTTTGTGCACGTGTTCTGAGCGGAAAAGTTATCACGCACTTTTCACTATGATACCGCCTAGATGCGATGACAACAACCACGGCTACATACAACAAGTACATCGAGTTGTCTTGGATGATGACGGCGAAGACACCATTCTCGTCGAAGTTATTAAGCGGGAGGAGATGCATAAGAAAAATTGTCACTAACAAGCCTAATATCCAGGCGCACTGTAATGGCAAGGAGGTGCACGTAAGTGAACAAGTCTTATAATTTTTTTTTTTTACTTATTTTTCCCTCAGTACTTGCATTGCTCGTGGTATTGCTTGTACTTTCGACTTAGTGTGCTTGGCTTTCTTAAATGCGATGCTTTATCTTTGCCAAGATTAATGAGATCTAATCGAATTAAATGAGGCGATGATTGGATTTCGATTTATCTGCCTCGTGGGCAGAATTGGTTATGCGCAACGTCAATCAAACCAGCATTCGTTGATTGTTCGATGATTTGTGGATCTTGTGATGGTTTTTGAATGGGTTGTAGGCTAGACAACGAGTAAATATGAAATGTATGCTGTAAACAAATCTGTTTTGAATTTTCGATTAATAAGAAGAAAGTATAAGCACTTGATACTCGATGAGAAAATTAGGTTTTGAAAACAAACTCAAAGGAAAGTATTAGTTCTAATGCAAACATTTTTATTTAAAAACTTAAAATACCAAAATTAAGAGCGTAATTAGGTCTTCGAATCATTCAAATTTCATTTGAGTTATTTTTTCTTCGATACGGAACTAAATTTACTAGAAAAATGCCTTAAAAATTTTCATTGTTCTTCTTCTCGGCAATGCCAACAGGATATTTGAATGCACAAAGAAAACAATATCCAACTATCAACAATTGCTAAAATACAATTCGAATAAGCAAACATCGTAACAACACCAACATCGTTCCCTAAGTAGCACAATAATTTGTTGTGAAAAATTTCCAACATGTTCCACTTTGCTTTATCGACTTTATCGAATTTTAACCACAATCGCATACAATTGATTTCCTCATATGTACTTGCTGCTTCGATGTCTCTAGCAGACAAAAGATGAAACAAAAGAACAAAAGGATATAGATAAAGTAACAAGGCGTAGAGTTGGCTACGTTAGGTTTCTGGTAGATGAAACAATTACAACTACAAGAGCATGCAATCGATGTAATATGCAAATTATTGAGATCACACTGAATTTGTCGAAATTATTCTATGTTGTACACAAAGAGAGAGACAGAAGAAGTTTTATAGATGGTTCGATTTGATGATTTCTTAGTTTTTAATATTTTCAAAAGATATCAAATAAATGGAAAGAAAACTTTACTAAAGGTATGTTTTCTAATAAGTGGTTTTTTATACGTTAAAAAGGTTTGTTGCGTACAAGGACGTTACTTTGATCACAAGATCAATTTGCGGGAGTCACATTATATGATTAAGATGTCTATTAGGCTACATCATTCACCTTCCAAAAGAGCGTTCATTATAAGTACTTAATATATTGCTAATTTATGACGTAACAAAAATGATATTGCTCGACTAATGTTCAACGTAGGGGGGACCTACTGTGTGAATACTCGTATATTATATGACCAGGCAAACGTCAACGAGCTTTGTAGTATTTTTTTCCTGTGTCTTTTTTGTTACTTTTACTGAGTTTTCACGCTTAAATTCATCCCTTTAAACTACTGCACAGTGGAGCATTTCCTATTAAAAGTTAATCAAAAGTCGTTTATAAGATTATTGTCAAATTGTACTTTTTATGCACACTTTTAAAGTTTAATAACCGCTACATTCAGCACAACATAATTTTTTGCCGCTGCGCTTTTCCTCGAACCATACCAGCAGTCGAAATTCAGACACCGTGCAAATCACTTGTGCTTATTTTCGATATTTTTTCCGAAACGTTATATTTCAAACGGTTGTTTTAGTTTGTGTGTAGAAAAATGCACTTAAAATCCTAATGCATATTCAAGACGAAGGTATGAACGTGAAAGGAAAGTATATATTGATTTCATTATACTTGAAAAATGTAACGTTGCCAACCACATATATTAGAGACTAAAAATTTAGTATGTTTTTTTCTTGCAAACATCATATTCAAAGGTGGTTTTGTATGTTAGTTAAGCCTAGTTACGTTATAATTTTGTGTAGAACATAAAATTTGCCTCATGTTGTTGACATTTTGAACAAGAAAGTTCCGCATATAACCGGCAATTTTTGATATTGTCGCATGTTCCTGGTTCGCGGCCAATAATTTTAATGTTCCGGGAAAGTGAAAACGCAATGTCTTTTAAATTAAATTAAAAGAGTTTATTAAATTACTCAGAAATGTAAAATCACTTATTTGGTATATTTCACAATTTTAACTAGATTCTAACTTTCAATTGTCCATAAATTTCTATCGCAATGGTCTTCCAAAATTACTACACAATCACGAAAATCACTTTTCTATTACTCGAACAATATCGCTTTTCTATTCGCTTCACAACCTTACTATCGCGGTTCTAATGAATGATTCCCCCCATTCATTCAGCTCGCCTTTATATAGGGTCTGTAGTTACTCAACCCAGTTCTCGTACATTGGCGAATTAGCGGGAACTTTCGAGCAGCGTGAATGAATGGAGCAGTGACTCACTTACTGATGTTGATGCTTGGTGGGTTCTCGTGGTTTCCAGTAAATTCATTTTGTTGATGTTCTTAATGGTTGTGAAAACAATGGCGACAGTAGCTCGCTGAATTATTTGTACATGTAACACTGCCCCCATCTCAGTTCTTTTCGCCCCGAAAAGATGTGTCGCCAGTTGTAGTCAATTCTCCCTGGGTGTAATATGGGGCAAGACGATCCAGATGCATGATTTTCATTTTGGCTCTCGGTTTACGGTGTTCCTGTATGCGATATACGACGGCGTTAATTCACTTTGTAACTCGGTGTGGTCCCTCCCAATTATGTAGCAACTTTGGAGACCTACCTTTCCGTCGCTGTGGGCTATATAGCCAGACTAAGTCATTTTGCTGGAAGCCAGTAGAATTAGCCTTTAGATCATACCTGGTCTTCATGCGGTCAGTAGCCGATTCGAGGTGTTTTCGCACTGTCCGATGTATCTGGTTCAACCGTTGTCTTAGATCACTTGCGTACTCCGAGACCGTTTGGGGTTTCTCAGGGGGTGTCCCGAACTTTATATCAGCTGGCAGACAAATAGTCTTTCTAAAAATAACTTTGGCTGGGGTTTGGCCCGTCGATGCATGTTCGCCAGCTCTGTACGCCATCAAAAATAGTGGGATATGTCGGTCCCAGTCCCTTTGGTTCTCGTCAACCATTTTGGCCAGGTGTTTATTGAGCGTGCTGTTGAAACGTTCGACCATTCCATCGGATTGGGGATGCAGTGGTGTTGTCCTCGTTTTCCGTATTCCGAGCAGCTCGCACATTTCGCCAAAAACTAGTGACTCAAAGTTTCGGCCTTGATCCGAATGAAGCTCGCAAAGTACGCCGTACCTATTGACCCAATTTAACACTAGCCGTTTGGCTACAGTAGTTGCTTCCTGGTTGTGAATGGAGTAGACCTCGGGCCACTTGCTGAAATAATCGGCTACAACCAGCGTGTATCGATTTCCCCATTCAGATTCAGGAAAGGGTCCTGCGATGTCAACAGCAATTCTTTCAAATGGTACCCCCACGTTATAAATTTGCATTTGTCCCCTCAGTCGTCACTTTGAACCTTTGACGGAACGCACATTGTGCATCTGCGACACAAGTCCTCTACGTTTTCTCGAGTGTGGAGCCAGTAGAATCTTCCTCGCAATTTCGCTAAGGTCTTGTTAACACAAGGTGGCCTCCCGAGGAGCCTTCGTGCATTTCCTTAACCACATCGTGGATTCGGCTTTTGGGTAGTATAGTTTGCATCCTATAGGAGCTGCCATCCGCTGTTTCCCGTTTCCGCTTGAGTACGCCACCCTCCACCTGAAGGGAGTTCCATTGTGCCCAATAGCTTTTCAGGGTTGCGCCATGCGTTGAAACGTCCTTCCACTCAGGTCGCCCAGTCGTCTCCTTCCATACGAGCAATGGTCCGATGTCTTCATCGGCTAACTGGGCATTTCGAATCTCCTCCGATGACCAACCTTCATCGAATTCGGCCGTTGTCAATCGCAGATCAACGGACTGTTCCTTTTCCTCAATCCATCGGCAATGCTTGCAGTTAGCTGGACATGGACGACGAGATAGGGCGTCAGCATTTCCATGAACTCCGCCCTTTCGATGAGCAATTTCATAGTCGTATGACTGCAATCTTTCGATCTATCTCGCAACTTGTCCCTCGGGTTTTTTGAAGTTAAGTAGCCATCTCAGCGATGCATAGTCCGTTCGAAGAACAAATTTCTGGCCATATAGGTACTTGTGGAACTGCTTGGTGGCCTCTATTATACCCAATAGCTCCTTCCTGGTCACGCAGTAATTCCTCTCACTTTTTGAGAGAACTCGACTGTATTCTGAGAGGACTCTTTCTTCGCCATTGATCTGCTGGGAGAGTACAGCTCCAATACCGCCGTTGCTTGCATCGATGTCAACTACAAACATTTTTCCGGGTTTCGGATACGCCAGCATGGGTGATTCACATAGCTTTTCCTTCAGGGTCTCAAAGGCTGTCTGGCATTGTTCATTCCAGACAGACAGACGATTTTTCTCGGTTAGCTGATGGAGACACTTAGCTTTTTTGACAAAGTCTTTGACGAATCTTCGGTAGTAGGTTGCCAGACGCAGAAAACTTCGTAGTTGGCGCTTGTTGTTTGGTGTTGACCAGCTTTTCACGGCTTTAATTTTCTCAGGGTCTGTTTTGACCCCTTCTGCTGATACGACGTGCCCCAGGTATTTTACTCCAGCTCCGAAAAAGGTACACTTGTCGGGACTAAGTTTCAAATTTGCCAGTCACAATCGGGAAAAAAACCTCTTCTAAGTTCCGCACATGCTTTTCGACCGTTCTTCCGATGGCAATGATGTCATCTAGGTACACCAAGCAGGTTTTCCAGGTTAAGCCGCGTAGCACGTACTCCATCAGGCGTTCGAAAGTGGCTGGAGCATTGCGAAGCCCAAACGGAATCACCACAAATTGCCACAATCCGGTCCCAACTGAAAATGCGGTCTTCTTTCGGTCTTCTTGTCAATTTCTACCTGCCAGCAGCCACTCTTGAGATCGAGTGTAGAAAACCATTTTGCGTCGGCCAAAGTGTCCATGATGTCATCGATGCGTGGGAGCGGGCAACTAGCTTTCTTAATGATGTCGTTAAGCTGCCTATAGTCGACCAAAAGCGAGTGCCACCATCCTTTTTCTTTACTAGAACTACAGGCGTGACCCATGGACTGACAGAAGGTTCAATAACGCCTTGTGTTTCCATGTCCCAGATCAGTGCGCTCACTTCTCCTTGTTTGGCAATGGGAAGAAGTCTCGGTGCTTGTCGAATTGGCTTGGCTCCCTGTGTATCTATGACGTGAGTTGCCAGACTCGTTCGGCCTTGGTCATCCGGGCTTGTTGAGAAGATGTCACTGTACTTGGCGACCAGATCAGAGGCTCGTTTGAATAGCTGCATTGGCAATTTGACTTGCTTCAATATTGCAGACGTAGATTCCCGGGCTTTGTCTGTGTCTTGCCTCCTTTTCCAATTATGGTCGTGAGTAGCTTCCGAAGAGGTGATGGTTTGAACAGGCTGGCGGCTGCCAATGACTTCTCCCGCTTTGATGCTCGTGGTTGAGTCTGCGGTGTTAAGGACTCTAACCGGCACATATCCGTTCCTTAAAGATCTTACAAGGCTTCGTCCTACAATCAAACTGCGCAATGCGGACGTCTTCGTTGGCTCTATCAGATAAGATCGGTGGTCTCCAGAATCACCATCAAGCTGGGCCCATACAATGCTCTCGGAAGAATTCGGTACATCAGTGTCAGTACATACCACTACATTCATCTTGGAAATTTGGACGCTGAGATCCTCCATCAGTACTTCGACATTCTGCCATTTCAATACACGTTTGCCCAAATCCAACGTGATTCCATGTGGTCACCGAAAATCCATTCCGAGAATGCAGTCATTCATAATGTTTGCGACCAGAAAATTATGTCGGAACGCAAGGTCTCCCAACTGTATCTGGAATTTAGCCTAGCTGTCCGTAGTGAGAAAATTCTGCCCTTGTGAAGTTGTTGCTGTCTAACTAGGTCTGGTCGGATAATCGATCGGGTTGCACCAGTTTCGATTGTTATGGTGCAGTGTTCTCCGTCAACGTGACCCAGAAGGCATAAGTCCGCTTCTCCACGATGTAGTCTTGACACGGTGATGGTGGTGCTGGGGACGTCGATCCTCTTAGCCAACCTCTGCCCCACCAAGTTGGCTCTTACATGTTTCCCGACCCCTCTGTTTGAAGGGCTTGCATTCTGGGCTCCTGACTCGGTCTGGATCTCCTCCTAGCTGCACACCCTGGACAATAGCTTGGTTTTCTTCACGTCTTGCAGTATCTTTGCAGGTGCCCCTTCTCTCCGCAATTCCAGCATCTAGGCCCACCTTTTACATGCGGGTCTCGCCCAATTTCCACGCGCTCACACCTGCACTCGTCTGTCACTACCTCACGAACCCGGCCAGTGGTACGAGTCACATTTTTCGCTGCCTCAAAGTTCAGACTGTAAGCCAATGCATTCTTAACCGTTTGCTTTTGAGCTAAACGCATGGCTTGTTGCATTTCTGAGTCCTTTAGTGCGCTGATGAATGCTTCTGTCGCTACATCATCTCGATGTTCTGGGTCGTAGGCTGGGTAAGCCAGAAGTGCTAGTCGCTCAATGTCTTGGGCTAGCTGCTGTAGGGTTTCACCAGACTTCTGCACCCGATGCCTTAGCTGTGACCGATAAATCTGCTTTAGATGATCGTCTCCGTAACGCACGTCGAGCGCATTCATAATAGCATTCGGGTTTGAGTCATTTCAACGGGGATCGTCTGCAAAAGCTCGGCAGCTGGGCCTCTTAGGGCAAGAATCAGTGCAGTTGCTCGTTCCTGCTCATTCCAGTGATTTGCCCTTGCGGCAGCTTCAAACTGGGTCTTGTAAATACTCCAGACGGTTTGCCCATCAAATATTGGTGCTTGCACATTTCTGGATGTGCTTTGCGATGCGTTTATAAGCGGGGCTGGTGAGGTAGTTACTACTGCCTTCGCTGCTTCCAATTCTTTTTTCACTTTTTCCATCTCATGGTTCATTCTCTCTTCGACCTGGCTGATCTCATGGTTGATTCTCTCCTCAACCTGGCTGACCTTCTCCTCGACCTGGAAAACCTTTTCCTTGACGCATTCAATTTGATTGTTCAGGCTACCGAGCTCCACTTTTATTTCGGTTGACTGTTTTTGCACTTCCTTGATTTCGATCGCTTGTTGAACGACTGATTGTTCATTTAACTTCGCTGATTGTTCATTTAACTTCGCTGATTATTCATTTAACTTCGCTGATTCTTCATCTAGCTTCGTAGTTACATTGGATGACTGTTGTCGCTGCTCTTGCTGCATCAGCATTAACATTTGCATCAGCGCATTTTCTGGTTCCTTCGGTTTTGATGTTTCTGCTTCACCACCTTCTGCGCCTTTTTCTGCATCTAAGGGCTCACCCGAATCCAGATACGCGCCTTCCAATTCAATTGCGTCACGCAAGCGTGCAATCAGTGTGGCCTTTCTACCTTGCGTAGCCAGGTTTCGCTGTTCCAACTCTTCCTTAAGCTCCGACATGGTCAATTCATTAATTTTTAAGTTTAGGCTTCGTGGCATTTTTAATGTTTCTTTAAATTTTACTATTGTGCACTATAAAAATGTTCAAATTTTCACTTTCAAAATTTTAATCTCTCTTCTCGACACCACTGTCGCGTGTTATGGCGCGGCCAATAATTTTAATGTTTCGGGAAAGTGAAAACACAATGTCTTTTAAATTAAATTAAAAGAGTTTATTAAATTACTTAGAAATGCACAATCACTTATTTGGTCTATTTCACAATTTTGACTAGATTCTAACTTTCACTTGTCCATAAATTTCTATAGCAATGGTCTTCCAAAATTACTACACAATCACGAAAATCACTTTTCTATTACTCGAACAATATGGCTTTTCTATTCGCTTCACAACCTTACTATCGCGGTTCTAATGAATGATTCCCCCCATTCATTCAGCTCGCCTTTATATAGGGTCTGTAGTCATTCAACCTAGTTCTCGTACATTGGCGAATTAGCGGGAACTTTCGAGCAGCGTGAATGAATGGAGCAGTGACTCACTTTCAGATGTTGATGCTTGGTGGGTTCTCGTGGTTTCATTTTGTTGATGTTCTTAATGGTTGTGAAAACGATTGCGACAGTAGCTCGCAGAATTATTTGTACATGTAGCAATATTATTGAATTCATTTAAGAGGACGAAATCAGGTATTGTCATGGTAAATATTTTTTCATGCTTGAATTTTAGAAATCCAAGTTAATGTCATGAAAGTGACTAGGAAATTACTCTTTGATTTCTTTTGAACAGAAGGTCGCCATCTTCTGGCTATCTTTAAAAGAATGTCTCTTTGGTTTTATCCAGCTAGCCACATGCTACACTCGTTAGGTGCTGTCTCGGTAGCATATGGTCAGCTGGGAACAGCACGACCAAGTAGCGAGGTGTTGTTTGTTCTCACTGGTTATGTAGGCAGGAGAGCACAGAAGAAACGCGAGTTATATAAAATATCCGCAATCTTAAGAATGTTAAGACTTGTTGCCGTTCCTTTTGTCCCCTGCTGATTACAGAGGACTTTGTCCATTGGATGGTAGCTTAGCTACCACATAACAGGACAAAAGGGTTGTTTTTTTTTAGGAAAGCCCCATGTTAGCTGAAAATTTCTCTTGAATAGGAGGCAGGAAAAGTAACGAGTGAACAGGTAATAAAGCGATGATGTTTGATCTCATCACCAACGTCGAAAACGTGGCTGAATTTGGAAACAGAAGCTGACAACCTCTTCCAAGGACGATGGCCACAAAGTACAATTATCGCCCAGCGATATGAAGAAAAAAGGCTATTTCCAAAAGTGGGAGTTGTTCTGAAAAGAATACAATCTGCATGCGACTCGCCAAAAATCACCAAAGCAGTAAAGATTGGGCTCCTTGCACTAGAGGAGCTGTTAGACGACATATGGCATTACCGAAGGAGCTAGTTAAAGGCTAAAAAGGACCAGAAAGCTAAAGAAAAGCAAAAGGCTAAGGAAGCGGATGGGATGAAATCCAAAGAGCACGTGCTGACAGCTTCACAATCGAAAATCAATAAAAGAATGGCGTCTAGCTCAATCGAAGGAAATCGGGATAAAAGAAGAAAGGAAGAGCCACTTTATGGGTGCTGAACACCAAATCAGGGCCTCCAGACAGTGCTTACAAAAGGAGTGAAGAAAGCCGCGAAGAAACTTCCTCAAAAAATGCTAGGAACTAAAGTTTGCACGAATGCCTTACAAGAAGAAAAACCCGATGCAAAACAGGAGGGAAGGAACCCCCGGCGAAGACCCCGTAAACAGCCACTGCTCGTTAAACCCCAGAATGGTCGATCCTACGCGAAAGTGCTGCGAGACATCAGGGGAAAGGTAACCCCCAAATACACTCACACTGCCATTAAAGCAGTATGACCAACGTGGTTGAATCACATACTGGTAGAATTTGGAGCGGAGGCCAAAAATTCTGCGATGCAGTAAAGAAAACTCTCAGCAAAAGCGCAGCTATATCCTCGCTCGAGCCGATGGCAACGATCGAAATAAGAGACATCGTCTGCGTCACAGATCTGGCCGAGGTAGAAGAGGTCATAAAAAAGGAGTTCCCTACCGTAGGCTGGATCAAAGCGAGGCTGATTCCAAAAAACTATAGGGGACAACGCATGGCCATAATTGACTGGACCGAAAAGGATGCCGAACAATTCCTGAACAATGGCAAAGAACGATAAAGGTCGGTTGTCTGTAGGTTACGGCGAAGAGCAATGCCTCTAAAATGTTTCAAATGCCTTGGCTATGGTCACACTGCACAAGTATGCAGAGGACCAGATAGGAGTTCTCTATGTTACAAAAGCGGTGAAATGGGACATAAAAGAAAAGAGTGTACGAAGGAGGCACACTGTATTCTTTGCAAGGACGCTGATCCAATACTTGATTTTGGACACGCCTTGGGATCAGAAAAATGCCGGGATTTCCAGGAAGTCCTAGCCAAGGCAAAATCAGAACTTCGATGACCCGCATCCTGCAACTAAACCTACACTGCAGTTCAACCACTCAAAATTTGCCTGAGCAGTTTGCGAGGGACATGAAAGCCGATTTTTTGCTGCTGAGTGAGCAACGCCATGATAAAAGTTCAGCATCACGGTATCCTGATGAAACTGGTACTGCCGCTTTTTGGATTCAGACGAGTGATTTCCAGGCGGAGAGCTGTGGATGTGGGGATGGTTTTGTGTGGGTTCGTTGCTCGGGGACCACCTTCTTTAGTGTGTCCCTAACGTCGAACGAATCGATATCATCTTTTCAACCCAGGCTTAATGCTTTGGAGGGCGCTGTCTCGAACGCAGACGGGAATGTGCTCATTGGGGGGACTTCAACGCTAAAGCAATCGAATGGGGAATGCCTCAAATAGATCCACGGGGGAAATGAATTTTGAAAATGGCGGGCAAGATGGCGCTCGTTGTACTAAACATTGTATTGAGTGTAAAGGAACCATACCTGACATGACATTCGTCGCTGAGTCCTTAGTACGGAGGATACACAATTAGAGAGTACTAGAGGACTACTCAGCCAGTGATCACTAGTGCATTCTGCTTGAGATCAGTGATGTTGTCTCTCGATGTCCATGCTCTCGGCTTTCTACAATTGGATGGAACATCGGAAGGATGGTTGTCAAGAGGTTCGTCGAAGTTCTCACAGTGGGTGCACTGCTGCAGCGAGACTGGGAGGTAACAGAAGTACTGGCAGCTCAAGATGTGGTGAACTCAACTATGAGCATCATTGGGGCTGCTTGCAAAGCTTCTATGGCCCATCGAAAACCCCAGCACGGTAAGCTCCCTGTGTACTGGTGGTCAACCGAGATCGCTGAAAAATCAAGGGAGTGTCACAAGCTTCGGCGTGTAGCTCAACGGGCTCGGAACTGCGACGAGACAAGCAACTGAGTGGCAGCATTTGAGTCAGCCTGGAAATGCCTTCGCGAATTGATTAACAACAGCAAGGCTCGCTGCTGGCAAGATGTAGGTGACAACGTGAACAAGGATCGGTGGGCCTTGGCTACAAGCTAGTTATGCGGAAGCTTGATGTCCTACGGAAACCTTGTATACATGATGCGGAAAAGATAGACGAGATAGTGCGGGTACTCTTTCCCGCCCATCCCGTCCGTGTATGCTGTCCATGGTGAAACAGCAGTCGAGTGTCCACCCTTCACACAGCCGGAACTAGAAGAGGCAGTTCTTTTGCTGAAAACGAGGAAGGCTCCAGGCCCAGATGGTGTTCCAGGTGAGGTGTTGCAGCTTGTCTATCACCATTGTCCTGACTTGCTGCTCAGAACATTCAACGCTTGCCTACGGGACGTGGTTTTACCGGTACAATCGAAGGTAGCGAGGCTCGTGCTGATCAGCAAGGGGAAGCGAAATCCCAAATCGCCGTCTGCATACCGCCCGTTACGCATGCTAGACATGGCTGGGAAAGTGCTAGAGAAACTCATCAAGGGAAGACTCACTAACGCGATACGTGCTGCTGGGGACCTATCTCCTGGGCAGATCAGGTACGTAAAGCGTATCTTCAAGCTCAATGAATTTATCGCCATGGTGCCTTGACACTGACACTGCCTTTTCCTTTAACTTCTGCCGATGCTTGGCAGGTTAAATTTAGTTTTTCACCATTTGACATACACAACGACTTAAATCGTCCTTTATCACCATACAGGTGCGTGGTACAACCACTGTCCAGTAACCAGGTACAATTTGCTATCTCCGTCTTCGCACTGTAAACATCTTTGTTTACATTTGAAATCACTGTATGATTCACCGAGTAAAATGATTAACACTATTTGTTGATTTATTTTTATAGACACGTTCGGACTTTTTCCGGCATGCGTTCACCTTATGTCCAACTATACCACATTTATAGCACTTTGTTCCGCTATATCCCGATGCCGCTTTCTCTTTTCCTTTCTTTCCGTAGTTTTGGCACGAATTTGCGTGATTCCCGGCAGCCATAATCGTGACAACGCTTCGAGGATTTTGCTTCCTAACTTCACTCTCCTCCATAATTTTTATGTTCAGTGTCTCCACCGCTGGTAGCTCATCCTAAGACTCAATCGCGCACCTGAAGTGCTCATATGACGAAAAAAGACCATACAACAGCGTAATTGCCAATAAATCACCGTTGTTCTGCACGTTCATATTTTCTTAATTATTCACGACATCAAAGAATTTTCCAAGATGGTCTTTCACGTCACCGCCTGCTTCTAAGCGCTGAAGCATAAGCTGCATCAAAAGTGTTGCCTTCCACGTGGGCCTTTTAGATGCATAAATTGACTCCAGCTTAAGCCAAATTTCCCTTGAAGTTTCGCATCCACGAATTTGCTTCAATTCTGAAGGACGAATGGACAATATCAAATCCGCCTTAGCTTTACTGTCCAGTCCGACTAAATCCAATTCATTGGGTTGTTTAGCATTACCATTAACATATTCCCATAAATTGTTTTTCATTAACAGCGTCTCCACTTGCATTCTCCAAGTATCATAATTATCTTTGGATAGCAGTTCCAAGCGCAAAGTAGATATTGAACTACTTTCAGCCATTTTAACGAAAAGTTATCACGACCCTTACACAACCGAAAAATGCACGAACACAGTAAACGCTTATAAAAACCGCGAAATTGATCAAGACACAAAAATGAATATAGGTACACTGGGCCCATAACCTCTTGGAAAGGTGAGGAAGTTTTAATAATTAAGGTATCTCGATTGTTTAGTAAAATGAACTTTATTGAAATAATATAGAAAATGATACAACGATTTGAGAATACGCGACAATATATAATTAGTCTTTGTACGACACGACGGTTCTTTTTCTAAAAAGATTCTTAATTCGACTGACAAGTGTCAAAAAGTATAGAAGTTTGGACATCACAACAATATTTGTAAGTAATCACATACAATATTTGTAAGTACAATATTTGTAAGTAATCACATACACACACACACAAGTGCGTATTGCTGCGCGGAAATAAGCGTGAATATTTCCAACAGTTATCACTAGCCAGAAGGGACGCAAGGTTGATTGTGGCCGGCTTGGTTCTTGTACTTTTGAGATTTTGGTAAAAAAAAGTTTACGTAATTACTAAAAGTGTGGTTACTTAGGTTCTCACTTGAAGTCTGCTGAACGATCCAAAATTTTCCCGCGACTGCGTTCAAAACGTTTTCCGAGGATTCCCGGTGGCCAAAAGTCAGAGTTAAGCAAATCTGCATATCCGATGGAGGCGTTATTTTAAATGAAGCCACAATACGATTTACAAATACTGTGGAGAGCAACCTAGCTGAGGCACTATATACTCTGTAACTTCAGATATAGGCGTACCAAAAGCAAGACGTGATACAAGTATTTGAAGTGGAACCACTCTTGACAAGAGATCAGAACGTAAGATTGGTGTAGAAAATGATATGGCCATAATTGACAAGAGATCAGAACGTAAGATTGGTGTAGAATTCGATGAACAAGGAAACGTTTATTCTGCATTTACCATCGGATTATTGGCAGCTTGCAGCAGGTTCTCCCTTGAATAGTAGTTGGCATTAAGCAAATGGTGTTGAATAGATGTTTGGTTTCTTCCACTTTGTATAAGACGATTTGTATCAGGCATGGAATGATTATATCAATTTTTGACTGGCTGGTTCGATTTGCTTCTCGTAGAACGTATTGTTGGAGGAGATTGGAATCATGCGGCAATCGGAGAGTTACAAAAGTTGCTAGTCTCCATGAGATCCACATTATCAGACGATCCTGATAATGGTAATGGATTTCAAAGGCTGCGATTGAGGGGCAAAAGTGGCTGTTGTTCCACATCATCAACCACTAGGAGTTGCGCTATTTCCTCTTCTGTATTTGTCAGCATCTCTTTCCCTTTTGTAACAGAAGATGAGAGCGTGTCTACAGTTGCTTTCGCTTTTTGAGGTTAGGTCACGTAGGCAGCTATATTATTTTTGCGACAGTTATGACCATATCAGTATTCTTCTTCATAATAGCATCAGCGGTGTAGACCTTGGCAAGGTCTTTCATTTGTAATCATACTCGATCATCTTTGGCGAAACAAATTTTTAAGGGATCACATCTTTATATGCAATTTTTATGACAACGTAGGTTTATTTAACCAGAAACTTCTGAGCTTTTCACAAGATTTTGTAATACATTCTGTAAAGCAAGAGCGGATCCAGCATAGCTTGCGATCGGTAATTTTTTTTTGATTGGGCGCTTTGAAAAAAAAATTTCAGTTGAAGTCAATCTTCCGTCGGGAAAACACTAAAATCGCGATGAGTGCCATTTACGCAAAGTGGTTTGAGGCCGTGTTCCTTTGCACAAACTCTACGAGACCAAAAATGAGCTATGTAGTGGCGGCTAAATACATTAAATTGTCTGTATCGTTTGTCAAGAAGTGGGTTCAACGATTTAAAGGGTCAAAAACCGTCGATGACCTTCCGAATCGTGGTTCAGTAGAAAAAGTAAAAAAGGACGAAAAGCGAATTGTGGCTTGTCCTTACATCAAGAACAAATGAAATTGAAGCAAGAAGGTCTCGAGTTATTACACGTCACCATTCGGGAACATCTGTGCGCAAGCAATGTAAAATGGCGGAGTACCGATAATGATCCCAAACACTGGGGCCGGCTGTGTACCGAATGGGAACGGGACAAATACATTGTGATACTTGATTGGCCTTCGCAATCGCCTGATGCAAACCCTATCGAAAAGTTTGGGGCTACATCAAGCAGAAGTTCCGTGGAAAACGTGTTTACACTTTGAAATAGCTCTTCCGACAATTTTGACTCATTTGGAAGGCGCTTCCCCTCGAATACGCCAAAAATTTCGTGGAAAGTATGCCTCGGAGATGCCAAGTAATAATTGATGCTGGTGGTGATTGAAATCACTAATAAACTGAAAGCGTGTTACCTCAGAATGTATTTAATGTATGTATACGTCAAAAACTGTTGCCAAATAAACTTTCAAAATTATGCTGGATACGCTCTTACTTAACAGACTGTAAACATATGTAGTCAAGCAGCCCCGTGGTAATCAGGAGTGGCGACACCTAAACAAAGAAGATGGTCACCCCGTAGAAACCACTTATTTTGTTGTATTGCTTTATTAAAATTAACTACTTCTGTTAAGCGTTCATCCTTCAGGCAGAGATGGGGGGTTCACTTCAGCCACTTTAATATCTTTAGGTTTGACATTACCCTTGTAATGCAATGACCTTCTTCGAAGAAAGTCACGATTGCCTTTGGAATTTACAATGTTTGCGTTTGTCTCAAACCTCCGTGTCTGCTAACTTTAACGAGACAAAAAAATTTTGAACGACTGAAGAGCAGCTTAGTTGACTCAAAATTGAGCATTTCTGAAGATAATAAAAATTGGTAGAGTAGTGTACGGGCGATAAATATTTTAAAGTGTAGCTTTGTGGCTTGGCAAAAACCCGCCTCATATGATCCCGTAAAAAGCTTGCCAACAAGCACGCATACACGGTCGTTAAGCGAAGCTATTGTCAGCTGAGCTCGTCTTCTTTATAGCACGCTGACACTTGTGCCAGACAATCGTAAGCTGTGGCCTATATGGATTTTTATGGAAAAAAATCATTACAGTTGGATGACTCTAGCTTCTCAAATTCCTGGAAAACCTGCAGTGACGTATTGGCAGTTGGACGGATAGACAAGTACCAATTTAAATAGAGTATTGTAAAAATTTTTATGACAAAACCCTGAAAATCAAGCGCAGTCAGATTATTCATTCAATAAATTGTAAGTAATATATACCATTCTTTAAAGTCTAGGCGTATAAAATGGCTGGCATACATTTTTGGTCATTTAGCAGTTTTTGCAAGCTCCATAGTATGAATCATACATTTTCACACCTAGTTTTGACACTGATGTAAGCCTTCACCAAAGTAACTATAACAGATTATTATTCAATGTGGTTACGTATAAACTCGCATATGCTTGTTTACATCGCCATCACCTCTGGATCAAATCGAACATCGGAAACCTCTCAAACAATGGATCTGACATGGAATGGCTGAGGTCAACTGAAAATTGAATTAAGCCTTAAAACTTTTGAACGCAAAAGAAAGTCAGTTTGGAGGCAGCTCAACCATGCAATAACGAAGACGATGGCGATTGAATCGACTTCTTTTTAGGAAGATGCTGATGCTGATGCATGCTCTCTCGCGAAGATCATGCGTTACCAAATATGGTTTATGCACTCGAGTCTGATCTGTATATTGCGATCAATTTTGAATCAACAGTGTGTGGCGGTATAAGAATTACGAAATTAAGATAGGGTTGAGCATGATTTTCTGCTTTGAATCAAGATGAAATTAGACAAAAATATTAGGATCGTTTAGCAAATATATTTTATTTTAAATTTTTGAGCTTATAGTATCGATTTTTAGCTGAGACTAGGTAAACCAGAGTTCAAATGATAAACCCAAGTCCTCTTAGTTCCAACCTACACTGTACTCATCACAAAGGAAGTTTCGATACACCCCAACCACACGAGGAGCTCCTCAACAAATGTTCGCATAAAGAACCGTACATGAACCTCTAAAAAGGTTAATTTAAGGCATGAATTTCAGGCTATGCACTACGTACAGTCATATCGGCAAACTGTTCGGTGTGGCGATAAGCACAACAAGTCCACAAGTCCCCGCTAAAGGATACTTTCGCGTATATGCTCGCGGTGTGTGCACAAAATGTTATCAGGTGTTTTGTGCACTGCACGAATTACCCATTTAACCATTTCGTTCGTACAAAACACTGAAGAGATTACTACCGTTTGAATATGATAAAGTGAGGTGCGAGTTTTGCTTCCGGAATATACTTCTAGTGCAGGGAACGTATGGAAGCCTATGGTTAAATTTGCATATCGGATCGTGATAGTTGGTAACGGCGTCGGTGACCACGGTAGTGGCACTGGTGACCACCTGTTTAAATATGCCACTAATGTGCTGCAAGTTATGATGGAGAGTTCCGATTGTGGGTGATATTGGGGAGATATTGCTTTCAGAAACGAAGAAAATTTCCTATTCTTTATAAATATGAAAGAGATCAAGAAAATATTGATAAGTAAGGAGACACGATGAAGCGTATTTGCCAGAACCATAAATACGTTTGACTGTTCTTGGAAATCTACTTTCTAAATGAATTTATTGTCAATGTTAAGGAATTATTTGTCGATCTGACCTTCTCCCCAAATCAAAGCAAACGTCAGGTAGCGTTAAGTGAAAGTACCTGCTGGCGACAATTTTACCTACGCTTACTTCGAGGTAAAAGTAACAATATTGCGCACGTAGGCGCATCGCCTTATCGAGAACAACTTTGGTCATATTTCACCGCCAAGCCTTCGCTGTACCAAAAGTTATTAAGACTTCACAGTCGGCCAATATCGACTCCATTATTGCAACCATAACTCTTAGTGCACTAAAAACATTCTAATTGTAAGTAGGTTTAATATAAATCACAATAATTCATTACAACCGCTACTAAATAACTTCATCCAAATGCAGTGCAGGCTTTTCTACGCGGTTATTCCTTTTTTCCTGGGCTACCACTCGCTACAAGAAGTTGAAGCACAGGTCGACTGACCGCAACAACTCCTCGACTTAGGCTACTCTAGTCAAGGTGGTGGCAATCGAAGCAGGCCCGCCAGCTACCCATCAAGACACACTAAGCATCCTGGAAAACGTCGGGATCAGTGATATAAAGGTTCATCTCAACGTTCAGCCTCCTCAATTACACGTAATGAATGGTCACGATAAAATAAAGTCATTTTCCGTGAAATGTGAAATCTACGACGCGAGTTTTCATGTACTTAACTAATCTTCGGCACATATATTTACGCGAATTGCCGCGAAATGGATTAATGTTCATCGAAATGTATACGATGTTGAATGTGGTGATTATTGGATTCTTTTTTGAGTGGAGAGTTGCCAGTCTCGATTTCAATGAAACGTAATAAATTGAAAATTTAACTGAGGGAGGATTTCATTTTACATGCAAAAATATCTCGTTTGAAATTTGGTACTCGAAAATTTGTTCAAAATAATCACAAATCCGCTACAAATGTCAAAAAATTTCATAGAGTATCTGTGATTATTTATTTATTTATTCCATATAACGGACTTATTACAGTCCAATAACAGAATGGGACGCAAATAATAAATAAAGCAATATGAAATGAAAAATAATAAAGTGACGGTAATTGCAGGTTAAGTTAGTAGTAAATCTCTTAGCGTTTTCTTAAATGCAATGTAAGATGTAGTAATCGAGCAGGTAAGGTTCAAAAAGCCAGCGTGCAAGAGTTCTATGGAAATCAAACCGAATTTGGCAACATCATTCCTTCGATATGCTTCCATCCGATACATGATTTTGTTGCTTATTCTATTAGAAAAGACGTGAAAATATGGGACTGGCGAAATAATCGGCTGTTATAGAATTTAGAGGGGAATTCAAGGACCAGGTTCATGAAATTCAATCCTCTAAACAATATGCTCATCACTATACAATCCTATAAACAGTATAGTACAATGAATTGCGAGAGTTTTGAATAAAAATAGAGTAATCTGTACCTCTCCCTATTATAATGAAATCTTTTGCGTCAAACGCAAAATTCGGTAGAGTTAATTATCCGTTTTCGGAAGTTTCGTAGAGATTTTGCAGTCTTTTCTAACCTCAACCCCACAGTACTTGCAGCATTGTTAAATAATTTTACTACTTCATTATGATAATTTAAGATAAAGTCTTGCTTATATAGCTAGCCGTTAAATTATTAGCTTAAAAATGTTTCATAAATTATTTACACGAAATTATTGTATCATTCTAGCAAATCATTTTTACCGAACAAGGTATTTGGTTTGGGCAATAAAACCTACGAGCATTACAACAAAGTAGCAATATACGTAGATAAGCGATATTTAAAATCAAATATAAAGAAATAACTAAATTTAAATAAACACAATGATGCATAGTTTAGGGCAACATATTTCTTCTTCTGGTTAATCAAATACACACCAACAAAACAGCAAATGACCTAATAGTATCGAGCAGACAACATTTTTCTTCATCGCAAAGCAAACTGCATTCAGCATTCATTCAATACGTACGAACATTTACCCTCACATAAATCTAGCAATCAAGCAACATAAAATCCTATTCAAATGGTAAAGTTTCGACTCATGCAACACTTGTAAGAGACTGTGGGGGAGTCTGCTTGAACTCGCGAATGAACGCGGAACGCTGTGGGGAGTCCGGCGGCAAGCTTTGAGTGAGGTGGTCGTATCCGCGGAGAATTGTCATTTGGCCCATCTTAAACCCACAATAAACAAATCTTGTGAAATGTTATAAGCGCGGATTTCCCATGTATTATTTTGTGCGAACATTTAAAACCTTTGTAGACAAGAATATCTCTTTGAATAAAACCCGTTGGGTGGTCGGAAAGCTGTCGGAATATATGGGATCAAAAAGTCTGGTTGACGTCCCGTATGTGCGTGTGTGTCGTCGCCCTTAAAAAAGCATCAACCCGTAACCCGCCATTGAACATATTTTAGGATTTGTCAGTATTTCCTATGCCAAGTAATTTGCCGAATAATTCGCAATAGTCGAAATTCGTGTGATAAACTAAAAATTCGCGACCTAAGCAGTGCACGCCATTCACATATTCTCTTGGTGAATCTTCAGAGTGCCGCAGAATTTGCAATTGCAACGGGAATAACAGTGAATTTGGTGCATAAACATAGTTGCTCCGGTCATCTCACGATAACTTTTCTCTCGTTTCCATTCAATTTCCCATCGATGGAGATCACTTTTCCGTGTGGGTAGCAAAGTGCGAGATATCGAGTTTGGAAGCGCGAATCTATTCGCCTATGTATCTTTCGTATCATCCTCTGGTCCTCGACAATCGGGAAAAGCATTGAGGCAAATTCATGCAAATTTCGGAAGCAACTCCAGTATCGGAAACCAAATCGGTGCAAAGCGGAGTTCGGAATAGCAACCAGATACTTCTCAATCAACCTTACTTTTAGTTCACGTAGAACACTGTAACTAATTTGTTGTCTTAATCATACGTAAAACGTATCGGAGAAGATTTGTTGACCGCAGCAAGAGTTCAGTAGAGATCGGAAAAATCGCGGAGTTTTAATTTAAATAGATTAAATCTAAATTTAAAAAAAAATAAAATAATGATCCGAGTTGCAGGCCTTCCCCGCCCCGAACACGAGCGCTCGTAGGAGGAGGTTTGGGGTAAGTACCCTTTCTTTTTTAAATTTTTCTTCCTGCATGTTTTTATTAAATTATATATATTCATTAAATAGCTTAAAATAAATGAAAATGAAAATCAACTCTCGTAATCAATTTTTTTTATATAAGAAACTTCCCCCGACATGTTTATCTTATCGATAGTATGTACAATATAATCAATTCATTACAATAGGGAAAATACATTGTAAATATTTTCATTGTTGCAATATAAAATGTATATGTACGTGTAACGGGAATAAGCTATTAATTGTGTGCTACTACTATCAAAAGGATGTATGTGTTAGCATTAAATTCAAGTGGTAATAGATAGCTACACTATAGAGCAACTAATATTGTATGAAAGAAATTTAAACATTGGAAGTTTGAATCGTGTATAACTTGGTAATTATCTTTTTTTTTATGAGATAATAAATAAGGAAATGTCGAATTAAAGGATACTCCTCGGTCTTTTCTTTCTTACGATTCTGACCGGGTATAGGACCCGGTACGGTGGCAGGTTTCCCTCTCAAAACATGAGCCAGCCGCCGGGTACTCACTAATCCTTCCTTTTGTTTCAGGTGACGTCACGGGTTGAGTGGCTCAAGCAGAGTGCCTCTTTATGGCATAGAGTTATGCAATCGAATTGTATAATTTTATGCCATAAATTGGTCATCGGGGTACTCTTCTTCTGATGGGAAGATTTATGCAAGTTAAGTTGTATGAGTTTTCCACTCAGAAGAGGAATGCCTGGCCACTGCAACAAATATGGATATTAATCCGGTTAGGTGGGTGCGAAGGGGCTCCATCACCACCCGGTTGCCCTTCTCTCATTTGTGGGCCATGAGCTTCGTCGGGTAACGACGAAGTTACCCTAAGTCCGCCCCTTTTTACATGTTTCACTTGTTCTCGGAACAAGTCCTTTTTCTCTCGGTGTAGTTACCTACACTTTTTGCGACTTCGGTCGCCTCGTTTTAGTTTGACCACAAGAAATTCGTGAGTGCGAAATTTTTTGTAGTGGGTCCTTGTGCTGGGGGAATGAACCCGCCCCACGACACCGCAATGCTAGCCTGCCAGCGCATTCACGCGTCCCCAGACGAGGGCATTCTCTGCAGATATCTCCATCCTCTTCTGCCGAGGCAGCAGAACATCGTTGCAGTCCTTTACGGACATTTGAAACTTTATATTCACTACAAAGAAGAGGAAAAAGGACCAAGCTCGAGGCGATTATGATTTCTGACGATTTTTAAAATTGTTGAATGAATAAGTTAGTTAAAAACAAACTTGAAAATGTACAATCGAAGAGAGCATTATCGGCATATCTTATTGTTTTGCTTCCGAAAGAGCGAAAATGCGGTGCAAGCTCGAAAGAAATTGCTTTAAGTTTATGGTTTGGACCACCTTACTCAACACCAGTGTCATCGTTAGTTTCTTCGCTTTCGTTATGAAAATTTTAATGTGCAAGATGCGCCATATACTGGTCGTCCAACCACTACCGATGACAATAAAATGAAGGCGTTAATCGAAACTAAACCGGCATATGACAACTCGAGAGATAGCAGAGAAGCTCAACGCGTTGAATTCAGCCATTTGCTTGTATTTACAACAGTTTGGTAATGTAAGCAGACTGGATGTTTGGGCTCCTCACGAATTAAAGGAAATCCACTTCACCAAACGCATCAACATACCTCGTATGTGACTCTTTGTTCAATCGTATCCAAAACAAACTATTTCATCATGATGGGTGATGAAAAATGAGTCATTAGTGATAACATAGTCCGAAAACGATCATAGAGCAAGCAAGATTTCACAAAGAACTGTCATCGGTCGAACACTGCATAGTTTGCGTTCCGTGATTTTTAATATTTATTGATAAATTCCGTGATAGTTTGATTTCCTGCCTGCGTGTTTTCGATTAGCGTTGATCGCTGTGCTTCTGGTGCGCTGCTATTTTGAGTTTCTTTTCCGCGCGTTTGTTGGAAAAAGTGATTCTAAACTTAAGTGCTGATCTTTATTTTGTTTTTATTTTGATCATTGAGCTCAGCAATTTCATTTTAAAGTGATTATAGCCACCTTTTAGTGATTGTGCGAACTATTCAGTGGCTTTGTTCCTCGATATCACGGTTATTACCTGGTGATAGTGCTGTCGTGCTGTGCTATTTTGCTACTAACATTAGCAGTGACGCGACCCTTTAGTACTTGTGCACAGGTGTGTAGCGACCTCCGGAGTTCACCACTGAGTTTTTACTGGCGCCACCGTCGCTTAGAAGACACCTTATGCATCTTGTCATTCTCGATCTCTGTCTGTGACAAGCCGCCAAGCCATCGACAACGAAACTCAGACGCACTCATCATAAATTCGAAATTATACGATATTGTATTTATGTGTTAATTAAACAAGTTTGTCCATTAACTGTTGGCGTTGTTATTTCCACATCCCAACAACTGGTGACCCCTAAATCAAACGGATAAGCAAGCAGCAAGTTAATTACGCAGAAACACTATCAACGCTTGGAAAATGGCGGAAGAAGAAAACTTTGCCAACGCCGTCGATAGCACGCACGCTTAAGTAAGTTCCGTTTTATCTTTTAAAATTCCCGTTTTTTGAGGAATCGACCAGCGGTCTGGTTTGCCAGACTCGAGGCCCAATTTCGTAATCACCGCATTACGAAGGACGACCAGAAATTTGACGAAGTCATAGAAGAGCTGGACTCGGAGATTTTAGAGCAAGTCACCGACATTGTTGAGAAACCCCTGGCGGAAAACAAATACGAAACGTTTAAACAAAGAATACTTAGCACGTTCACAATGCCCGAAGAGGCGCAAAATAGGGAACTACTGGCTGGCCTCAAACTGGGTTACCGGACGCCGTCCCAACTCCTTCGGATGATGCGCATCAGGGCAGCCGACCGAATTCCCGACAGTTTTCTGAAAACAATGTGGCTCCAACGACTTCCCGTAAATGTGCAACAGATTGTGAGCATAATTGAAACGTCTGACCTGACCAAACTTTCCGAAATGGCAGACGAAATTCTAATGATGCACGAGCCACGAAACATCGCAGCCGTTTCTTTGCCATCCACGCAAATTGGCGTGGGAAAGGAGCTAGCTTTTATAAGAGAATCGTTGAAAAAAATTCAACGAAGTCGATCGCAGACTCGAAACTCTGCACCATTACGAACCCGTTCCCCTTCGCAGAAAAAGGAGAATCCGTCTTGGTGTTATTACCACAACACCTACGGCGAAAAGGCGCGACGATGCCACGACCCATGCACTTGGCACGCAGATCGACAAGCAAAAAAACTGAGTGCGCTACAGTCAAATACGGCGGTTGACAGTAGAAGCGCACCATTAAGCCGACTACACGTTTTCGACAATGCCACGGGATTAAATTTCCTCATCGACACAGGCACAGATGTCTCTGTTGTCCCTCGACAAAACAACCAACACAAGTGCGAACCGACGCCATTCAAGCTTTACGCCGCGAATGGAACGACCATCAATACATATGGCCTTAAAACGCTGACATTAAACCTGAACCTGCGACGAGCGTTTACCTGGAAGTTTTGGATTGTTGATACCACACGACCGATCATTGGTGCTGATTTTTTGAGACACCACGCATTATTGGTGGATATTAAAAACCGCTGTATACGAGACCCCGAGACTGAAAGAACATCGAAAGGAACTATCAGGGAATATAAGTACTCGGGAATCGCATTAATTGCAAACACATCGTGTTATGAGAGTCTATTAAAAGAATTCCCTAACGTTCTCAATCCAGTGCAGCAAACAGCTATAAAAAACGAAGTTCGCCACTAACTCGAAACGACTGACCCGCCTGTAGCGGAAAAACCTCGACGCCTCACGCCAGAAAAATTAGCTATCGCGAAAACAGAATTTGCATTTATGATGGAAAAAAGGTTCTGATGCCCTTCAAAAAGTTCTTGGGCAAGTCCCTTGCACCTCATTCCGAAACAAGATGGTTCATGGAGACCATGCGGAGATTACAGACGATTGAATGCAATTACGAAGCCCGACCGCTATCCGATGCCCCACATACAAGATATTACCGCCAGATTGGAAGGGAAAAAAATCTTTTCGAAAATCGACCTGTTAAGAGCGTATCACCAAATCCGGGTAGCTGAACAAGATATCCCAAAAACGGCGGTGATTACGCCTTTTGGGTTATTTGAATTCACAGTAATGACATTCGGATTACGAAACGCTGCCCAATCCTTTCAAAGCTCCACTCCTGAGTCTGTTATTCAACTGTTTGCAAACTTCTTCTCCTCTTCATTTAATACTCCACCAGCCGTGTGTAACTTTTCTCCCAACTTTTCCCATCCTAAAATCCTGTCTAGCTTTTTGATAAGTCCCTCTGAAACCGAGACGGTCATCAACAGTTTAAATGGATGCATTGGCCCAGGCCCTGATGGAATTCCCTGCTTTTTCATTAAATCCCTTTCCTCTGAACTGTCTCTTCCCCTTTCAATTTTGTTCAACTTGAGCTTATCTATAGGCGAATTCCCTGGCTGTTGGAAAGTAGCATATATCACCCCAATTTTGAAGTCCGGTGATCCCCGTGATGTTTCCAATTATAGACCTATATCTATTCTGTCTGGTTTTCCCAAAATCCTTGAAAGAATTTTGCACGCCAATCTATCCCTATTTTATCTCCTTTACTTTGTAATCAGCAACATGGTTTCATTCCTGAAAAATCAACTACCACTAACTTATTGGAGCTCTCGGATTTTGTTGCCAGAGCGCTTGACTCTCACGCGCAAACGGACGTCATATATACTGATTTTCGCAAGGCTTTTAATACAGTGCCACATTTTATGCTACTAACTAAGCTGAAATATTATGGTTTCCCTGATAATTTGCTTTCCTGGTTCGAATCTTACTTAACTTTCCATTCTTGTTGCGTTCGTTTGCAAAAATTAAACTCTTCTTACTTCTGCCCAATTTCTGGTGTTCCTCAGGGTTCTATTCTTGGTCCACTCCTGTTTGTTTTATTCATAAATGACCTTCCATCTAGTTTAAATTCCTCATCCTTGCTTTATGCTGACGATATGAAACTCTTCAGGCGAATTGAAAATGTTGATGATTGCAGAATTCTCGAAGATGATGTTTAATATTAAACCAATTATTCTAATGAATATTTTATGTAGTCATATCTAAAAAAAATTTAAGTTAAGCAAAGCCTATGCATCATATGTATTTTGTTTGTATCTTGTATGCATATTGTCTTTAATTTCTAAACAATTAATTACTCTTCAGCAAATAACTTTGCTCAAATACTCGTATGTCTGGTTCATGTAATTCAACACGCGTCGTGAATTCTTCAGTCGCAAAATAAATATCATTTTTCGTTTCCAAAAGACTGGAGAATTCGCGACGCGCGTACATGCATTGTCGCATCGTCAGCGGAAACCTGTTCCCATGAACCACGTTGGATCGTGGGAGCATGTTCATATGGTTAACGATGTGTCTTATGCATGTGCAGCGTCAGCGATATGCTCGCTCATGATGAATGCTACATCGTGGGAGCGAACTTAGAATAGTAATGTGTATTTAAAGAAGATAGAAGAAAATAAAATTGTCATTTACTCATCACACGTCAAAGGTGTTCTTTCGTGTTTTTATTTTTAGAGAAAACTTGACCATTTTTCTTTGGGATATCGGTATTGTACCGAGATTCAAAAATCGACGCACCGATAGATTTTGTATCTGGCGGCCAATCTAAAGTTTTAATTGACCCACCGACAGATTTTGTATCTGACGGCAAATCTAAACTTCCAATTAAGCGGCGAAAGAAAAACCTTTCGTCGCGGTATAAACATTTTGGTGACCCCGACGTGATCCTTCACGCAATTAAGTTGAAGAAAAATCTTCCCCGATCAGAATTTTAAGAGAATTCGTTCGGTATAAAATCCATTTGAATTTTTAAATCCATTTGAAGAAAAAAATCTTCCCCGATCAGAATTTTAAGAGAATTCGTTCGGTATAAAATCCATTTGAATTTTTAATCCAGTTGAAGAAAATATTCTTCCCCGATCAGAATTTTAAGAGAATTCGTTCGGTATACCATCCCGTTGTAATTTTGCAATTGTTTTCAGCCTAGTACTGAACCGCTATCTCTGGGTCAATATATATTATTAACATGGAAGAATTAGCCAGTGAGCAAGACCAAACTGGTTTTGAGATCGAGCGGTTAATCACAAATTACCGCAAGGATGGTCCCACACGAAGAACAGTGAGTTACCTGAACAGGAGACTTACCGAACTTAATGAACTTTGGGCATGCTTCTGTGCAAGAGATGAACAGCTACAAGAATACGCTACAGCCTCGGCAAATCATCCCTATTTTGCAAATAATTATTTTACGGTCATGCAGCGAGAATACATGACCGCAAGAGACGCTATCACTGGTCTCTTGAAAGAGGCGCAAAAAGAAGAGTTGCCAGCAAAGGTAACAACTCCAAACCCAAGCGTGAACAAGCCAGGCGCTAGTGTGGAACTTACCCAACCGATTACACCGCCAATGAAGGTACAGCATGGTGAAAATAATATCGGGGGTTTAAGATACCAGCTTGATGCGATAATCAGTTCAATAAATTTCATGATTGATGGAATCTACAAGGCCCCATTGAAGAACAAGTCTTATTGTGAGCTGAAAATAAGTACGTTAACAAAGTACTGGGATGAACTGCGAGACGTGCATCAAACCATATGCAGGTCCCAAGGCGACAAGGCTACGTATAGTACCGTGGATTACAATCAAACGGAAGAGCGCATACAGGATGCGCTCATATTCCTTTCCACGAACAAAGACAAGGCAGAGCCAGGGCAACATGGTTTGGTCAACCCACAGTCATACATTAAGCTTCCAGAAATGTCTATCCCGAAATTCGACGGAAATTATGGGCAATGGACATCATTTCATGACCTCTTCCACCAAATCATTGATTCACAACCACTTGGAAATGCCCAAAAAATGTGGTATTTAAAAGCCAACTTAATGGGCGAGCCGGAACGGCTTATCAAGCACATGCCAGTATCGGATGAAAACTACAAGGATGCTTGGACTATCCTGCGAAGCCGATACGACAACAAAAGGCTAATGGTCACAACTTTTCTAGAAAAGCTACTATCCCAACCAACTATCGTAGCTGACTCAGCTGCCTCAATAAAACAGTGCCATGATACCACAAAAGAGTGCATGTTGGGTCTGCGAAACATAAAGGTAGACACGACAAACTGGGACCCGATTCTGATTCACCTGTTGTTGAAAAGGCTCGATAAGACGTCACACAACTTATATGAGCAATCGCTGAAGTGTCCCCGGGAGTTACAATCCCTAGATTCCTTCCTAACATTCTTGGAGCTAAGATTCCAGGCTTTGGAGGCCTTCGGCAACGAAAAACGTTCGGGAATTAAGAATGAACCTAAGAAACTATCGGCCTTAGTGTCAACTAATCAAACGTCATCTAGTGGCTGTAAAAATTGTAATGGCAACCACAAAATATACGCCTGCGAACAGTTCAAAAGGCTAACAATACCAGACCGTATTAAAAGGGCCAGCAAACTAAAGCTCTGCATGAACTGCCTACGTGCTGGACATAGGAGTTCCGAGTGCAGTTCTCGCGCCTGTATGAAGTGCAACAAACGGCATAACACCTTGCTGCACAAACCGGAAAGCACAACCTCAACACCCAGTCCTTATACCACAAGTGGACAACCTCAACAAGCAGAGCTTAAGCCGCAAGCAACTGAATTTAAGCCAAAAGAAAGGATATCGCTAGCCACGGAAGATACAAGGGCTGAAGTATTGCTCAGCACGGTGATGGTTCAGACAACCGACAGCAGGGGTAAAACAGTAGACCTCCGAGCGATCCTAGACAGCGGCTCACAAGTAAACTTGATCACCGAAGCTGCCCTTAAAAAGCTTAACCGCAAGTCACAAGCAGCTAGCATTGCAATCAGTAGCGTTGGAGGAGTGATTCAAAAGGCCACTAGACAAATAAAGCTACCAATACAATCCAAGCAAACGAACTACAAGATCCAGGTGGATGCCTACGTGGTAAGGCAAATAACGACATACCAGCCATCCGAAACGTTTAGCAGAGAAGACTGGCCGATCCCGGGGAATATCTCCTTGGCCGATCCAAGCTTCAATCAAGCGGGACCAGTGGAGATGCTGATCGGAGTAGAGTGGTATTACCAGTTATTGTCAATCGGTCAAATCAAAATGGGCGAGTTCCTTCCTACGCTACAAAATACCCTCTTTGGTTGGATTGTTGGTGGAAGATTTAGCACCCCCAAAATTCCAACAGCTAGTCCGAAAATAGCTACATGTGGAATGTACCGTACGGAGGGTCAGAGACTGGATGCAGAACTGGAAAAATTCTGGAAGTTAGAAGAAGGGGAGAAACCAACCACCACGATGACCTCCAAGGAGCGCCAATGTGAAGCACATTTTTATCAAAACGTGAAACGAGACGACAATGGGCGTTTCATAGTTAGATTGCCATTTGTACTGGATCCAAAACAACTAGGACAGTCAAAAGATATGGCCTTAAAAAGGTTTGTTCAGCTTGAAAAACGCTTAGCAAAAGATCCTGAGGTCAAAAGAGCCTACCAAGAATTTATGGAGGAGTATCTCAAGCTAGGTCACATGGAAGAAATAAACATGCCAAACAGCTCAGAGCCACATTTTGTTTTGCCCCACCACTGTGTACTCCGACCAGACAGTTCTACTACTAAACTCAGGGTAGTTTTTGATGCGTCTGCAAAGACTACGACCAACACAAGCTTGAATGATGTGCTTCACACCGGTCCTACGATACAAGATGAGCTGTTTACTATCCTGCTTCGCTTCCGCTTATTTAAGTACGTCTTCTCCGCTGATATTGAGAAGATGTACCGACAAATTCAGATAGACAAACGTGATCGATTGTTCCAAATCATCTTCTGGCGTAATCACCCGAGCGAAGCATTACGATGCTATCAACTTAATACCGTAACGTATGGTACTACCGTGGCACCTTACCTAGCAACTAAGTGCTTAGAGCAATTAGCGGTCAACTCAAAGATTAAACACCCCTTGGGAAGTCTCGCTGTCCAGAAAGATTTCTACATGGACGACCTTTTAACTGGTGCAAACAATCTGCAAGACGCCGTTCAAAAGAAGGAAGAAGTCCAGCAAATTTTACGCACAGCAGGTTTCAAGCTACGAAAATGGTGCGCAAATCATTCCGATTTAATCAAGGATATCAACCCTCTAGATCGAGAAGTGCAGTATACTGTGACGGACAGTTCCACCGAACATGTCAAAACGCTTGGTGTGATATGGCTGCCAAAGCAAGACGAATTGGTAATTCGTGTCCCAACCTACGAAGATCCAGCAAAGGTGACAAAGAGAACCGCGCTCTCCACGATCGCGCATATTTTTGATCCCTTGGGGCTCATGAGTCCAGTGACAGTGACAGCCAAAATCTTCATACAAAATTTATGGAAATTGAAGCTTGATTGGGATGCAGCGTTACCAATGGAACTGCACTCTACCTGGATAAATTTTCATCAAAGATTGGCAGAGCTCAATGAAATCAGAATACCTCGACATGTATTTGGTGCCAGAGTTCCTCGCAGCACGCAGCTGCATGCCTTTTCAGACGCTTCCGAGAAGGCCTACGGCGCTGCTGTCTACTTCCGGGCTAACCATTACGACGGTACAACAACTGTGCATTTACTGTGCGCAAAAACTCGAGTGGCACCAATCAAAACTATGTGCCGCCAAATTAGCAGTTGAGTTGGTTCACCGCCTTCAATCCGATTTAGAGCTTCCTGGACAGTCATGTTATTTTTGGACAGATTCTGAAGTGGTGTTGCATTGGATCCATAGTGAAGCGGCGTCCTACCAGACATTTGTAGCAAATCGGATAGCTGCTATTCAACAATATTCAACACCAAATCAATGGCGCCACGTGAGTTCCAGTTGTAACCCAGCAGATTTGGCTTCCCGAGGCACTGTCCCTGCAAAATTAAAAGAAAGCCCATTGTGGTTCTATGGGCCCTTGGTTCTTCATGGCCACCCTGACATGTGGCCCGCTAAACCAGCCGAAAAAGAAATTAACTTGGAAAGAAAGAAGGCAAAAAGGATTCTAGTAGTCACGGAAGCAGAACCACATTTCATACACAGAATAAATCACGGCAATTCATTTCGGAAGCTGAAATGCATCGTAGCATTGGTCATTCGATTCACCAGAGTGATCAGCTGTAAGATCAACTCAAGGCGGAAAACCAATCCACCGACGGTATCCGAATTAGAAGCAGCTTCTTCCATCATTATTAGGGAGATTCAGCAGCAGGAGTTCAGTGAAGAAATTAAAACCCTTGAAGCAACAAACCAGCTAAGTGTTAGTAACCGGCTAAGCAGCCTAACTCCCTTTCTCGACAGCCAAGGATTATTACGAGTAGGTGGACGCCTTGAACTTTCCGACCTAGAATACAACCACAAACATCCTGTGCTGCTCCCCTACGCGCATCCAATCACGAAACTGATTCTTAATCAGATTCACAAAGACCACCAGCATGCCGGCCCTCAAGCCTTGTTAGCAATTGCGCGGCAGCGTTATTGGCCAATCAAGGGAAAAACACTCGCTCGTTCAGTAGTACGAAATTGCGTCACTTGTGCCAGAGCGAAGCCCAAGCTGCTCACTCAACTGATGGGAGACCTACCCGCAAATAGAGTCCATCAAGCTAGGCCCTTTGTCAACACGGGAGTAGACTTTGCGGGACCTTTCTATACACATTTCAAGGGTCGTGGTAAGCAACCCCATAAGTCTTATTTAGCAGTATTCTGCTGTTTTGCAACGAAGGCCGTGCATTTCGAACTGGCTACCGAACTGACAACCGAGGCTTTCATGGGCGCACTCAAACGATTTGTTTCACGAAGAGGAAATTGTAGAAACATTTATTGTGACAATGCCACAAATTTTGTGGGAGCGAACAATCAGCTAACTGAATTAAAACAGCGAATACTAGACAAGCAATCCCAGGAGAGCATAATCAGGTTCTGCACAGCAAGGGGAACCGACTTCCACTTCATACCACCAAGAGCTCCTCACTTTGGTGGGCTATGGGAAGCGGCCGTCAAATCAGCTAAACACCTAATAGTCAAAAATTTAGCTAATGTTAATTTAACCTACGAAGAGCTCGAAACCGTTGTTATCGAAGCAGAAGCAATACTCAACTCACGGCCTTTAACACCACTATCCTCCAATCCTAACGATCTTCAGGCTCTAACTCCAGGTCACTTCTTAATTGGAGAGCCGCTCACCAGCTCCGTAGATGTGAATGCTGAAATACCTCGCCTATCTTTGGGACACAGATGGAAACTAGTGATGGATCTGAAGTATAAGCTTTGGCAGAGATGGTCAAATGAGTATTTAAACGAGCTACAACAAAGACATAAATGGAAGCAGCAATGCAACAACATAACACCTGGAATGATGGTTATTTTAAAGGAAGAAAACACGCCAGTTCTGAAATGGCCCCTAGGCAGAATCGTGAACATCTTCAAAGGAAGTGATGGATTGGTCCGAGTAGCCGATGTGAAGACGTCTTCCGGTATCCTAAGGCGTCCTATCCATAAACTTGCACCACTGCCCGTGAATCACCAACCACCGTTAGAGGAAGAAGGATTCCACGAACCTCCCACTTACACCACTGAAGCACACAATAATAACATTGAAACCTGCAGTAAAAAGAATAAGAGCACCGACAAGGCCAAGGCTGGCCCATCAGGTACGAAACGGCGTCGATTGGGAAACCTGGTTCTACAGTCACTACTTTTGGTAGGACTTTTCATACCTGGATGGGCCACTGCAGTTACAACACATCCCTTTGAAACTTCTCCTGGCGTGTACGTAGAAAACTTGGGACCTGCACACTTAATCCTAAATGAGTGGAAGTTGCTAGTCTATTACGATCTTACGTCCTATTGGAAAGAGCTAGATACAATAAAGCTAGGAATAAACCAACTACAGTTCCTAAACCAGCTTCTGAATACTGATGCCACTTGCCAGGGTATCATCTCGCAGTTTCAGTCACTCGTAAGGGAGGCCGACAAAATTAATGCTCTGATGCAGCGCAGAACGAAAGAAAAGGTCAGACGAACAAAACGCGGGGCTTTCAACATCGTAGGGAATATAGCTAGCTCTCTATTTGGAGTTCTTGACTCTGAGTACGCTGAACATATGAGCAATGTTATCAACCGATTAGAGGATAGTGATCAACACTTACAAGAGCTAATAAGAAACCAAACTTTAGTGATCAACTCCACAGTTAATATCATGACCGAATCAAACAGATTTAATGAACAACGCTTAAGCGAACTTCGGGAAGCAATCAACACCAATATTCAGCAAGAGAACAATATGACGCACGAAATACATAAACAAAAAACCTTCCAATCCTTTACACTTTTAGCCACACGTCTCACGTTGAGTTTGAACAACTATCAACGAACACAAGCTGCGCTCTGGGACTCCTTTATCGACACGAACCATGGGAAACTAAATTCACTATTATTGACACCAGATCAACTACAATCAGCGATCTCCTCCATAAGGGAAGGTTTACCAAATACCGTTCGATTGCCAATATCATCAGGAGATTTAGCGGACTTCTACAGAATCATTACGATACATGGATGCTCCCTGCATAAGAAGATGATGTTTCTATTGAAGATACCATTGGTATCATATGATCAATACGAAACAATGCACCTTGTTCCGGTTCCTTTGATGATGAATGGAACTATATCGGAGATAGAGCTTCGGGTAGATTTTTTGATTATAGACCTACATCGAGACACTTACTATCCAATAGCAGAACGCGAATTAAAATCCTGCAGAGCTGTTAATGAACATGGTTACATGTGCAATCAAGTACGACCACTATATCGACGAGGTTCCCCAGTCGCAGCTTGTGAATTAAGCTTCCTCAATCATTTCGCTTGGCCAAATAAGTGTCATTTGAAACCTGTTGCCGAGCCAAGGAGATGGATACCCTTAATCGAGTCCAATCACTGGATCTATTTTATGATAGCAGCTTCAATGATCAATATCGACTGTGGAAAAGAAATATCATCCATAACCCTGAACGGCACTGGAATTCTTGAAATACCAGAGGATTGCTCGATAAAGGAAGAAAGCCTAACCATCCAAGCGCACAAGCTATTCTCGTCCTCTTATAAAACCCATTTTGTCTCCACTAGGAACTTTTCAACTTTATCTTTTACATCAGATGAGCCGATATTGTCACCGATCCAAGCTCCTAATGTTTCGAAGGAGAATCATCTACACGAGCTGCAACAGAGGATAACAACATTGTTGGAATCAGAGTTACCATCTACAAGAAATCAATCCCAAGAAGTGCATCATTTTGTAGTAGGCTACATGGGGCTAGTTATCGGTAGTTGCCTGCTTGCTTACTTATTGTGGAATAAACTTGTCCATCAATATAAAAAACCCGAAACTCCATCCTCAACGCTTCCTCCAATACCAGCTCCAAGATCGACACCAGGAGAAGCCTTCAGTTTACGACTTAAAAGTTAAACTACCGTTTAACGCCGGGAGTATGTTTAATATTAAACCAATTATTCTAATGAATATTTTATGTAGTCATATCTAAAAAAAATTTAAGTTAAGCAAAGCCTATGCATCATATGTATTTTGTTTGTATCTTGTATGCATATTGTCTTTAATTTCTAAACAATTAATTACTCTTCAGCAAATAACTTTGCTCAAATACTCGTATGTCTGGTTCATGTAATTCAACACGCGTCGTGAATTCTTCAGTCGCAAAATAAATATCATTTTTCGTTTCCAAAAGACTGGAGAATTCGCGACGCGCGTACATGCATTGTCGCATCGTCAGCGGAAACCTGTTCCCATGAACCACGTTGGATCGTGGGAGCATGTTCATATGGTTAACGATGTGTCTTATGCATGTGCAGCGTCAGCGATATGCTCGCTCATGATGAATGCTACATCGTGGGAGCGAACTTAGAATAGTAATGTGTATTTAAAGAAGATAGAAGAAAATAAAATTGTCATTTACTCATCACACGTCAAAGGTGTTCTTTCGTGTTTTTATTTTTAGAGAAAACTTGACCATTTTTCTTTGGGATATCGGTATTGTACTGAGATTCAAAAATCGACGCACCGACAGATTTTGTATCTGGCGGCCAATCTAAAGTTTTAATTGACCCACCGACAGATTTTGTATCTGACGGCAAATCTAAACTTCCAATTAAGCGGCGAAAGAAAAGCCTTTCGTCGCGGTATAAACAGATGACTTATGTGTTCTTAATGATTGGTGTCGCTTGAATAACCTTGACTTAAACATCTCTAAATGACTAGTTATGTCTTTTTTACTGAAACGTTGTCCCCTTTTGTTCAACTATTCTAGTAATGACTTACCCCTCTCTCATGTTACCCAAACTAAAGATCTTGGAGTTATTTTTGATTCCAAACTCAAATTTGACATTCATATTCAGCACATCACGAATAAAGCAGCAAATATGTCTGGCTTCATTCTTCGACATGTTCACATATTTCATGATATTCATTCTGCTACTTTACTATACGTCTCCCTTGTTCGAAGTATCTTAGAATATGCTTCCCAAGCCTGGACGCCTCACCAAGATTATCTTATTTCTTCTCTTGAGACTGTCCAGAGGAGATTTACTAAATTTTTGTTTCATAAATTCAATTTTCCTTATCATTCCTATCCTGATCGACTCTCCATTCTTAATTTACCCACCTTGTGTTCTCGTCGTATTTATTTAGATGAATGTTTTCTATTTAAACTTCATCATCGTCTGGTTGATTCGCGGCTAGCAAATAATATTCAATGGCGGATCCCTGTTAGGAATACTCGCACCAGTCAGTTACTAATTACTCCTTTCGCACGAACTGACATTTATTATCACTCAGCCATGGTGCGTCTTCCCAGAGTGCATAATAATCTGGAACTTGGTTCATTTCCACATTCAATTTTCATTTTTAAATCGCTACTTAAATCTAAAATTCTTAACATGTAATTCTTTCTAAAACTCAAATTTTTTTCTATTTTGCTATCTTTCATATTAGTTTACGTTCTGAATTTTTCTATATCTTTCTTTTGTCTTTTGTTACTCTGTTTATATTTTTTGATTATAAACCTTGTAAGTGGGCCTCTGGCCTGTTAGGTTTGTTTTGTAAAATAAAAAATAAAATAAAATAAAGGTTTATGAACGAGGTACTCAGAGGACTGGACTGTTGCACTTGCTATATTGACGACATTTTGGTGGCATCGGAAAATAAGGAGCAACATTTACAGCACCTCCGATTATTATTTGAGCGTCTCGACAAATTCGGCATGGTGGTCAACGTGGCCAAATGCGTTTTTGGAACCAGCGAATTAGAGTATCTGGGTTACAGCATAAATCAATTCGGAATAACGCCACCGGTTTCACGGGTGGAAGCCATTAAAAACTATAGACGACCCGACACCGTGAAAGAGCTACGAAGATTTTTGGGAACGCTAAACTATTACCGTCGTTTTATCCCAAAAGCAGCGAACTTACAAGCGCCGTTAAACGACTTACTATCAAACGTAAAAACCAAAGACATTAACTGGTCAAAAGAAGCCGACGAAGCATTTAACAAATGCAGGGACTCTATCGCGAGCGCAACATTGCTCGTTCACATTCGAACAAACGCACCCATAGCACTGGTAACAGACGCATCCAGCGTAGCAGTCGGTGCAGTGCTGGAACAAAAACACGGTGACAACTGGGTACCCATAGCATACTTTCAGCGAAAACTTTCAAACGCAGAAAAACGATACAGCACATACGACCGGGAACTGTTGGCTGTCTACGCCAGTATTCGACATTTCCGACACATCCTTGAAGGTTCGGATTTTGTGGTGAAAACCGATCATAAACCATTAGTTTATGCCTTTCATCAGAGAACTGACAAAGCGTCACCGACACAAAACAGACAGTTATCATTCATCTCACAATTCACAACCAGAATTGAGCATATCACTGGCGAAGCTAATATAGTGGCAGACGCTCTATCTAGATTGGAGGCGATCTCGATGCCATCAAGGATTGACATAAGACTCTTAGCGGAAGAGCAAGCTAAAGATAGCGAACTACGACAATGGATTTCACCAAACCAGACATCATTGCAATTAGTTCCAGTATTATTGGACAACCATTCGATATACTGCGACACTTCTACGAAAGTAGCCAGACCATTCATTCCTGAACCATTGAGGAAGACGATCTTCGACACTTATCATCGCTGTGCCCACTCCAGCAGCCGAGCAACTCTCAAAGCTATTAAAAGGAAACTAATTTGGCCCAACATGAACCGAGACATAGGACAATTGTCACGCACCGGCATTAATTGCCAACGGTCAAAAGTCGGTAGACACGTAAAAACGAATTTCAACCATTCAGGGTACCGGACGAATGCTTCAAACATGTCCACCTAGACATCGTAGGACCTTTACCGCTGTCAAAAGGTTACAGATACTGTCTGACCATGTTGAATCGCTTCTCGCGCTGGCCCGAAGCGATACCCATCTCGGACCAAACAGCTGAGACGATCGCAAACACATTTTATTCAAATTGGATCTCACGCTACGGAACACCTCTGGTAATTACCACTGACCAAGGAACGCAATTCGAATCATCTTTATTCAACGCTCTTGGAAAACTACTTGGGTGCCAGCGAACTCGCACTACTCCGTACCATACAGCATCAAACGGTGAAATCGAACGGTGGCACCGCTCACTAAAGGCAGCAATTATGTGCCACGAAGACAATCCTCAGTGGACCGACGTCCTTCCCACCGCCTTAATAGGATTACGCAACAGTTTTAAGGAAGACCTCAATTCTTCCTCAGCCGAATTGGTCTACGGTACGACCCTACGATTACCAGGAGAGTGGTTTGCCGATTTCAACACTGAAAATTGTGAGCCGCACATATTCGTTAGAAAAATCCGACAACATATGAAGGAGCTACGACCAAGGCCTATAGAGCATCACACAAACAGGACCACATTTATACATAAAGACCTTCACTCCTGCTCTCATGTGTTTGTTAGGGTAGATTCTGTAAAGTAATCACTAACACAACCATACACAGGACCGCATCGAATCATCGAACGACTATCAGCATCCTTTTATTCAATAGACCTAAATGGCAGGAAAGTCAATATTTCCATTGAGAGACTGAAACCAGCATATCTCACGACTGACACAGAGAACCCAGTAACATCGACATCATTAAGTTCATGATCGACGACAATACCAGTTTCACAACCGACATTACCCGCGCCTACCAGTCAGCCGAACGTTTCGAACAAATTAAGTCCAGAACATAATAAGACAAAGAAATCAGTTTCCTGGTCACAGCCATTAGAACGAGTACCAACGCCTCAAACGTCTCTAGCATCGTCATCAAATGTACAACGACAAGCAGCATCGAGCCCAATTAATACACCGATCAATCCACGTCCATCGCATATACGAAAAACTTATTTGCCGCATTCATCGAAACGCTTAAGTCAACCAATCATAAATAATGGTTGAACGTCATCAACAGTTTCCCGACGACAGCCCCATTCAGGAGGGAGTATTGTAGCGACCTCCGGAGTTCACCACCGAGTTACTACTGGCGCCACCGTCGCTTAGAAGACACCTTATGCATCTTGTCATTCTCGATCTCTGTCTGTGACAAGCCGCCAAGCCATCGACAACGAAACTCAGACGCGCTCATCATAAATTCGAAATTATACGATATTGTATTTATGTGTTAATCAAACAAGTTTGTCCATTAACTGTTGGCGTTGTTATTTCCACATCCCAACAGGTGTTTGACTTGTTTCTAGTCACGGTGAGCGCCATCTCTGTGTCACCGTGGGGAATTCGCGGTGCTCTTGCTATTTCGCTATTCAGTGAATATCAAACTTTATTGATAAATAGCAGATTTCTGTAGTAAAAATTTCTAAATTTTATAAATTTTCTTTTTTGTTTTTGATTTTTGAAATTTTAATATATCCATCTGACCTCCGACATGGCTTCGACCTATTGCGCTACAAAATCTTGTGGCGATAAACATAATAAATCGCCTTTTGTGTCGTGCTTTGGATTCTGTGGCTTACGTTTTCATGCCAAATGTGCTAATTTGTCAGGCCCAAACGCCGATCTCATCATGCGTAGTGGAAATAGGATATATTGGTACTGCTCTGATTGCCGAAAATACTCGATCTCAGTCTACGTATCACGATTACGAGCTGCCAAAAACACTATTGAAGGGATTTCTAAATCATTAAGTAGTTTGAAAGAAATGCTCGATGGTGCCCACGTAGAAATTCAAGCTTCTACTTCACCAAAATCAAAAGGAATGTCGAATATTTTACATTCTGGGAATGAACAGCCTATGAACTGTGACGTCAATTTTCCACCTAACTTAACTGAAGGTGCTTTAAGTCCGCCGAGGCAGCATCCGATCTCGAGAAGGAAGAATACTGGTATTCGTCGACAGCAAGCTTTATCTCCGCCAAGATCTCATTCAGTAGCGAACTCCCCGGTCACGCCTGCGGTGAATCCGGCAATCACATCAATGCATCCGGATCAAGATACAGTTTCAGCTGCCTCTAATGTCCTCACAACGATTCCTGATTTGCCGGAATTTTCCATTACGGCGCCGCCTGTTCAGGTGTTTGTATCTCGGTTGGCATATCATACCACGGCTGAAACTATTAGAACTTATGTGATTGCAAAACTGGGTTATAAACCGTCTCTGCTTATCTGCAAAAAACTTACTCCCGATAATCTGTCTACTCAGACAATCTCGTCATTCAGGATAACCATCAGCTCAGGCATTGTGAATCTACTCAACAAGGACTTCTGGCCAAAGGGTGTCTTCTTCAAGGAGTTCATCAATAGACCACGGAATTTTCGATCATTAGTCCTCCAAAAAGATCCAAAATAGTAAATTCGATTAATGTGTACTACCAAAATGTTCGGGGTCTTAGGACCAAGACCAACGAATTTCGACTGGCTTCCTGTATCACATCGCATGATATTGTTTGTCTCACGGAAACTTGGCTTACTGAAGATATACTTGACAATGAAATTCTTCCCTCTTACATCGTACGACGTAACCGCTCACTCCCTGGTAAATTGGATGGAGGTGGTGTTCTTGTTGGAGTTAGGAGATCTTTTAGTTCAAGTTTCTGCTCAAATTTTGATCCTTCTCAACCTGTGAAATGTACTGCGGCTACCGTTGCCTTATCTCCGGCCATAAAACTAGTTATTTTTTCTATTTATATCCCGTGTAATAGTTCTGTTTAAGTATATGGAAGATTTTTCACTGGGTTGTCCTCGTTTATTAACGATTTTAGTTCTAAAACTTTCGTCTTGATTTGTGGAGACTTCAACCTTCCTAACATCTCATGGAATGAGTCATACACTGACATCCTCTCTAATGACAGTTTTTCGATTTCTCTTTCTTCTTTCATCTCATTTTGCTCCCTTTCACAATTTAATTCCACAGCAAATACTAACAATAAAATCGTAGACTTAGTTTTTACTAATTTTCCGAAATCCACCCTCTTTTTGGACTCAGCCTTCGAGTCTTACGTTGCTTCCGACCCTCATCACCCTCCTCTTCATCTGGTGATATCTGTGGACTTCGAATCCGTTAGAAAGAGTATCACTCCTATTCGATACAACTTCAACAAAGCAAACTACTCAGCTATAGAAAGAGAGATTTGCTCTGTCAATTGGTTTTCTTGTTTATGTAATCTAAATATTGAGGATGCGGTATGTAAATTCTATAACTTTCTTGACTCTCTACTAGCAGTACATACTCCTACAGTCCGTCCCAAAAAAAGTAAAGATGTGCCGTGGTTCAATGTGAAAATTGCGGCAGCTTTAAAAGCCAAGGATAGGGCTCGTAAAGCGTTTCTAGTAAGTGGTTTGTGTTCGGATTTGCAGCTATTCAGAAGGCTTGGACTGGTGGCTAAAATACTTATAACTGAAACCCAACTAGATTATCTTAAGTGTGTGGAAGGCTCAATATGTAATAACCAATTGAAACCATTTTGGGCTTACATTAAGTCTCTAAGAAATGGCAATAAATTTCCTGGCTCTATGATTCACAAAGGCATTGAAACGTCAAATAATGAAGAGATTTGTGAGCTGTTTGCTCAATATTTTTCATCATTTTATGCTAAGCAGTCATCTTCTTCCAATGTCGAGTTTTTCCAACAATTCTCGCCAACAGATTTCTTTTCTTATATTAGCCCACTTGAAGTAGAATTGCTTCTTAATAAGTTAGATACATATGGCAGTAGCGGTCCAGATGGTATTCCAAACATCTTCGTCAAAACTCTCTTTTCATATTTATGCGTACCGCTATCAATTCTGTTCAACAATAGCCTGGCCTGCGGCACTTTTCCAACTTTCTGGAAGAGATCAGTTGTCTTTCCTATTCACAAAGCTGGGAATATAGCTGCAATCTCAAATTACCGTCCCATAACCCTCCTGTCTTCTTTTAGCAAGATTTTCGAACGCATAGTTTATAACAACTTATATTCCCTTCTACTTCCTAATCTAGCTATTCAGCAACACGGTTTCATCAAAGGCAGATCCACTCTTTCTAATCTTCTCTCCTTCTATCATACGGTGGCTTCTGCTATAGATCAAAGAAATCAAGTAGATGTTATTTATACTGACCTCTCAAAAGCTTTTGACTCTGTCAACCATGGTCTTCTACTGAACAAGCTCAAGGCATTAAATATTGACTCGACCCTTCTCCACTGGCTATACTCCTACCTCTATAATCGTGAGTGTGTGGTAATGTATAAATCTTGTAAGTCTTCCTCCTATTGTCCTCAGTCTGGTGTTTCTCAAGGCTAAATACTTGGTCCCTTATTATTCTTAGCCTTCATAAATGATCTGCCATCCTTATTTAACTCTATGCTGACGATTTGAAAATTTTCAAAATTATTCATTCTCTAGACTGCGACTGCAAGCAGACTTAGATAATCTTGTTTCCTGGAACAGCTCTAACTTCCTTCCTTTAAATATTGGCAAGTGTCTCCTTATGTCTTACTCACGTAAAAAATCTCCATTTTCTTTTGTTTATTCGATCAGTGGCACTGCTCTTGGAGTAGTGACCACTCATAAAGATCTTGGTGTAATTTTTGACGATAAGCTCCGCTTTGATCGCCACATTTCTTATATTGTTTTGAAGGCATCTAAAATGTCTGGTTTTATTTTAAGAACCTCTAAAGGCTTCAATAATATACGGTCTTGTACCTATCTATTTCTATCGCTGGTTCGTAGTCTATTAGAGTATTGTACTCAAGTATGGTGTCCTCATCAGCGTTATTTAATTGATGCGCTGGCGACAGTGCAGCGTGATTCACAAGATCTCTTATTTTCAAATTTCAGATTGCATACGTTTCCTATAGTGAGCGTCTCGTTATGTTACAGCTCCCCTCTTTATTATCTCGCAGGATCTTCCTGGATGAATGCCTCCTGTACAAACTTTATTACCATCTTTTGCCACCAGCTTTGTGCGACAATATAACGGCCTTTACTTCTGAACGTATGAGTAGATCTTCAGTAATCTTTAATATCCCGTTCGCCCGAACCGAGATTTTTTTTAACTCGCCTTTTGCTCGGATACCTCGCAATCACAACATTCGTGGTCTTGGTCCTATACCTTCTTCTTTTTACGAATATAAATCTCGTTTGGAATGGGACGTTCTTGAATTCGTTTTTATTCATTAAGCTTTCATTTTTACTGTTTAACGGATTATAAATTCCTTTATGCTTTTATATGTTTTAATACACTTTCTTTTGCTTTTTTATTATTAATAATTTTTGCCTTTTTTCATTGTTTTCTTACTTGTCTATATTATAATTGGAGTTATCTCTGTACATATAGATATTACAATAAATAAATAAATAAATAAATAAAGATGAGCTCCCACAATCGTCATCTAAAGCCAATGCTCATCAGAAGAAGATGCGGTTTTCTGTGTGGTGGGATTACAAGAGTATAGTCTACTTTGCGTTACTTCTAAGAAACCAAACTATTGATACAAATGTCTACTATCGTCAACGATTGAAATTGAACGAAAAATCAAGAAAAAACGCGCGAAACCCACTAATCTCAAAGGCGTGATGTTCCATCATGATAACTGTGGATCCCACACCTCTTTGCTACTTCGTCAAAAATTAATGGATGTCAGGATGAGAGTAGGTCTTGATCATTAAATATGCACGAACATATGAAATCATACTATAGAAGACAAAAGAAAGTAGTTCGGTCTTCCCGAGAATATAAATGTTTATTATGGTTAATGCTTATGCAAGAATAATCTTTGAAAACTCAAACGATATAGCGACACGGCATGTCTTCAGCGGTCGGCGGTTAGTGGGTCACTGCCATGCCTCTCACTACTCATTGTGTAGTGTGAAACTGGGCTTAGCCTGACAGCTCCGCCAACCCTGCATCGTGATTGTCCTCGATTACGTAGCCATCTTCGTCATGAGTATTTTCAACTTTGGGAGGAGTGGCACACCAGGGTCGAATCTTTTTGGACGCGAAGACAGAACAGAAAGGTCCTAAACCTTTGATGTCTTCGATTACATAGCGATCCCTATCCAGGACTCGAGAAATGGTATATGGTCCTTTAATTTTCGGCTCCAGTTTACGGCTTTGTCCGGTAGATGGAAAATCATTTTTGATGAGCACCAAGTTGTTAACTACGTATTTTTTGTTGGTGCATATTTGCGATCGACTCGACTCTTCCATTGTAGATATTCCTTAGCAATGCTTGCAAAGGCTTGATTGCGTTTGGTTCGAATCTTTATTTCATTGTTTTTGGCTGTCGATATAACGGTGTCTTGCAAAAATGAGATAAGTTGGTTGCTTGTTACGTCCCTTAATTTGAAATCAAAGATGATTTCGTTCGGCCAAAACCCGTTGTAGAGTTTTTTTATGAGTTTATAGCCCACTGAAGTGATGGTAAGAGTTCGTCCCAATTATTCTCATTTTCAACAGTGGTAGCCAAATACGATAGAGTAGCCTGATTTGCCCGCTCCATCTGACCGTTAGCTCGCGGAGTTTGGACTGCAACGTTACTATGTTTCATATTATGCAAATTGCAAAACGAAGCGAATTTTCAGGAGGTAAACGCGGTAACTCGATCAGATACTATAATCTACGGTAAACCAAAATAACTTTATTGTAGGTTTAGGGACTTTGCTTCAAAAGGACTTCAAGTAAATACCTGTGTAGCGCAAGCGCTACGTAAATGGCATCCGAAGAGCCGATATTACTAAAGAAATAAAAGACACGCCAATTGTAGCAGTGTGCTTCAAGAACGATCAGAGATCGACTGTACTTTCAAATCACTTTTGCATTGCCTTAAATACAAATTCTATGACCTAAATCAGTTACTTCTAAATTCCTTAATGACTAATTTGTGAACAAGACTTCTTCACGTGACCAATGTGTCATCAATACGATTTACTAAATTACTAACTCACAAATCCTCATTTTACATATTCGTACTCCAACTATCATTTACAAAACATTATAATGACCCAATCGCCAAGACTATGAATGAAAATTCAGTAGTGAAATGTAATACAATATCTTTAGTCGTGCTTCTTGCATTGGTGCAATATGAAGCTTAGTACAATGCAAAAGGGAACATATTTTATGATGGCAATGTACTGTAGAGAACATTTCTTGTGATCTGAGATATGTATACATGCTCTGAATTCAATGTCAAGGCGTTTGTGTACGGAAATGGATTACCGTTACATGTTTTGGTTTTGAATGACAATGATAATGGGTAATTTGTTTTAGAATATGAATGAGTGAGTCGTTAATTCTAATTGTGCTTATTTTTAAAATAGTGTGTATTATCACACCCTACAACTTGTCAATTCCGCTTATGCATTTAAGACTGGCTGTGTCGAGGTATTATGCACGGCTTTCACCACTATATATTTAGTAAAGGCGTCGGATATTGCCAAAATGTGAACGTTCCCCTTTTCATTACGTTTAAAAGAGTCTAAATGGTCAATATGCAATTGTCGGAACGGCAGAGGTGGCATTTTATCACAATATAAACGTCCTTCTAGTTTTTCCAAACGTGACTTATAATAAGAACAGCTCATGCACGCAGCGATATAGTCTTTCACAAACTTTCGCATCTTTGGAAACCAATAATATTGTTCGAGGCGCTCTTTGGTCTTGTTGACACTGAAATGACCACAATTGTCGTGATAGTTCTGCACTACGTGAAATCTAATCGATTTAGGCACTACTAATTTGAGTCCGCGATCAGTTCTCCCGAACAGTCGGTCTTGGTTAAGTTCGAAATCGTTTTTTATTCGTTTCATACGCACGTCTTCTTCTTCATTCCTAAGAATGGCTATAATGTGCCGAAGTTGGTCATCCTTCAGCTGCATTGTATATATCATTGTATATATCCAGTCGTCACTGCCAGTTGAAGTGGCTTAAACTAACCCAGCGACTGTAGGTTCAAGGTGTGCTAAATCAGGAGCACGACGGAGAGCGTCGACATGAACGAGTCGTTTTCCCGGTCGGTGTACAATTTCGAGTTCATATTCCATAAATCACAGCATCCACCTGGAAATCCTTGGTTTTAGTTTGATTTTCGTTTTCACCTGGGCAACGGCGGAACAATACGTTACAACTCCTATACGCTTTCCCAAAATATAAACTCGGAATCGATTCAATGTCTTAACGACGGCGAGCACTTCAAGCTCATAACTATGATAAACGCTTTCCATTGCTGAGCAGTGGCGGGTATAGTAAAAGACAGGCTTGCGGCCTTTACCATCACTTGATTGCAAGAGTACACCAGCGAGTCCAATTGTGCTGGCATCCATATGAATTTCGTGCTGGGCATTAATATCAAACAATGTTAACACGGGCTCGTTACACAGGATATTCTAAAGTTGATCAAATGACTTTCGCTGCTCATCACCCCACACAAACGACTTGCTGGCATCTTCCGATTGTCGCAACAACTGCGTCAGTGGTTTCACTATTAACAAATAACCCTCCACAAACTTTCGAAAAAACCCGGGGAGACTTAAGAATCTCCTCACTTCAGTGATATTGGTTGACGGTTTGAAATTCGTAATAGCAGCAAAGTTTTCCTTCCCAGGTTAGATTCCGTCTTCATTCACAATGTGCCACAGACAATCTATTTTCTCGGTCAGAAATTTGCATTTATCTAGCTGCAGCGTCAGTCCGTAAGTCTCCAAGAGTTCAAAAAAATTTTCATGTAAATTTAAACCACCATCTACATCCTTACTCGGTAGAATTATGTCGTCTAGATATGCTATTGCTTCTCCACAGATCATTCGAGAAACAGTTTTATTTACAAGATTTTGGAAGACTCCTGGCGCATTAACGAGCCGGAAAGGCATTCTGTTATATTCATAATGCCCATTATACGTCACGAATGCGGTGTATTGTTTTGATTCCTCAGCCATTTCTATTTGATGGAATCCGATCCTCAAATCCAGAACCTCAAGGTTTGGCATCGGGAACGGTTGTTTTATCGGAATGCTATTCAAATGTCGGTAATCAACGCATAAACGGCTCTCTCTATTTTCCTTATCGATCAAAACGATAGGGGAGGAGTGTACAGAATCAGACGGTCGTATAATATTCGCATCCAAATGTTCGGCGATCAATTTGTCGACAGTCTGTCTTTTTGCATACGGAAGCCCGTAGGGTTTTAATGCAACAGGTTAATCGGTTTTAAGCGGGATAATCATTTGATAATTAGAACATTTCCCCAACTCAGAAATATTCGTTTCAAATCTTGACCAAAATTTCGACAAAACATGTTCGAACTTATGACATTCGTCGTTCGTTAATGATGTGCCCACGTTTAGATTGTTCTCGTTCCCAATCCAACATTTTTCTCCACGGATCACCAAACAATTCCTTCGGCGGCGCAGAACATCACGTCCCAATAAAATGTCGTGTTCCAGGTGGCGATCGCAAACGACAAGAGCGTCAACTTCGTACAATTTGCCATCGATTTCGATGTCGATATTAATTATATTTTTGCATCGGTAGTTACCTACGGCAAATCCATTTATCGATACGTCACAAGATTCAACACTTCCAGTTTACAGTGCGAACGAGTCCCTAATCAATGTTCGATTGCTACCAGGGTCTACAAATGACGAAACTTCTTATACATTAATTTTGACAACTTTAATTATTTCGGATGGTTTACCCTCTGAGGCCTTAGTTTGGATTTCAAACGTTTTCGTATTTGGTAGCAATTTTTTATTTGATCGTTCCGGACATTCACTCGTTTTATGATTAGTGCAGAGGCAACCGGTGCATCGCTACCGCCGTTGTGGAAGCGGACAACGGATGGTAATGTGTCCAGGATTGAAACAATTAAAACAAAGCAGTTTTTCGTTTTTTTCTTGTTTCTTCAGCGGTGGAGACGACATTTCAATTTTCATATTTGTGAAACGAGAATCAGTATTTCGTGCCTTTCTCGTAATGAATCATTCGACGCCGCTGGCGACCACTACCAATACACCCTGCTGCCATGTGGCTTTCCATCTCATGTTTGTTGTGACGGCTTCACATCCCACGGCAGTTTTGTCGTGGGATGTCAAAGTCAAATGACAGCCACATGGTAGCAGAGAGTGGGAGTAGTAAGTGCCATCGGATGAAAAGTGGAAGGTGCTCTGACCAAGAAATCAAAACCACGTCGCAATTCTTGTGGTTGCAATTCGTAACTCTCTTCCGCGCTACCGTCACAATTGAAAGTTCCTCCAAGAATCTCAACGGCTGACGACTGCAGAAATTTCCATCACCTGCTATCCGGATCATCTCATCGTGCAATATATATGCGGTGACTGGGGGCCTATTTCAGTGAAGCCAACGAAGATACTATGAAAGTGTCTATCATCAACATCCAGGGAAAAAAAATGAAGTGTTCACTGTGAAATGCCCGACTCGATGACACGACCATATCATAAACTTTACTGGTAAATTGTGTCATGTTGGAACGTCGACCACTGTTTGGATTGGAATCGGCAATCACAGCGACGGAAGTCAATCAACAGAGCACTTACTACCACTATCGTGTCTACCCACAGTCGGAAGTGCAAACGCAACAGCTGAAAAGTTGGCCGGGGACCGGTTGTAAGAACAAGAGACCCGGGTAATGCACTTGAGGAAAAATTCAAGTCTGATTGTAAGTAGCAATTGTATTCGTGTACGACGAAAAGTTGGTTAGCATGCCGGTCTTTATCAGAATCCGCGGATGTACAGCAAGTCTGATACTCGTACAAATTAAATAAGTTTTTATTGAAGAATGAAAGATACGCAGACCGAAATACCAATATCGTCGAATTATTTATTTTCTACAAGAATCAGTATATGTAAATATATAACAATATGAGTTACATAATATCTGAAACAATAAGCTAATGGATTATTTTAAATGAAAAAAAGGGAAATAAGAATACAAATCATTGTAAAGATGTGGTGAATGAAACGAATTGTAGAACTATCGAAAAGCATAGCACGTAAATTGCTAGAAGCCGAGACTAGCAAACAGACAGTTCTTTTTCCACGTGGTTTTTGAAATAGCTTTTGGGGACATTGTTTTAAATAGGGGATTTCAATCAATGCAGGATATTTATTAATACAAATGGAAATATAAGAAAACTCTACTAGATGAAGTATACAACAGTTACGAACACTCATATAATTAGCTTATTCTCGGAATTAAAACATGTGTTACTTTGATGTGAGTAGTATAATATATTATATATGTATTGTCAATCGTTCAGTAGAAAAACAGTTATGTTTGGTAGTTGGAAAAGAATGAACTTCAGTTAAACAAAAGCAGCAGAAGAAAACAAAATTATAGTACTAATAGTGATAATGCATCAATAATTTAAATAACAGAAATAACGCTAGAATGATATTTTCTTTTGTATATTATTTTATTTAATAATATTGATTTGCGTTACTTAAATCAGGAAAGGGCCTATGCTATCATGTCTTACTGAAATGTCGGCCCAATACATAAAAAAAAAATTCAGGACGAACGAAATAAATAAATCATTGTACCAAACTGAACGAAAGTAGAGGAATTGAATGTAATGAAAATCCGTTTAAATATTTGATAGAAGTAAAATTAAAGCTGAAGTCGGGTGAGAACTTCCTTTCCCCGCCCTTTTTCCCAAAGTTTCAAATATTCCTTTCCCCGCTTCCTTTTTTTATCTCGTGGTAATTAGCAAAGGATTTGATCTTTAGTCATATTGTTATTATATATATTATATCTCATTTTAATATTGATAATATTTATTAATTAAAGTTAAACGCATGAAAAATAATTATTATAACAAGGAAACATAATCGGGTCGCCATCAAATTCTCGGAGATGTCAAGCAGATTATGTGCTGTTTTTTGTAATTATTCGAATGAAAAAAAAGACAAAACTGAAAAGTCTTAAGGCGTAATTGCAAAACGAATATCTTAGATGAGGTTTCAAGAGTGAAGGGAATAAATTAAATTTAAGCTTTAAATGAAATCAGCTTTGATAGGATTCAATAAAAAACCATGCTAAAATTAACAACGACTTTCCTTTCCAGGGGTCCTTCTTTTCCAGAGGCAATGAGAGTGCAGGGTAAGTATGCCGGGGAGAGGGTAGGGTTTGAAAAAATCCGCTGAGGTCAGTTTCGCACGCGTGCGGTACGTGGTACCTTTGTTGGTTTGCCTTTTTTCTTTAGCGTAACTTTCGTCGGGTTCAAGTTAACGTAGTGTATTTTTCGTTACCGCGTCGGTAAAATTCGGGAACGCGAAATGGAAATTAGATTTTTGTACTTTGATTGGATTGATGAGGAAATACGGAGTAACGTAAAGTAGGTTTCCTCTCCGTATGATTGTGTTTTCGACGCGTTTGAAACGGGCGTTAAATGGTGGCTGAAAAATTTAAATGAGCGTAATCCATTTTAAAACACGCGACCGAACTCCTCTCCAATCTTGCTGGCTGACAAGCAGCCACCGCGAAAATGGATTACGGTGCACAGATTGGTTGACCGGTTGGTACCATTCATTGGCACGGCTCAGACTTAACGTCTAGAACCGATGCGAGGTCGGTTCTGACTTCGTTCGTGAGTTTAGACGGTAAATCATTACAATATGACATGTTCCGATTCACTGTAATTAGTGTACTGTCGGATTGCTGCCAACAGCTCATGACAATACACATACGGTTGAGTAGATGCAATGCGTGAGAAATCCGTATCAATGCAACAACGAATAAAATATTTAATAACGCCTGATCGGGTAACTGAGCCTTTTTACCCAACGATAGTACTTTATAGAGTACTGTTCAAGTGTTTCGAACGAACTCCGTTCAGTTTCTGCGATTCCGATGTATATATCAGCGGCATTAGTTGCTACCAGAAATCCGTCAAAAATTTCGACACGAATTCGGGCTACGGATTAAAAATAGGTGAACTGTCTATCCACGTTTTCGTGGGCCCTTTTAATTTAGAGTACATTGCCAACAATACAACCTTTCGCTCCAACCGTACGCATTTTTAAACTGCAATACGCGATGAACGAATTGTTCCGATTTCAATGACCACTACGCGAAAGGGTTAAAGTCCGGCAACACTTCAATCACGTCTCGAACACCAGCGATATATGTATGTTTTTGTATTCGGTGGACCCAAATATTCAAATGATCGCAGTGGTATTTGAGAATACATAATAAAAACTGATAGATAGCCGGAATCGTGGTATTTGAAATCGGTGATGTCACAGTCGGAGCCGTTGTATACGTAGACGGCTGAGTTGTGAGTGGTGGCGGTAAAATATACGTATACGGTGTATATGAAATGGCAGAGCCCCCACTCGCATATAGCTGGCTGTGAGATGGACGGATAATCGGAGTAGAAGCGCTATGTGGCGCATAAACAACTTCATGTGCGTTTTCCACTTTCGAGTTTTGTGCCAACAGCTGTCGTACTGTATGCTCCAACTCCCGAACTCTCTCGATAAGAGTATCAAAAAATCATCCAACAAAAGGGTCAATATACCATTGATAAATGTTTATTGTTAATATAAATAAATTTACTTTGAAAAAGGTAAAGAAAATGATATTAACTATCAAACAACCCAATTATTCAGTTCTAGCATAAGGTATAACAAAATAAGAACTCGTCCTAGATGCACGAGATGTTTCTCGGAAATGCAGCTCAGGAAAAAACAGCAGAGAGGCACTCTGGGAGCACCCGGGGAGAAGTTTAGCTTCGTTTTGCAGTTGATTATGTAAAAGTTAAAAAGTTGTTTATCGATAACTGCAGGGGAAATTCAGGAATCAATGTGATGAATTCAAAAATTTAAGACACATATAATATGACAAAATACTCAGTATAATAATTTTTTGTCTTAATTACGATATCTAATTATTTTTGGCTTTTTCCTTTCAACGTATTGTCCACGTGGCTTATTATTGTCAAAAATAAGCGGACTAGGCAGAACAAGTCTGCGTTCACCTGATGCTATTCAGTTTTCAATATTCGGAAAACGAAACGTATCGAACACTTTCTAGATTTGTTTCGCCTATCGATGTACAATTTGTTTATCACTAGGCACCCAGACTGAGATAACTGTATTTTTCACGGACAACATATGTTACAAAACCGAGGCAGAAAAGTCTGCATTCACTCATTAAACTAAAGGATTTCCCGAAAAACAATTTTTCAAGTGCACTTTCCTAATGTTGTCTTGCATCAGTAACTTATTGAGTTTTATTTGAGCAAGTGTTTAGTAAGATATTGTAAAGTTTGCATAGTGAAAAAACCGATTTTTTTTTGCAATGATAAGTAACAGAAAAGAAATAAAATTGTGCAAAAAGAAAATCATTGCGAAATTATGGAAGGAGGGAAAAAGCTTTCGAAGTGTAGGAATAGTCGTTGGAAGACAATATTTGTCAATTCAAATTGTAAACAATTTCAAATTGAGAAAAGAACTCTCCTCGAAGCTCCGTGGTAGTCTCTCAAAGCTGTCTCTGAGAGAAAAGCAAAATATTATTAAAATAGTAAAAAAAATCCGCGACTGACTACAATTAAGAAAAAGTCCTGGAAAGAAATTTGTCCTGATACCATCAGAAAGATTCTAAAAAAGGCTGAGCACCATGGACGAATCGCACGACGGAAACCATTCATTTCCCTGATTAATCGGAAAAAGCGCGTTGACTTTGCTAAGGAGTACCTAGCCCACCCTCAAGAATTTTGGATTAATGTGCTTTTTTCGGACGAGAGCTAACTCTGCCTTTTTGGTATAAAAGAATGAAAAATATTCTGGAGAAAATCAGGAACAGCACTACGAAAAGAATATTTGCTAGCCACTGGAGTAATGGTTTAAAGATGCATGGTGGTTGCTGGCGTTGGTAACTAAGAGTGCATTGAGTCGACAATGAATAAATTCAGTTACCTTAATACTTTTAGAAACAATTTAGAGCAAAGTGAGCGAAACCTCGGCTTGGGTAATGGTTGATCACTTTCAGCAAGATAATGACCCCAAGCATACAGCCGAAATTTTGTCTGTAATTGGTTCAAATAATTCCTTCCTGATTACACAAATTCTCTGTTTTGTGACTCCACTTCCATGATCAGTATCTGGAAAAATATATGTATTTCTTCAATTTTTGAAATTTTATTGTATAATTGAAAATTCCGTCGGATAAGAAAATTTTTGACTATTTCATAATATAACCAACTACTTAAAAAAAAAGGTTACAAATATCGTCTTACTTACTACCCTAAAATTTTATACAACACTTAATTTCCGATTAATTATAATAAATATGACAGTTTCTGTTACATCATAAAGACAGTATTTTTTTATTATTTGAACAAAACTTTTCTCAACAGGCAAATATTTGTTCATTAGTTTGAGATGGTTAAACGGTTGAAGATAAAGTTGACGATTTTAGAGTCATAAAAACGTGCACTATACAATGAGTGTTTTAGAGTGCGTCTGTACATAACATCTGGAATAATGTCTTAAGACCAAACCTGCCACTTCATTCCAAAACAATACACTTTAAAAAAAAAAATTCTTCAGTCGCAATGTGCAAACTTATCAATGCGTTTGACGTCTGCGAAGGTAACAGGAAAGGGCAGGTTAAGAGAAGCACCTCTACTTCGCCATCGATCTCAAACGATAATAGGGGTACCACTACACTCATTTGAAACTTGAAATGTGTCCGAAAAAAAAAATTCGGCATTAGCTAGCTTATTGGAATTTTTGACCACTGTGCGGCATTCCCTTACCGCCCAATAGTGCCGGAACGTAAGGGAACGCATGTTACTCGAAAACTACAAATTTTTAAAAATTTTATACAGGATCAATTTTAGGCTTTGCTCACGAGCGGCTCGTAAGCAGATAATAAGGGCCCTAACAAGCGATTGTGATGCACAGAATCAGGAAGGGAGGTCAGTCACCTCGTCCGCACCACACAATAACAAAACGATATCTTCTGCCTACCCCCTCCATTACCTCACCGCACCACCGCCACCGCGCACACATCACAGTGGCACTGGCAATACTAGTTACAGTATAAGTTAATTGACGCCTTTCAGTCACATGTTGCATTGCACCCCATCATCATCAATAAAAACTCACTGTAGAGCAAAAAATTATCATATAAATTTACATTAAGTTGATGTAAAAATGGTGAAATGATCAATTTGTTTGAAAGATTTTATTTGCCCATTAATATTTAAGGATGATGTAGAAATTTCAAGCGTTTTTGAAATTTGTTTCGAGAATTTATTTAAACTTAAATCGATAATGCAAGCGGAACAAAGGCCGAGAAAAAGGATACAAACGAAAAGGGTAAATTGCCAATGTCCGCACTATGATAACGACAAATTTGAACAGCGGGAAGACTAATTGCAGTATTAGCATCACTCCCGATAGAAAAAAGATTTACTGTTGTCGTAAGTATGTACTGGGGTGATGCCAGTACTGAGAGTAGCTTGTACATGATGCAAAATTATATGTATGTGTGTATGTGTATGAGGCTGGAACTATAATAGTATTGCTCGCCGCTAATTTGTCATGAGAAGACTGAACATCTTCCCAACCATGAAAACTTCTGTTTTCATCCAATTATTCGATAGGCAATGGACATAGCTTCACGATGGCCCATTTGAAGATTCCCGAAGCTGTACGTACTGTAGCAACTCGAACCTTATCATCTTCGCCGCGTGTCACATCGATAATTCTGTCGAGAGGCCACTTCATAGGTGGAAGATTTTTATATTTCATTAATACAAGTTGGTTAACCTTGGCATTGCTATTGACTGAGGTCCACTTAGATCGCGACTTCAATAGGTGAAGATAGTCGTTGTGCCATCGAGTCCAAAAGTATTGCTGGATGAAGGATATTTTTCGAAAGTTGTCCAAGGAATCGAATTTAAGTTGTGTGATGATTGGTTCCGGTAAGCTTGTAATTGGTCGTCCAATCAAGAAACGTCCGGGTGTGAGGACTTCCAAATCAGTCGGATCTGATGACATCTCCGTGATGGGTCGAGAATTAACGATCGCCTCCGTTTGATAGATAACTGTAAGCATTTGTTCGTGGGTTAGCGATGCATTGGCGACTGCTCTGGTAAGGTGAAATTTTGCCTTCTTCACCGCCGCCTCCCATAAGCCACCAAAATGTGGGGAGCGCGGTGGGATAAAACACCATTCAAGCTTGCTGGACTTGGTCAATATGTGATTGAGTTGAGAAAAGTTTTCTTAGCTCTCGCAACTGGTTATTGGCACCGATAAAATTAGAAGCGTTGTCCGAGTATAGCTTGTTGCATTTTCCCCTGCGAGCGAAGAATCGTTTAAGGCATAAAATGAATGCTGCTGTCGATAAATCTGAAACGAGTTCAAAATGTACAGCCTTGGTAGCGAAACATATAAAAACCGATAAGTAGCCTTTGATTGGAGATCTTCCTCGTAGTTGAGCTCGCATGAAAAACGGTCCACAAAAATCTACATCAGTAACCGCAAAGGGATGTGATACTTTCAGCCTATCCGATGGGAGGTTTCCCATTATTTGCTGAAAGAAGCGAGGCTTCGCTCGAAAGCATATCGTGCACTGATGAATAAATCGTTTAGCCTCCGACTTTACGTTGATCAACAAAACCTTTGCCGAAAAATTTTTACCAAGGTATGGCAGCCAGCATGTGAGTTGTTAACATGCAAGAACGTTAACAATGCGTTTGTAAATTGATGTGCTTGCGGAAGAAGCATTTGATAGCGCGCATCAAAGGATAGATCAGATTTCGTAATACGTCCACCGACTCGAATAACTCCATTTCCATCAAGGAAAGGACGTAGAGGTAAAATTCGACTTGTCGCATTTACGGATGCACCCTTAAGGAGGTCAGTATAGTCACGATTAAAATATACTCGTTGTATGCAACGAATGATAACCGTGACTGCTTCTTCTAACTCTGACACCGTAAAGCCTCGTAACGCAAAGCTAGGTTTCGTTGAACTACGTGCTCGCAACCGCAATGATTTGAGATATCGATTAACGTTTCCAAATACTCGAAGAGTATTCCAGTATGAGTTAATATATTTTGTGTCCTCAACTAGGTCTTCCACTGCATAAGACGACAAGACTGTGAAGTCCAGCTTGCGATATTCTGAACATCGATTTGATCTGGAATCTTTCCATGATATGGCCATTGTGATGACGATGCGGATAAAAAGCTTGGATCATGCAGCCATAAGTTGGACGCTTGTAGACTTTCAAGTCTGCCGGGTTATGCTGCGTTGGAACATAGCGCCATGTAACGCATGTGACAGCTTCAATTTTGGACACACGATTGGCTACAAATGTGGACCATTGGTACAAAGGTGCACTTAGCCAGGCTAACACGATTTGTGAGTCAGTCCAAAACACGACATCCGTGAGGTCACGGGGGATAGTCTTCGTAGCACGTTCTATGAGCTCGCAAAGTATTAGGGCTGCACAGAGCTCTAGACGCGGTATCGTAGTAGTTCAATGAAGCTATACGGGATTTCGAAAAGCAGGTTCGTCGATACTTTCTCATCAGGAGTTTCACTTCGAATATATACACAAGCTCCATAAGCGCGTAGAGTGGCATCAGTGAATCCATGGATTTGAAGGCTAGAATTCGACAAACAAACATGTCGTGGGATACTAAAGTTGTTGACCTTGGCCATATCCGAGCGAAAAGACTGCCATCTTGTTTGCATCTCGATGGGTAAGCTTTTGTCCAAATCAATATTAAGCTTCCACAACTCCTGTAGAAAGAGTTTAGCGGTAACAATCACTGGGCTGAGTAATCCTAATGGATCGAAGAATCGAGCAGTTTCCGACAACGATATTCTTTTGGTCACAGAACTTCGTATTTCTGGCGAATGATATGTAATCAGAAATTCATCGGCAGTTGGGTTCCAGGCTAGGCCAAGAGTTTTGATGAAATCCTTGTCATCTAGTCGAGTCATTACTTCCTTATCATTTTCATCGATTTTTTCTAGCAACGATGGTTCATTTGATGCCCATTTTTTAAGGGGGAAGCCACCTGATAGTAGAATATCGGTAACTTCGTTTCTGATCTTTGCAGCTTCATCCAAGTCATCACTTCCAGTCAATAAGTTATCGACATATGCATCTCGCTTGATAATCAATGCCCCTACTGGAAACTTACTCCTAGCATCTTCTGCCGCTTGACGAATAGATTCTACTGCGTGATATTGAGCAGACCCAGTGCCATAAGTAACTGTTTTTAATGGGTAGAGGTTCACACAATCATGACTTGAATTACGAAAAACTAATAGTTGTAGGTCTCTATCACTGGGATGCACTATGACTTGCCGATACATTTTTTCTATGTCAGCTGATATTACATAAAGATGGAAACGAAATCGAAGTAATATCAAAAATAGGTATTCTTGAACTGTGGGTCCTACCATTAGAATATCGTTGAAGGATACACCACTGGAGGATTTCGCAGAACCATCAAAGACTACGCGTAATTTAGTACTGCCGCCATAATTCTTTACAACACAATGATGGGGGAGAACATAATGAGGTTTGTGTAACTCACACTCTGAATCAATGACTTCCTCCATATGTCCCAACGATAAATATTGATTCATAAAATCGTAGTAACCGACGCGTAATTCACGGCATTTCTCAAGTTTTCTTTCAAGGCTATAAAATCGTTTAAATGTGGTTACGTATGTGTCACCAAGCACTGACGCATCTTGCCTTAAGGGTAATCTCACAACAAACCGACCGTTTGCATCAAGAATTGTATTGACACGAAAGTGTTCTACACAAGCAATCTCCTCAGCTGACCTTTTGTCTATTTCACTATTACAGTGGTCTAGCTCCCAAAACTTAGCGACGATATTATTTAAATTTTGTTTGCACGGTTTACTATTACTGTCGGCACTAATGTTTACACTGAGGGAGTTGTATGAAGTACTGGATGGCCTCGAAACCACCCAGCTGAATAGAGTTTTCTGCACGATAGGCCGATTAACACCTAAATCAATCTGTCCAACAGCAAGTAACAAATCAAAATATCAACTTTCCTAGGTATGTCGAATTGAGGGTCCGCTAGTGGAGTGTTCTTAGGAATATTCCAGTCTGATGTATTGATCCTTTGCAATGGCTGCAATCCAACGAAATTCGGTACGATGAAAAACTCTAGCAATGAACTGAAATCGTTTTATAGTGATTGCACGGTGGCAACGGTTTTCGAAATACATCGGGATGTCGTCATACAAATTCCACTAATAGCCACATCAGTTTTTTCTCGTCGTAAACGAAGTTGCTGGGCAAGTCTCTCTGTTATGAAGCGCAACTGGGAGCCGCTGTCCAATATCGCTCGGCATTCGATTGAAGCTCCTTCAGGTGATTTGCCTCTGATAATAGCAGTACCCAAAATAACGTTGTTGGGTTGAGCATCTTCTTCCAGGCGGGACAATTGATGTCTAGATCTCGTTTGACCGATCAGCGATGAATGTTCGCCGGTTGTTGGAGTTTCAATTTCAGTCGACTGATGAGATCTTTGAGAGATGCCTAAATTTTTTATGTTACCGTGGAGTAGAGTATGATGGCTGCGGTTACATGTACGACACTTGCTCGATAAACAACTTTTCAATGAATGCACCTTTCGAAGGCAATTGTAACACAAATTCAATTGCTTAGCTCTTTGGTAAATTTGGTCGGGTGGCATGCTCTTTAACCCATTGCAGTCGAATAATGTGTGTCCGCTGCGTGAATCACAAAAATTGCACATCGCTCTCGTATCACAGTTACTAGCAATAAAACTATTCCACTTGGATTTATTGACGATTGAAAGAGGTTTGTTGTTGGATTTTGTTTCTTCTACGAATTCTAGCGCTGAGCATCGTAGATTCAAGAAATCAGTAAACTTTTCCCAAGTTGAAAATTGAGCGCTAGATTCTATGGATGATCGAGAACAGCTGGTAATTAATTCTTGCACTTTGAGCTGGGACTCAGCATCAAGCTTTGATACGAGAATGTGCAACAAGAATCCATCTGCGATATTTTTCTTTGTACCGAGGCTCAGCAAACAGCGCATATGCTTGTTTATAGCATCAGTCATCTGACGCAATTCTTTAGTAGACGGATGACGAATGGATTGCACTTGAAGCAAGTCGTTGATATGCGAAGCGAAAATGCATGGCTTGTTGTTGAATCTCCTTTTTAAAAGCTCCTTTGCCTTAGAATAATTTTCTTCGGTAAGTTCAATCCCCTCTATCATTGAAGCAGCTGTACCGGTTAGGGCAGAACGAAGATATTGAAATTTTTCCAAAGACGATAAGTGGGTATTGGAGTCGATCAATTTCTCGAACATCCCAAGAAAACCTAACCACTCACTGTACAAACCCGAAAACTTGGTCAAATTCAGTTTCTGCAAGTGAAGTCTGGTTGATGAGGTTTCGGAGACAGCGGTCGAATCCCAAATGGCGGTTGCATCGACTGATTGCCTCGGGCGAAGCTTCACGATGATTGATAGCAAATTAGCCTTGAGTTGGCAATAACTGTCTTCATATAAGTCCCGTTTCCCAGATGATGGCTCTTCTGCGTCTAAAACCTCGAGTTGGCACTGAACAGTTTCAAAGTTTTTGAACTGTGTCTCAAGTAGACCGAGTTTGCTTTCGGCCTTGAAAACGGATATATTATCTACCTTGCCATCGAGAAAGGTTTTCATCCGAGTTAGTTGGGCCAAAATGACGCCACGTTGTATACGCAATTCCGATATTGCCTTTGCGCTTGAGGTGACCTTTTTTTTTTTTGTTTTTTTTTTTGTGGTAGGGAGGTGAAGGCATTTATGCCCGCCGAGTCTGGCAGTGTGGGACTCCCATGGAGGATACCTTTGGACTACCCACTAAACACCTCCCCTGTCAATCTGAGAACCTAGCCTGGAACCGTTTGACACATTACTTCGGGCCAGGTCTCGTTTTGTTACGCCGTGGGGGGCCTTCAAGCTGGGGAGTCCCTTTCCTAGCGGAAGGGGAGGGGGAAGAGGAATTGCCAGAAGAGCGATCCCCCAGCCCCAGTGCCTCCGGCTGTTGTGAGTCCCTTTTATATTTTAGGACTGCCCGAGCATAATGTGCCACCTGGTTCCATTTGTCAACCGATTCGAGCATCACCGCAACTATATTATCCGGGGTGAGCTCTCCCGTCTCCCTGTAGAGTTCCCTTCGCAGCCTGGCCCATTTGGTACACGCAAAAAATGTGTGACAGGCATTGTCCTCCTCTCCTGGGCAAAACCGACAATCGGGAGACCGTGACTTGCCGATCTTGTGCAGGTAAGACTGAAAACACCCGTGCCCACTCAAAAGCTGGGTCAGATAGAAGTCAGTCTCACCATGCCTTCGATTCAGCCACGGTCTCACATCCGGGATGAGGCGCGCAGTCCACCTTCCCTTCGTGCAATTCCTCCAAGACTGCTGCCAATCGTTGAGCGAGCGTTGTCTCTCCTCGCGGATAACGATCTCCCTCGCATCCTCGTTTCGGCGCAGGTAAATAGCGTGGCGCTCTCTAGCAAGGAGGGCGACAGGTATCACGCCTGCAATCACTCTCACCGCCGAGTCGGAGACTGTTAGATACGAAGATGCAATTCTCAGTGCTCCTCTTCTCTGTACCTGTGCCAATCGTTTTCGGTATACCTCCTTGCTGAGAGCGTCGCCCCATACCTCTGCTCCGTACAGTAGCACTGACCCTACAGCACTCATCAAGAGGCGTCTTCTTGATGGGCTGGGTCCCCCTACGTTGGCCATAAGTCGACTCAGGGCCGATATTCCCGAAGCAGCCTTCTCAGCCGTTGCCCTGATTTGCTCAGAGAAACTCATCTTCGAGTCGATCAGTAGCCCCAGGTACTTCACCGCTGGCTTCGATTCGATTTGTATATCTCCAATACTGATCATCCTTACTCTAGGGATTCTCTTTTTTGTCAAGATGACCACTTCGGTTTTCTCCAGTGCTAAACTGAGCCCGCGAGCAGTCATCCAGTCCCTCACTCGGCGCATTAGCATACCTAGCCTAAGTTGCGCTTGTTCAACGGTGCGTCCGGCGACCAGAGCCGCAACATCATCCGCATAGCCGACCAAGCGCGACTCATCTGGCATCTCAAGTCTCAGTAGCCCGTCGTAAGACACGTTCCACAGGTCCGGACCAAGGAGGTGACCTTGGGGTCGAGTTTTGCATTATCGTCACCGGCCATTTTGCACAATTGAATTCACTGATAGCGCGATGGATTTTCACGAAAAGTTTCAAAGATGATCACACAAATCACAAGGGGAAATGAAAACTATGCGATTACTGATAATAGTCAAACGAAAAACGATGAGCGATAAATGCTTTAGATAATTAGTTCCGAGAACGAAAACTGCATTGTGACAACTATCCGGCTCGACGGACCAAGTAGAAATTTCAGGCGTTTTTGAAATTTGTTTCGAGAATTTATTTAAAGTTAAATCGATAATGCAAGCAAAACAAAGGCCGAGAAAAAGGCTACAAACGAAAAGGGTAAATTGCCAATGTCCGCACTATGATAACGACAAATTCGGACAGAGGGAAGACTAATCGCAGTATTAGCATCACTCCCGATAGAAAAAAGATTTACTGTTGTCGTAAGTATGTACTGCGGTGATGCCAGTACTGAGAGTAGCTTGTACATGATGCAAAATTATATGTATGTGTGTATGTGTATGAGGCTGGAACTATAATACTATTGCTCGCCGCTGCTTTGTCATGAGAAGACTGAACAGATGATTTTGAGCATGCAGCCAACGCATCTGGTGCGACATGCTATAATCTGGAGGTTGAATTTTCACACACTCTTTGCTGTAAATCAGGCTATGCTTCGTCAAATGTTGGCTTCTGAGTTCGTCAAATAAATTTTTCAGTAAATTAATTGTATTGAGCGCTGTGTGGCATGTGGCGCCGTCCTGCTGAAACCATATGTTACCAACATTAATGCCTTTTGATTGAGGTGTAAAAAATTTAGTAACCATGTCTCTACACCGCTCACTGTTAACTGTGACATTATGACCATCATTATTTTTGAAGACATAAGGACCAATTATCTCACCACCGGCTCATAAAGCGCATCAGCCGGTGACTTTTCTGGATGTAATGGTGTTTTGCCAACTGCTTGTGAACTTTCACTGCTCCAAATATAGCAATTTTGTTTTTTGATGTATCTATTTACTCAAAACTATTCTTCATCACTGAAAAATATTATGCAAATGAAATTGAACCGTGTTTTTCAAAATAAATTTAAACAATTTGCAAACGTTGTTGCGGCGTGAACTTATTCATGATGAATTGCCAGAGAGAACTATCCTCAAAGCAGCCAGGAACCTTGACATCAGCTGTCACCAAAAACCGGAGTTGGCATTTTTGAATTCCCAGCCTTTGAAACAAACAGGTGAAACATATGGCTACAAATAGCATAAAAAATGAAGAGCTAATTTCTGCAAGGAATCTTATTCTGTATAGTGAAACTGGCAGCCAAAGTGGATCATATGGACACTTCCTCAAACTTCTAATTGAGTAGTATTTATAATGATCATCATGATCATGGTGGTATTTAAATGAAATGCGGTGAAAACTTTAAAGCTGCAACCCCTTACTCGTTCTGCAGTATGTAAATATTACAATTGCAATAATCATGTAAGTAACCACTTGTGATCCTGAGGTGAAAATGTGTAGGATGCAGGAAAATTGAACAAGTGCCACTAAAGCAGTACGTACAGCAGCAGCAGAAACTACAGAAGACGAGTAACTATCGGCCATAAACATAAATGCGCTTGGCCATAACTTGCAGGCCACTTTGCAGTTGATTGTTGCTTTCTGCGGCAATAACTAATGTTTATCTAAAATTTGCTATTTTTAGTGGGACTCATATTGGCCAGCCTGCCGCCATGCAATTACCCTAAAGTGAGTATTTCGACCACTTAGATGCAATCAGAAGTGAGGTTGTAATTATTTAAGCCCCGGCTCCAATTGAGCGGAGGCGCTGCCAGTGAAATGGAGCACCATCAGCGGTGGGTGAAGATACAAATTGCAGCTAATGCACAGTTTAGTGATAAATGATAATTTCCTCGTAAAACAGTATCAGATGGGTGATGGCGTTGCAGCTCAATTTATTTTAGGGATCAGGCAGCAGAAGTGCGATTGGCAACGGAAGACTTTCCTTTCGTAGAGGTATCACGATCCAAAGTAGGCCAGGCTGCGAAATTATTTCCTAAGATACATTTAACGTCTCAGATACGACCTAGAATCCAGATACCGAGGACTCTGAACGACAAGCTAATAATAAGTCCGTGTCATATTTTACCCTTGTAATTGTACCTTTCTTCGCAATCTCTTCCATATTAATCTGTAGATGTCCAGCGATAACGGTACGGGTAATATTTCGATTCACAATAAATTATATCAAAACCGATTGCTTTCCATCCGAATCGTCATTTGTAACAAAATGATATTGTACGGTCACTTCCACTCCTCTTACCTGTTCGCATTTGTAAAATTTCTGAAAGGTGCAATTATTCGGGCTGTTCAGATTCGGCCCCATACTGTATCATATGGTGTTGTGCCATCATGCCAATCCTTAGAATAAACAAACAATCATTGAGGAAGGTGTAACGATATGTGGACAGTTTGTGCAAGAAAATAGTAGGGAAAATCAAACACTTATTCTCTTCTCCTTTAGAATTTAGGTAAGAAAAAAGGTTAATTTTAGGCAAATTTGCTTCAAAATATATAGTTTTTAGTTAATAATGATGAATGGCGATTAAAAATAAAAATTTGATCAATTTTTTCAACAAATTTTATCATACTCGACCAACATTTTTTCTGCAGATACAAACTGTCCTATCAAATTCTCAACATTTCGACTTCCCGCAACATGAACGCTCAATGACATATAATTGCACCCTAGGGTCCACTCGGACAAGGTGCAATTATCCTCCTCAATGCCGTCAACGTTTGGTATTAATTCAATTTAAGTGATAAATACTCGCATAAGTGGAAGAAAAATTTCTTCGAGGACTGGACTTTGTTTTAAGGCACAACAACGATGACAAGGCGATTTGGTTTTTGGGCAACTAAAGGTAATTTCCACTTCACTGTATCAACACTTGTTTCGATTAAAATCATTTCTCATTTCACCGAAATTGCCTTCAGCAGTGATTCCGATCATAATCATAATTTTATCGAATTTTAAATGTTTTATAGCAACTGGCTGCACTCTGATAGTTTGTGATAATTGGGTTATTGCATGTTTCAATTTTTTTTTTCGCAGGAATTTCACTCGTATGAGTGGAAATTAATAAAAGAGTTGTATTGGAATGTTGATTGAATTTTTATCCTTGGATTGGTTTCAATTAGAAATGGTGGTATGATCGATTTGAGAAAATTAAGTTTATAAGTTTTTGTAGAATATGGTTTACCGTAGATGACTTTTATTCTCAAAGAGAATCTGCAGCCGAGTCCACTATCGAAAGAACGAACCCGTTTTTTTTGTATCAGAGCAAGATGGCCGTTTAGGCCTCTCTTGTGGGCCCAATTAGTCGATTGCACTCGAACACTTCATCCTTCAGACCTGATTCGTTACTTTGGAGTATTTTTAACCGACTCCCTCAGGAGAAAAAGTTATCAGTTTTTGACGTACCTATATATAATTTTGTCTTTTTGAGGGTTTTATAAATTTTTTTTACAACACCATATTAATATCACTACCTGCCCATCCGTCCGTCGCAGAAAGTTTTTTCAAGAACTATAGAAGCTTCAGTGATCTAATTTTGTGAACAGGTCAGAAGTTTCGGGTTAATGAATGTTCCGTAATCAAACAAAATTTCAAAGGGTTTTAAGTGGGGCCTTAAGAACTTTATTTCACCAAAGATAGTCGAGTAGGGTACCAAATGAAAGGTCTTGATGAGATCTTTTGATAGCTGTTATTAAAATTGCAACATATTTGCAGGGGTGGACAGGGGAAGGGGAAGAGTACGAAAAAATTGTATACCCTCCCTCGCACTTGGACACCTATAGACTGAAATATCTGAAAAAAAATCATGGAGGTAGTTCGGTAAATCGTGTTAGTAATAGAATGATTTATCAATTTTACATTTTCTTATATGAAATAGTAAGGGTATCTGTTGAGTTCCTGACACCCCTGAGCGCCCATTACGGCCTGATCCAGCAAACGCTTCAATCAACTTACATAGTTATTTAAGGTTAATTAGGACTGTAATAATTAATCCATTCGTAATTAATGCGATTAATTTGATTGATTTATTAATTGATCGATCATTTTAATTCAATTCACGGCATTCAAATTCAATTCACCAAATTCAAAGTTAGTTCACCACAAAGCGAAAACGCTTTAAGTTTCGAATACCACATTTTTATTTTTATCAACCGAGTACCCCATTTTCCATTCATTTTTTAATTTGTCAAAACTTTGAAACAAAATTTTATTCTTTGTTCAATTGTTGTTTGGTCTGTATCATAGCTACTGAACGTTTATTAATAGATTTTAACGAATTTCTGAGCTTTTTGCTGAATGTTTTAAATAAAAATTAAGTCAAAGTTCGGGGCAAAAAAGTCCCGGTGCAAACATTTGGAGGCCCGGCAAGATGCACTTTGTATTTATTTTGCCGTACATAACTAAATAATTGTTTTTCCACGGTGAACGGCTCGTGAAGTGCTGTATGTTGTTCTGTGTAGTGTCATGGTGTATCCACGCTTTTTTTGGGTCGCTTTTCGACTTTCTATGTAATGGCGAATGTGGATCGCCTGATTGAGGACCAAAAAGGATTGGCTCGAATCGTCATTTCAAATTAAAAGAAGGATTCGCCCTCAAGGAAGCAGGAAACCGGATATTATGTGGAGTGACTGCGGTGACTGGAGGCCGCGTGGGGGAATTTTGAACAAGGCGATAGTCACATCTGATCCCTACCGGAGGTCGCTCTGTCGCATGAATATTTTACCCAACGTATATAGGACACTACCAAAGGAAACTACCTCCATTACCAGCAGCACTTACGCGATCAAATGCGTGCCAAAACACACGTGGACACGCCAACCGGGGAGCAATCACCAAAAGGGCCCGAAATTCAGGATAGCGAGAACAAGGAAAACACTCCAAAAGCCTCAGCACCAAAAGATGCCAGTGTGGTCAGGATGCTGCATTGCTACAAAGTCATGGCAAGCTCTTCGAGGAGGACCATCGGCCGTTCAGACCAGAAGGAGGTTACTCGGACCTGGTGCAGGAGTAAACTTATAACCCTTCAACAAGGTTGGCAACAGCTGGATGAATATCACCCGCAGATCTGCTCAGTGGGTCTACCTGTGACACCTCTTACCATGCCTCTGCCGAAAATAAAACTCCCCACTATTTAACTATTTACATTGGCAACAATTCCACGACTTGTTCATGCAAATGGTGCATAGCCAACCGATGTCCGAGTGCCACAAGCTATGGTACCTCAAGGCCGGTCCCACCGGAGAAGCGGAGCTTTTGATTCGAAATTTTACATTGTTGGGTTACAACTACGAGGCGGCTTGGACAACCTTGAAGGAAAGTTACGACAAGTAGCGAATATTGGTTGCGACGCTCATCAACGAATTGATGAGTCAGCCATCTCATGCTAATGAAAGGCCACCAGTGGCAGCAATAAAGGCTCTACATGACACCGCACAAGAGTGTTTCAGAGGCCTGGAGAACCTGCAGGTGTCCACAAGGGACTAGGATCCTTCGCTGGTACATGTGCTAGTCCGAAAATTGGATCTAGCGACTCACGCATCATACGAACAATCGTTATCCAACCCGCACGCGCTACCACTCTTGAAGAGTTTGTTGGACTTCATTAAAACGCGTTTCCAGGCCCTCAAGACACTCAGCCATAAAACAAAGGGCCATAGGAAAGCCACCAAGTTGACCGTGATTGCCATGACAGCTTCTCGGTGCTTAATGTGTGAGCGGGATCACCCACTTTACTACTGCCAAGATTTCTTCAGGATCACTACTGCAAAGAGACTAAGTTTCGTGTGTGCTAAGAAGCTGTGCATGAATTGCCCTCGAGAAGGATATCAGGTTACCAGCTGCACAGCCAAAATTGCAAGCAGTGTTACAAGAATCATAACACATTGCTACATCTGCCTGGAGATAACAAGCACAAGCAGACCAAGACGATATCTTTAAGCCCGACAACACCGAATCAAGACTCGAAACCGCAAACAAATGCAGAACCATCATCGCTCGCTTTAACGGCTCTGATGGAGCCCCGACCCCAAGGACATGTACCTCTGAGTATAGCCGTCATCAGGCTGGTCACCAGCAATGGGAAGACGACGTATTGTCGAGCTATGCTGGGTTCGGGCTCACAAATAAACCTAGTCACCAAAAGAACCATCAAAAAATTGGGTTTATTATCGACACCACACCTTGCCCCCATTGAACCGGTAGGCGGTAGCACTTAAAAGGCATACAATAAGGTGAACCTTGGCCTAAAATTATCAGGCTATGCGATGCAGCTGGAAGCCTACATCGTGGACAAAATTATAATACCGCAACCGTCTCACAACTTGAACACATTGGGACGGAACATTATCAAAAAAATAAGGCAGGCGGACCCAGACTTCCACCGAACGGAGTGCATCGACATGTTGCTGAGTGCCGAACAATTTTACGAGGCTCTTGCCATTGGGCAAATAAAGTTGGATCCACAGCGCTCCAGAACACGCTCCAAGGGTGGATTGTAGCCGGAGGAGCGACCATACTTCAAGTGTCTTCCGTGACATGCGGCATACTGGCAGAAGGTAACCAGCTTAATGAGCTCATCAAGCGATGTTGGGAGGTCGAGAAAGTACAGGATCCACAGCCCAAGCTTACGTTAACTGAAAAGGCTTGTGAAATACATTTCTATCAGACAATGACATTCACCGCATTCAAATTCAGCAAGGATCCTGAGACGTTGGGTGATTCATTGCCTTGGAGCGTCGACTGGAGAGGAACCCTGATCTAAGACCTCCATACGAGGAGGAGTATATTAGGCTTGGGCATATGTAGGAGGTGACGTTGCAGTCGTGGGAGGAATCACGATACTTCCTTCCACATCATTGTGTCCTGAAGCCTGACAGCAGTATAATCAAGCTGCGGGTGGTTTTCAATGCATCCACTAAGACAACCATAAACGTTTGGTTAAATGGTGTCCTTTATACAGGGTCTACTGTCCAGGATGACAGTAGAACGATATTCCTGCGTTTCAGAATGCCTTGTTTCGTAATCACCGCCGACATCGAGAAGATGTATAGGCAGATAATGCTCCATCCTGGAGACCCTCGGTACCATGGCTGAATTTGGAGAAATAGTTCGACGCAACCACTGCGATAGTATTAGTTGAAAATAGTAACCTACGGCACGACGTGTGCCCCGTATCTAGCTACAAATTTTTTGCAAGTTCTACCACAAGAGAACCAGCAGAAAGGTCCCCTGGGCAGCAGCGCATTGTAGAAGAATTGCTACATTGACGACGTCAAGACCAGTGCAGACAGCTTAGAGGAGGCACTTTTGTAAACAGGTAGAGCTATGCACCATACTCTCGGGCGCAGGTATGCAATTGCGCAAATGGTGTGCCAACCATCCTCTATTGTTGAAGCAGTTTAAACCTGAAGACCAACAGGTCCAGCTGGATTTAAGCAATTTACACGAGGACTATATTTAAACATGAGGAGTCAATTGGCGTCTGAAGGCTGATGAGTTCCAAATGCAAATCAACCCGGATCCAACCGATGCGAATTTCTCCAGGAGGACGATGGCATCTGGTATAGCCAGAATGTTCGATCCATTGGGCATTCTGGCTCCTATGATAGTAGCAGCCAAACTATTCCTGCAAGAATTATGGTGATTTAAATTGGACTCGAATGCAGCGTTACCAGTGGGCATCCATACTCAGTGGTCTGATTACCACAGTGGTTTGCTATCATTGCAGCAGGCAGGAGAAACCCGTGCAAGTACAGTCGCACACATTTTGGGATAACTCCGAGAAGGCATATGGCGCAGCGATATACATGCGGTCAACCCCGAGGAGCGGTCAAGTCGTCATCAGGTTAATGTGCGCCAAGTCAAGAGTGGCTCCGATCAAAACACTAACTGTTCCGCACCTGAAATCGTGTGCTGCAAAACTAGGAATTGAGCCCACAAGACGAGTTAAGACAGCGCTCAATCTGCAGGAGGTTTTTCAGGTATTCTGGACCGATGCCGAGATTGTCTTGGCGTAGCTTAATACAACTGCATCATCGTACAATACCTTTGTAGTGAACAGGGTCTCGACCATACAAATCCTCTCAAGGCTAGACCGATGGCGACACTTAGCGTCTGAAGACAACCCAGCTGACATCCTGTCACGTGGGATGGTGCCGGCTGAATTGAGCCACTGTAGTATGTGGTTGCAGGGACCACCATTTTATCTAGGACAGAATCAGTTTGACCTTCCGAGTGGTTGAGTGGGGGCCCTTGCATCTTAGAGACGAAATGGACCAAGACCGCTATGGTAACGGCAGAGGCTCCTGAAACACACTTTATTCAGCGGACACAACACGGCAGCCGTCAAGAGGCTGCAGCGTGGCCTACATGATGCGGTTTATCTGTGGTCTCAATCTGGCAGTCAAGCAATCTCAACTGACAAATCAAGCGCCCACGAGTGATGAATTATCCACAGCCCTGGAGAACATCGTGACGTATATACAATCACAACTTTGGGACATCAGGTCAAGAAGGCAAGTCTCCAAGCACAGTCTGTTGGTAGGACTGGTATCTATCCTGGATCCAGAGGGTATAATTCGTGTCCACGGAAGCCTGGAGGCTGGCAAGATTACGTTTAACACCAAACATCCCATTTTATTACCGTTCAAACATCTGTTCACCAGACTGCTGATAATGGGCATTCATCGCGGCCACTGCCATCTAGGTGCGCAAACGCTGCTCACTACCACTAGACAGCTGTTGTGGCCAATTTGAGGAAAACAACTCGCGAGATCGATCGTTCATCGGTGCATGTGGTGCATCCGACTCAAGCCCAAGCTGTTTTCACAAGTCATGGGAAACCTGCCTTGTGCACGTATTCAGCCAGCTGTCCATTCATCAACTCCGGCGTGGGTTTCTGTGGACATATGATGATCCATTACCGAGGTAGAGGTACCCGACCACAAAAAGGGTACCTAGCCATATTTCGCTGTTTCCCTACAAAGATCTCTCTTTAAGGTAGCCACTTGGTGAAACATATCTTTTATGTCTCCGCAGACTACCACTGGTGCCTGCCTAAATTTGAGTAAAATTTTAATCAGTGGCTGGTTTATTTCAGGACTCGGAAGAAGAGCCTTGTTTAGTGAAATATTTTGAGCCTCAGCTGCGGTGTAATCCTTGTTTGTTTGGGTTTTTTTATGCCAAAATGCGCCAAGTAAAAGGTTTTCTCTGACCATTGAGCTGCTTCAGCGATAGCTAGTTTACGGGCGAAGCATTTCCTTATGTAATCATTGGTTTTAGTGCAATATTTGTTAGCGTATTGCGTATCTCAAAGCTTTTTTCTTTCAACGCCTTCTAATGTTCGCATGGCCATTGAATAAGTATCTGTAAAAGGTGGCACAAACTCTTTCCACAGGAGTTCAGCCTCATATCTAGCATTGAGTCTCATCGTTGATAACTCCAAAATATTCAACGCTCTTTCGTCAACTTTTGAAGCAATTTTTATTATATTCGGCTTCAGACCATAATTTTCAACATCGATATAATCCGACATAAGCTTGTGCATCCCTGCTAACATGTCATTTGCTCTTCTATAATGTAGAACACGTCTTGTATCTGACTTGAGCTCTTTAATTTCTGTCGGTCCATACACCATCCAATCTAATCGAGTTTTCACTACTGTTGGTCCAGTGGACATTGATATACGTGGGGCTTCAACTGGTACAGTAAGAAAGGTGTGAGCCAGACTTAGAATTATTTGGGGTTGCATATCGTTCTACTCCTGTATTGGCAACCCTACGAAATGCTGACAATCCTTTTCATTTAACTTATTATACTTAAGGGTCTGCGCTAGCAATGCTAACTCCAATGACGTATAGCCATTTTTTATATTAAAAATGTTCACAGCTTTGCCCACTCCGCTTATAACTAGGTTCACTATCTCAGTTCGTTGCAACGTTGGTTGATTATTAAGCCACTGTAATTGTAAAACATTGTGTTGTCCACGGGTACCTAATTGTCGAGCAAGATTCTGGTCCACTATCAAGACGTTTGCCCCATCATCAACAAATGCGTATGTGGTAATGATTTCAAAAGGTCTATGTATCTTCACTGGCAGTTCCTGGAACAAAATTTTCCCACTTCTTTTGTGACCGTCTGCAGGGCAACTGTGACCTCTTGGTACTCGCGGCACTATGCAAAATGTGTGTGTTGCTGGTACCTGTTGGATCTCAATTCGTTTTTCTTACGTAGCATGAAGTAGCCGGTGGTGTAACCTCTGATATCTGTCGACTCCGCAGTGACGCCACTGCCTGCAGTTATTCATCTGGTGGCCCTTCTTCAAGCAAGAAAAACAAACCTGACTTTCTTTAACTTTTACCCCGCGATTATCTACAGTTATCTGCGAGGAAAATTTACAATGATTTAACGTAGGGCACTGCTCATTGCAGGCGCAACATTTTGTTTGCGCTACGCTTTCTCTGGCAAAGTGCTTTAACGGGTTAGTAGGCTGCTAACGATGGTTTCTTGTGTCAGCAAGTATGATATTGGCAGCGCATTCGACACCATATTTGCGAGGCGTCGCAAGCATTTAAGCCACTGACTAAGCTCAAGCAACGTTGGTGGCCGCTCAAACAATATACATTTTTCAGCCCACTGCATTTGTCGCGAGGTTGGCAGTTTTGTCACGAGCTCACTTAACAATGTTGGATTGCCAAGGGGATGTTCGCCGTGAACACTCTGTAAAAATGCTGCCATACTAACCATTTCGTTTGCAAATTCAGTCAAAGCGTCCAGATTGCCTTCAAGTAATAGGGGCACAGCACGTATCTTCTCGATTTGGCTTTTAATTAGTTGAGCAGGCCTTCCAAAAGTTTTCCTTAATGTTTCCATAATTGCAATAACATTTCTGCAGCTGCAGAGTAAAGATTCAACAGTATCTCTAGCGTGACCTCTTAGTGATTCACGTGAACGCATAATACTATGTAGTTGCGAGTATTCAAACTCAGCAGTAGTCGTACCAAATGCTTCGGCAAACATCTGCCATTCCTCAGGATTACCTGAAAATGTCTGTATACTGTTTCAGGTAAGGAAAACCGAGTATTGCGCTGCAATTGTTGCGCAGTTAGATCAAACTGAGCTGATTGCGTTGTTCCATAAGGCGGCTCTATCCATCCATGAACTGATGGAATTGTGTCGATTGCTGCATTGAGTTTGACAGCTGCTGCGTAGGCTGTGATTGCTGCTCCACCAGCTGTGATGGGTGCTTAATTAGCTGTGTTGATGGCTGTGAAGGTTGCTACATCGGTTGAGAAAGCTGCTGCATCGGCTGTGATGACTATTGCGTCGGCTGTGTTGGTTGCGGTATATGTTGTGATAGCTGCCGAGTCATCTGTAATGCCTGCTGTGTCGGTTGCGGTATCTGCTGTAATAGCTGCTGCGTCGGCTGTGATGGTTGCTGCATCTGCTGTGATATTTGCTGTGTCCGCATTATATATTGACGCATTTCTTCTCGAAGATTACTTCCAGTTTCTTGTAACTGCTGGCATACATTTGCCGGCCACACTCGTTTTTCATGTCAAGCAACTTACGATCATATTCTCTTGATATTGCATCTGAATTAATATCCCTGTTTTAATACATGTCAGCTGGCATAGTAGAGGCGTTTGCGTTATTTGGTGACGTTGGCGGTTCTTGACTAGTTGCTACAGGTGTATTGGATGGGGTATGTTCAATTGGCATGTTGCTGAAATCAATAAATGGCACTGGAGGAACATCCTTATTCTTTCTCTGACCATGTCATCTCAAAGACTCTTTATCGGTCATCAACTTGCAGCTTGTGCGGCAAAGTAAATAGAAAATGGCAGTTCAAGGGCAGCGTGTAAAATTCAATCCTAAGATAGAATACAATTTTGTGGCTTTTTGTAACTCGAGCTATTGAATGAAAGGTGCTCGGCAGAATTTAACCTGTTGTTTTTAAAACGCTGGTTTGAAATTTGAGCAACTGTTGTTTTATTCCATTTTATTTGCTCGATCACTGCTACAAAAAAGAATGAACATTTTTCAAACAATACTATTTATAACCTTACAACTAATACTCTCATATGACAAAATTTTTTTTTTTTACGACGGGCCATGTCATGGTGGGCTCGAACGTAACTCTGCTTTACCATCTCAAATCAATTATCAACAGTACGAAATGAGATAACGTGTAATCCAGTGTACAGGTATGAACACGAATGAAGCTTCATGGTAAAACTTGAAAGATTTGATTGAAGAAAAAAAAAATGAATTATTAAACTTAAAAAAAAGTTGGTCTTTCTTTTATCTGAACCTCACCGGGTATGGGACACGCCACGTTGGCTGGCCGCTCAACTATAATGAGCTAGCCATCGGGCGAGCTGATCCATTTCTAGGTGTTTACAGTCGCTCTTGCAGGGTAAGGTGGCCTTCCGCTCGCGTGCCTATTTATGGCATAGAGTTATGTGATTCCCTCACCACATAGAACTATGAGATAAATTTGCCACGTTTATATTTTTCATTTAAAGGAAAAATTCATTCAAATTATGTTTCTGTGATTTTTTCACATAAATGGAAAATACATGGCCACGCTTACATTTATTTATTTATTTATTTCTATTTAACAGAAGAAAATCCAATGACAAAATAAATAAAATAATAGCACAGCAAAATGAATTAAATAATAGCGCAGCATGCAAAAAATAAGATAAAAGGAACCTGGTTGACAAGGCGAGTATCGAGCAAACTACGGCAAAGCTTTTAAAGGAAACATTCATCAAGGTAGAGTCGACGCATTTCCAGTGAAGGAATATTGAGGATAGCTAAGCGTGATTCATAAAAAATGTAGGGAATCTGGAATTTCAAGAAGACGATCCTGGTAAATCTTTTTTGTACAGCTTCTAGCGTGAACTTCAAACACACCGACCAAACTGGCAAACAGTACTCAAGGATGGGACGAACCAAACTAGAATATAATTTAACACACGACAAAGGATCGGAAGAAATATAGGAATTTCTTAAGATCAAGCCAGAAATGCGAGAGATTTAGAAGTAATTTCAGAAATATGAATTTCGAACTATACTCGTAGTTTAGAGTCGAAAGTGACACCTAAGTCCTTGAAGTGTGCACGAATTATTTCACGTAAATTGAAAGCTAATAGTGCAAGGGTTATAAGAAAATGAAAGATGGATGCACTTAAAAACATTAAGTGTAAGTTGGTTATAAGAACTGCAATATAAAATGGCATTCAAATCTCCTTGAAGCAAGGCACAGTCATCGATTGACGACACTACTTTGAAAACTTTGACGCCTTCTGCATAAAGAAAACAGGGGGAGTTGATGACAGTGGATGGCAAGTCATTTATAAACAGAGTGAACAATAGTGGGTCCAGAATGGATCCTTGGGGAACACCAGAAGACAGATAGAAGGCAGTAAAAAGACAGCCTTGAAAAGATACCTGACGGACACGATTGGATAAGTAAGAGGATAACCAGTGGAGAAAATAATCAGGATCGTTAATAAATTTAAGTTTTCTAAACAAAATATTCAGATTTACTGAGTCGAAGGCTTTAGAGAAATCCAAATACAAGGTTTCGACTAGTAAACGGTCCTCCATGGCTTTTGAAGTAACGGTCATGAATTCTAACAAATTCGTTAAAGTCGATCGCCCTTTGATAAAACCATGTTGTTCAGGAACAAACAACTCATGAGTAACTGAATAAAGGTGCAAATTCACGATTTTCTCCAGTAGTGTGGAGAAACAGGGTGATAAGGAGATAGGCCGATAATTGGCAACGTATGAGGTGCTACCTTTTTTTAAAAATAGGAGTAACATAGGATCTTTTCCAACACAAAGGAAAAGAGCCTTAAGATAAGCTAGAGTTGAAGAGAAAGGTAAGGGGGACCCAAATAGAAATAGCTAATGATTTCACAAAATGATTAGGAATACTATCGGGACCTGAACTAACAGAGTCATCAAGTTCTAAAGTAAGCTTCATAGCATCTTCTGGATAGCAAGTGAAAGGGAATGAAAGTGGCGTGTATATGATTGGGAACGAAGAGCTATTGCTGAGAGTACCAGAGAGTAGATGAAAACTGAGTTCTAAAAAGTTCACAAATCTCGAGAGGTAAAGTTGCTAAGCAGTCACTCAAATGAAGCGAGGATTGGAAACTGGAAGAGGATTTAAGAGATTATATATTTCGCAAATGGTTTTGAATGATTTGAGTTTAGAGAGCCTTCAATACTATGAAAATAAGAAGCTTTAGCGATCTGCATCTTTTAGACCGTGAAAAAAGGAGGACCAATCAACAGAGCGAATCATTTCAGAAAGTTACTCATGATCAGTTTTATAAAAGTTATAGCGCTGACGCTCTTTTTGACGATAATGGACAGGAGCAGTTCAGGAAATTCCAAAGCGGTAGGAGGGATGATGGGGATCAGGAGAAAGATAGGGGAAAGGAACTGGAGGTGAGGATAACAACGATTGATCCATACTACGAAAGGATAAGTCAAGAATATGATTATTAACGTTAAGAAAATTATTAAATTGAGCTAGGGAGTACGTGGACGTAAAAGACGAAATTAAAGACCAAATTTGAGATGAGTCAGAATCAACCTGATTGTCATCCCATGAGAGTTTAGGAAGGTTAAAATCTCCACATAAAATAAGGTGACAATTTGAAAAGTGCGATAAGAAAGTACTAGTCATTTCGGTGAAAACAAGAAGACAAAAGGGAAGACGAGATAACTATTTTTACCCGCACACATTCTACAGGAGTAGTGAAAAGTGAATTTGTTAAAGGGAAGCCAGTAAAGGTATTCTTGTAGGCGACTAGGACACCTCCTCCATCTAACTTGTTCGAAATTGACCTATTACGATCACGCCTAACAATTGTGTGACTAGCAAAAGTTTCAGAGTCAAATACACTATCAGTCAACCAGGATTCAAAAATACAGATTATTTCATCGTTAGAGAGAGAATAGGATCAGCTCACACTTGGCGAATACAGTATCGAAAATGTTAGCAAATTTGTGTATTTAGGCGCTAAAATAATGAAAACGGGCAATGAAAGAGACGAAATACGCCGAAGAATACAGCTCGCAAATAAAATACCGAACCAGTTGGAGGCGCTGTTTGCAGGAAGCGAAGGCCCAAAAGGGGCTGTAGTGCTAGTAAGAAGAAGAAGAAGTCCTTCAGCTTGGATCTTAAACCCCGAACATTTTGATAATAAATAGATAGTTTACTGTTAGAAAATTGACTTTTGAGAGTGCTATTCTGAAAGTTTTTAGGAAGAACTGATGTTACAGCTTTGGTAGGGAGCGCAGTGGAGAACGAAAATTTTTTTTCCTTGAAGTTATGAAAGATTTAACAAGCATTTCAGGCGGCCAGCAATCAGGTTTGAAGATGTAGCCACACGATGCCGGAAAAGTCATTTTGAAAGAGGCTATAACTCTGTTGATCAAGTTGTCCTTCGTCAGCTTCTGGCAGCTAATTATTTTCAGAGATGAGTCAAATTTCTTATTTACATAATCTAAAATGTCTTCAGTGTATGTGCTGTACGCAAGCCTTGATATGAAGATTTGTTTCGGTGGCACTACAACTTGCAGGGATCACAATTCCTCCGGAACTTGCCGCCTTTTTTGGAATGGCTCCCCAATGAGAGTAAGATCTCTGCGCCATACTTTTTGTAGTGATAGACGAAGAAGGCTGAGAAGTAGGTAAAGCGCCTGAAACACCGCTGACCATGAGCGTTGCGTTACTTGATGGCAATGACGATATACACAGCGGTAAATACTCTGACGTGATGGGCAGATTTGCACCTCTTGACCAAATATTTTCGTTGTTTGATGACGATGTTTACGATGATAATGGCTTACTCAGGATCTCTGTTGTAGAGGATGAAGTCTCAGATTCCACCACCGATGGGAGCTCATCGGAAGAGAGAGGAAGCTTAGAATGCTTTTTGGATCTTGATCCGGCTGGGACGTGCAAGGGGGCATCGCTTCCACCTGGATGCCTCACTCTTATTCAGGGGCCATAAGTATCGTCGGTAGCGACGAAGTCCTCTTAAGTCCGTCTGTGTTCTCCAAGCCCGGTTTGTCCTCTGAGTCAGCAATTTTTGACCCATAGTAGGTTACCTCATTCTCGACTAAGGTCGATATTCGTTTGAACCTCAAAGTTTGTGGATGCAAAATTTCGTTTGTCGTGGGCCTTATGCTGGAGAAAAGAACCCGCCCCACGATATCGCAATGCTAGCCTGCCAGCCTTCACGCGTCCTCAGACATGGCCAATCTCAGCGAAGTCCACCATCCTCTTTCGACGAGGCAGCAGACCATCGCTGCAGTCCTTCACGGAGATTTTTACCTAACCCAAATTCACTACAGCTCGTGCAAATAGTAACATAATTTTCATAATTTTACGACGTTTTTCATAAGATAAAACAAAACACTTTTCCGCCTTAAATCTTTAAAATAATTGTATCTTCTAGAAATTACATAAGAAGTAATATTCCCTTGCAGCTCCTCTATCATTCCTAAAAATCGAATTTATTTCGATCCCACAACGGAAGGCAAAAATTGAAAAAACGTACACTATAAATCGTGATTTATTTCCCTGTTTGCAATTGATGATGCCGTTCCTTTTGGCGCTCTTGTACTCTTGTTAACTGAATTCATCAGTTCTGTCTTGTTCATCCAATCTCGTACTTTATTTCTTCCAAGTGCAACATTTCCTTTTCGAGAGTTTTTTTTTCTTCATTTAGTTCCGACCAAATAAATATGGAGTCAATTTAAGGGTGACCGTCATCTGAAAAAATCGTTTCCAAGACCAATTTTGGCAAAATCAATCTTGTGGCGTTAATGCTTTATTTTTTTATTCTTTGGTAGGGAATACTAATCGATCCGAATTCCGTAAATCGTAGTTTGTTATAAAATAAAGGAGAGCAAATAATTGCTAGTATTGAAGGTAGATTCCTTCAATATTGTCTCCAGCTCCTCAAAACCCCATCATTGCAGCACTTGAGCCATGCATGCACTTTGTCTTCAACTTTCCGTAATTGAATTAAATCAATTCAAAGCAGCAACGACCGAATGGAAACAGCTTGTACCTGAAATTAGATTACTTCTGTGATACAGGTGCAATACCTTGTGTTGGGCCCACGCAGTCATGTCTTCTGCTCGTCGGAGGACAGCATCGAAGAGCAGCATCAAAAAGCCAAGTCACAGGCAGGCATTTAACTCGATCCAGGACAGGTCGGAAGAAACTTCAGGTCTCGATTTATTTGTTCGGTACTTTGGGTCTTGGCTGTTTAGCTGTTTTTCTTTCTGCTGCAAATATATTTTTTCTGTATCTTTTGTTCCTGTGTGTAGTTACTGATCTCTACATTTTTTCCATTCCTCACACTCGAAGCATTCAATCGCACGTTGGCCAATACAAAGAGGCCATTGAACCTGCCCTCGCGGAGTATCAATACCAGAGACAATTTTTGGTTCTTTTGAATTCGTGCTGATGTCGCAACAAAGTGTTGGTTGGAGTTTCCAAGAAAATCCAATCAAATCGAGACGCTTCAATAGGACCTGTGCTTTTCAACGGAAATTTGACAATGTGGAATTGGTTGAAATAGGTGTGCATTCATACTCTGGTACATTGTACTACAGACGAGTACATTGGTGCATGTGCAACCCACGTTGCGCGGCAATTTCAAATATTTCTTCTCTGTGATACATTTCTTAATCGTACACAATGTGTGTCGATTACAATAATTTTGTCATTATTAAAATTTATAGACCAGGCACTTTTGTGCTCCTGCCAAGGCTGTCTGAGGTGTTAGCTCGTTGCCTGTTGTAATTCACTGGAATTGTGATAAATCATTCGGGAATTGTTTGCTCCTGTAATGTGACTTTGTTGAATGTGAGCACAACGGATGATTTATTTGTACCAGATTAATAAAAATGTTTTGATGAGAGACCCGTGTCAAATCTCATTCAAGATTTATTTGTAATATCTGGTGAAAATGTTGGTCCATATTCCTTTTTTTTCATTAATTCCACCGGTATGGATTTTAAAAAATTAAGTTTGATAAAAAAAAATTTTAAACCAATTGTTTATATTAACCTATGAAAGTTAGCTTAAGATATAAGTCTCATCAAGACAAAATACTCTCAAAACAAAAAAAAATTCGAGAAATGATTCTTATGAAGAGAACACATTATTTTAAACCCAATCCTTTCGGCAACAAATCCCAAAATTGTGCATACCCACAAAAATGATTTATTAAAATTTCATTCAACTTCGTAAGTGGACTTCACATTAAATTTTCACATTAAACTGAATATTATTTCACCGAAAAGGAAATTCGTTCCAGACTAGTGCAAACGTGCAGGTACATAAAAGATCAAAAATACATTCGAAGCTTCAATTTCGAAGTTAGGTTCCAAGTGTAAAATTCATTTGAAAAGATGACATTTAAAACCTGCTAAAAAAGATGCATTTCTTTTATGAAGCATTCCAATAAAAATTCAATCGTTTTAAGACGCTTTTGTGACCCGCCAGAACCAACTGCTTTCAACCACCATAAAAATATCTTTTACGAGCCTCAGCTCCGACAATCATACTAGCCCATACTCGCATTCGGTACATTGTTCCCAGATTGCACCTTTCGAAAAAGGAAATGAAACTTAAGAAGCTTATTCCGTTGATGATGATGGTAATGGTGAGGTTGATGCCAATGATGATGATCATGTTTTAAGATGACCGATTTTGAAAACCTTTGGACATTTTGTACGGTTGGTTTCGATGATTTGGGAAGCATTTTGCATACGCCACCGCAATAAACCGCAAGAAGAATTGAAGTCGCAGATATACCGTGAGCGATGCAAGTATCTTCGTACGTGTGTGGAGATAATTCTTTTTACAATCGTAATAAATCAATAAGATTGAATATCGATAATATTTTAACACGAACCCGACAAAAAATCGGACAATAAGCAAAACGTTTTGTTGCATGGCATTTATTGCTGGTGTCAGCCGTAATGGAACTGATGAAACAGTTGGATTTAGAGTAGGCGGTGGTATTCTGTGATTGTTTGTGGATGGTCGAGGGTAGTGTAACAGATAGAGCAGCTGAAGTTGGAGAGTATACTAAGTTGCATTCTTGCCATAAGATTTCAAAAATGTGCTTACTCTTGTTTATTCGCTAATACTCAAATACAAAAGTTTCTTTTTTGTTTTCTTTCTTCATTTTAATAGCAATTTGGACAAAAGTAAGGTATGAATTAGCATTATGCAATTGATAAGTATCGTCATAATATTAGGAAACATATTTGCCACCTCTAAATATCAAATATGGGAGACGTAAGAGAAACACAGGAAGGTTAGAATTACATATAAATTAGCAGCTCTTGGTCAACGAAGCAACGTAACCTTTATACGTTCCGACCAACAAGTGAATGAAGCAGAATGCTAGAACTTGAATCAATGTATCGTTAATGGAACCATTATCAATTCAAACTAACAACACAACCATTCGATTCAAAATGACAACACAACGAATGAATATTATCTAAATTTATTGAGTTGTCTCACTTTGACCGTGCTTGCGACAATACTCTCTTACAATCTACTTACGTTATTTTATAAAAACATAAACATTTTTAGGATCGCGAACTCGGCAGCAAGCAACATACAATTGGCCATGCGAAAAACATAAATTTTCCAAAGGTAAACCAGCAATAGATAACAATTGCCCATAGTTTTTTGTTGACGGTAACGCGAAGGCAAGACGTTGTAATGATTTTAATGTCTTGATCCGAACGAGGAACCGACCTCTCATCGGTTCTAGACGTTAAGTCTGAGTAGTGCCAACGGATGGTACCAACCGGTCAACCGATTCGTGCACCGTAATTCATTTTCGCGGTGGCTGCTTGTCGGCCAGCTAGATCGGAGAGGATTTCGGTCGCGGGCCTCCAAATGGATTACGCTCATCTACAATTTTCAGCCACCAATAAATTCCCGTTTCCAAACGCGTCACAAAACACAATCATACGGAGAGGAAACCTACTTTACGTTACTCCGTATTTCTTCATTCAACCAGTCAAAGAACAAAAATCTAATCTTTACTTCGCGTTCCCGAATTTAACCGACGTGGTACCGAAAAATATACTACGTTAACGTAAATCCAAAAAAAAACTACGCTAAAGAAAAACCAAAATCAACTAAGGTACTGCGAACCGCGCGCGACGCGAAACCGACCTCAGCGGAATTTCTCAAACCCTACCCTCGCGACGGCATGTCAGTCAGAGTCAAAGTCAAAAGCGCTTTATTTAATACCAATCGTTATAAATTTGTAAAAGAACATAAAGCAAATTCCAAACAATAAAACTATAAAAAACTTAATGGCCCGAATGGCTCTCTAAATTTATACGTTATCAGTTAAACACATTTAATGAAAAAAATACACTTGCAAATTTAAATTAATTAAGATTATTAGATTTTTTTTGATTCAATTGGAAAAAGGAGAAAAAACCAACCAGCATTATTCAAAAATTACTTATACTACTAACACAACAATGAACTTATATCCTATACCTAATATGTTACACCCTAATTCTAAATAAGTTCAATCAAAAAAAAAAAAAACGTTACCTTATATTGAAACCTAGACCTAATTTATAATACAAATAAACAACAACACTAGATGTAGCAATAATGAGATGAATCTAAAAAACTAAGTAACGAGAAAAAGCACAAAAACAGAAAATAAACACGAATAATTTAGACATTGTCATTCAGCCACCAATACCTAGATAGTTCCATCTCAGCTCGACCAGCCTCAACGAATCTAGCAAATGAGTATCTCCATTGGAATTGTTGGTCTCGTGAACTCAGATTCGGAGGATATTTTATCTTCTTATCGGTGGCCCGTCGATATATGTGATATATGATTGGGACGCCGTCGAAATCAAAAACATATCGATTCATGTCAAAATACACGAATGCTTCTGGAGGAACGAAGCCAGTAGTGAGGCAAGTCACAATATACCCGTCTGTAGGGTGGAACGGCTGTGAAATCTAAGGGTTTTCACTCACAGTTACAGATCTTGCGATATGATTCCGAAAAAGTTTCAATATGAACATATCGATTCTTGTCACTTGAGCGGTTTGATAAATTTTTCTATTCGATATAGAGTGCTTCCAATCCGTCTCAGGCTTTCTGTACAAACCAGTACATGCACGAAGACATTTCCTTTCGAAAACTCTTAATCTTTCCATTGTACTAGCACTCTGGTTGTACCAGATCGGACATCCGTATGTCAAAACTGGTCTAACCAGGGTCTTGTAACAAATAACTTTGACTTTTTTTTTTTTTTTTTAATTGGATCATTTCACCCTTTTCACATCAACTTAATGTAAATCTATACGACAAATTTGCTCGTATAGATTTACATTAAGTTGATGTGACAAGGGTGAAATGATCCAATTAAAAAAAAAAAAAAAAGTTTAGCTAATACAAGTACTTACAAGAGAAATTTACCTTGAATATAACTTGCAGATACAAAAATATATTGAGTTTGCATAAGTAGAAAAATTAAAAATTAACTCCCTCACCTCTGAGCATGGTGGTCGCCATCACCGGTGTGTATCTAAGAGTGATGGCCTGAGGAGAATTAGTGCACACGTCGAAACCACCTTCTTCTAACATTTTTCTTCTCTAATAATTTTTCAGAAAAATTATTATTCAAAATATGTAACTCATTTATGCGTAGCTGCAAACAATTCCATAAAAAGTAATTTGACTTTTTGTTCAATGTATCTGGAATGAAAGAGTCGCCGAAGGGCCATGACTACTTTTAGTGCATTACTGAGCATGATTTTGACATGTTCAGTATAATACAGATACTGATCGAGATGAACACCGAGGTATCGAACACAGGATTTATGTGGAACCCGTTCTGAACTACCCTCACCAGCCATAATGTGGAAATCCTTCCAATTACATTTCAGGTCTTGACTGGCCCCCTGCATCGTTGTCCGAAACAAAATTGTTTCGCACTTCTGCGCATTGATTTTCATTCGCCAATTGTCAGTGTACAGCTACACATCATTGAACATTTTTTGGAGACTGCTCTGAACTATTGTAGCTTTTCGGTCTGCCGTATAGATGATCAGATCATCAGCAAACGCTACCAATGATCGCGTTGGCGAGACATTAAAATCAAAGCTGTTCAATAGCTTGCGAATGAATATTGAGAAAAGCAGGGGCGCAGTAACTGTTCCCTGCTGTAGACCATTCAAGACCTTGAATTCGCGCATTGTTGTCAGATTTCCATCAGTTACAACAAATGATTTCCCGTATAACATATTACTTATCATGGTGACAAGGTGTCTGGGGAACCTGTCCTGAAGAAGTTTGAAAACTAGTCCATCTAACCACACCGTATCGAAGGCTTTCTCCATATCAATGAGACATGTTCCAACACATTCTTTGTTGTTTAGTTTCCAACAGATGTCTGAGGTTACTTTCGTTATTGCATGTATGGTCGAATGCCTGGCACGAAAACCAAATTGGCAATTCGGCATCAACTCATATTTCTCAATGTGGGCGTTTAATGCTCTGTTGAGTATCACTTCAAACACCTTGCTGATGTTAGGCAGCAAGCTGATTGGGCGATAGCTTTTAGGGCATGAAGATTCTTTTCCTTTCTTCAAGATCGGAAATACCTTAGCCTTTTTCCACTCATTTGGGAAATATGAATTGTTCAACATGTTGTTGAACAATATGCAATAATTCCTATGAGCAACCTCAGGCAAATGTCGGAGAACTATATTTGGAATACCGTCAGTACCACATTGTTGTTTATTCTGCGAAATATGAAACACAGGTCTTCATAGCTGACAAAATAATCAATAAGATTCAAGTTCGGTATGAGGTCAGATGTTAATGTTTCATCGAAATGAAGAATTGATTGGCCGTTCAGGCTTAATTTGAAGTCGGAAACTTTTGCTTCAACGACCTCCGAAAATATTTCATTCCTTCTCTCTGGGTTCGGCAGATGAACAAATTCAAAATGTGTTCCAATCAGGGCAAGTTTCTGCAATCCATCACATATAATCCTGTTTCCATTTCTATCCGGAGTCGTACTATCGATTTCGATACCAGCTCTATCGAGAAGGTTTATCTCATCACTAGCGACTTCAAGATTCGATACCTTCACTCGAGACTTCCTGCGGAATAAGCTATTCACTTTCGCGAAAACACCATCTGGGTCCTGTGGGCTAATACCCCTCAGTTTTTCCGCCCATTGATTGCTGACCTCACTCCTGAAGTATGAACGGATTAAGTTCCGGACATTCTTCAGGTGTAATTTCAACAAAGCCAACGAGGGATGGTTGTAGTCCAAAAATCGTCGATAAATATTGTTAACGCGGGTGAGAAGAAGGCTTTTCAATCTTTTCAACCTTGCGATGGTTGGTGTTTCATATCCTTCCATATTGTTTCGATGTTTTATCTTGGGAACAACTTTCTCAATCGTTTCCAACGTCAGCTTTTCTAACTTCGACAAATAGAGATCTATTTCATCGTCAGTTAGATTTCTGTTATTAGGAACCATTGAGCAAGCGTTGCCATCATCAGAAGAGGGACATTGCTTCTGGTACTCCCGATTAAACTTCTTTTGAAACTTTCCCCAGTCTGTTTTTTTGAAATTCAACCGATGATTTTCATGTTGAACTGGAATGAGGAAGAAATCATCCCTTTGATGATTGATTTCCATTACGATTGCGTTATGATCGCTATCGTAAGGAAGCACCTGCAGTTTCCGTTGAGGACTATTAAAGCTGAATTCAAGTCTTGCGTCAGCAATGCAGAGGTCCAAATATGAATTTGTCCTAGGGTATGTTGGAAACTCCGACCCATATAGGTTGCACCTGTATTCAATTTGGTTCTCTGTTATCCATGATTTCAGGAATACACCTCTTGGATTATTGGTGGCGTTTAGCCATGATGTATGCTTGGCATTCAGGTCACCGGCAAAAATATAATAACTATGCAGCCTGTTCAATTCGAGTATTTCAAACAAGGAATTGAGTTCCTCCTTGAACTTGAGAACATTTTGACCAGTTGCATAGGCAGAGATAACGAAGAGGTTATCCCCACCTGGCAGTGAAATTTTGATGACGGACACTTCAAGAAATTCAAAGTTTTTGAATTCGACTTTTTCAATATTTTGGAAACAATAGGGTCTTCCAACCAATATCCCGGTGCCACCTCCCCCATCACCTATTACCCTATCGTTTCTTACGAATGCAAAATCTTTGAATTCCATGGAATGCCATGAATTGAGGTGGGTTTCAGTGAGACGTATGATGTCAGGCTTTTGCTTAACAACAAATTCAAGGAGATAATCACGTCGATGTATAGCAACGATAGAGTTGACGTTGATCGATATGAGGCGAAGCCTATCCATGGGAATATGACTGGATGCCAAGTTATTATTAGGCATTTGAATTGAATTTGAATCTTGTTTGTCGATTCTCTCCGATAAAGAATTAAGTTGCTGGTAAATTTTGAGAAGCAGCTCATTATTGCCACTTACATTATTTACATTATTTCCAGCATTTTCTGCTGGTCCTCTAGCGGCGAGTGCAAATGATACTCCGGGCTTGACGAAGTTGGAAGGTATGATATTACGGTGTACTTGTGCTTGTTTTGGAGCAAATTTAACTTTTGCATCTCGATATCGGGAGCATCCTCGATATGATGCTGGGTGACCAAAGACACCGCAGTTAACGCAGTATAATTTTTCTTTAGGCTCCGTCTGAGCCAATTTGCACTCACCGGGAGCATGAACGTCTTTGCATTTAACGCAACGATAGTGCATGGCACAATTGGCAGCTGAATGTCCAAATCTTTGACACCGGTAACACTGGTTGACTTCTCTTTTCTGGAGGCGTTCCCACCTCACCACTCTGAAATTCAAGTACCTTATTTGTTGAAGGGCACTTGGACTGCTCTTATTTGCAATTTGTACCAGGTAAATTGGTAAATTCTTCCTTTCTATGGTCGACCTTCTTGTCGCAAAGGCTTTGACTGAAACAAAATCAATATCTGGTGCAGCCTCCTTGAGCACCTGAAGAAGATCGACCGTATCTTCTCCGCTGTCCAAACCCTTCAACAAGAAGGTCTGATTTTTTTTCACTTTTGGGGTATAGGTGAAGTGTGGAACCTCCCCAGAAATCAGCGCATCTTTGGCTGACTTGAAATCAACCAGTGATTTCGTCCTTATAGTTAATTTTTCGGCATTAACTCTTTTGATTTCGAAATTGGCCAGTTTATTTTCGGCTGCCAATAGCCGAACCATATCTTTCCCGGTTTGTCCGAACACGTTGATTGGCGGAACTTTTTCTGTCTTGTTGGAAGCTTTTTCAGAGGAACCAGCAGAACTGCGGGCTGGTTTTTTCTCCTTATTTTTGTTCTTTAAATATTGAATAAAATTAACGTCATTATCTTGATTAAAATTACCTCCGATGTTTTCTTCGATTTTCATATCTTCGGGTGATCCCTCCAGCGCTGCAAAATAATTTTGGCTCTCGTTGGTGCCACCAGCACTTAGAACTTCCTCTGGATTTACTTGCTTTGTATTTTTCTTCGGCTTTGTTACCTGTTGCCATTGATTTTGTGGCTGCGTCTTTTGAGGCTTCATCCCTTTCTTGAAAAGATCCTTGAGAGACTGTATCTCTTGCCTTAGTTCATCATTTTCTTTCAGCAATTTGGCCATTTGTTGATTGTCCGCTATTATTTGCAGCTTGCACCCTCCATCTACGGAGTTTTCTTCATGTTTTCTTTTGGTGATTGTCGCCAGTTTCGTATTCGTCGTTTCCCCAGGTTGCCCCAACGGTGGGAAGCCGTCGGGCTCCTCCATACCAGCGGCGAAGTTTTCTTTGGTAATTTGTTTTTCGTTACCAATCGAAGTAAAAATATTCGATACAAATTTCCTAAGTCGATTACTTCGACAATATAAGATTTTTTCCGATAAAAATTAACTTCGGACTAACGTTTTTTAAAAAATTAATTTTAATTTTTGAAAACTTTTGACAGGAGCGATTTAAAAGACGTCTATACGCAAAGACTACTACGATCCATCCTCTTTGGGACCTACTTACCATGCACTCTACCTTCCGCTGAAAGAAAGGAACCACTGGAAAGGAAAGTCGTTGATACTGTTTAGCAATTCATGTTAGTATAAGTTGCAGATATTTTCAGCAATCACATACGTTGTAAGAACGTAAAAAAAAGTACATAAAGCAAATTTACAATTGATTTCAAAATGCAAGCGAGGCCTATAAAATTTTCTAATTCGGGAATTTTCTAACATAATATCTTTTCATTTGCAAACTACTCTAATCAAAACATGTATATGTCTTTATGCCTAGTTTTTGATCAATTACAATATGTATAAGTACAAGATCTCAAATTGAATTCTTTTTGGTCCAACAAAATTAATATCAATGATAATGTGATCTAAGAATGAGAAATGAACTAATATAAAAGGCATTTGCCCATTAAATCAATTAATTTAACTAATTTACAGAATATACAAATTTAATAAATCTATACATAACACTTAATTCAACAATTTTGACATCATAATCATACTAATTTGTCGTTGGTAGACCAGTCGTGTCTCAAATTTATCTATCGGGTATTTAAAAGCAAAAACAATAGGTAAAGCACAAAACTTTATGAACAGCCACATGCATTAAAATTCAATTCAAAATGTGAACCAATACGAGCTTATCATAGCCATTTAACTTAAAAATATCTCTGTCGTTCAAAATTAGAAGTACATGGTGGACCCGCCCTGTATGGTGGGATAAAATTTCTAGAATACGATTCTCAGATTTGAAAACATGCAGTTGAACCCTAGTCATTAATTATACATGCATATGAAATTTCATTTTTAATCTTTTTACTAAATACTCTGCACTAAAATCGAATGCGAAAAATATGTGGATTCAATAATAGAAACGATAAACTTTCAATAACTAAATTGTACTTTTCCTTCACAAACACAACCGAGCTCATAATTGTGTACAGTAGCACTCAAAGAGAGAAATATATCGCCCGCCATACCAACTTTTTCTTACGTACTAAACAGCCGAATAAAAATCTCAAACTATCACTAAACTACTTCCTCCTAACCAACTTCTCACTAAAGCATGAACTCATACATGATTCTAAAAAATGTTCGGGAAATGAGCAACTAAACTATTTCAAAAGGATTAAAGAAAAATCTTTCCTATACCTAATCAACGAAATATTAAGGACCTCGGCTACTCTCAAAGCTTATTCTTTTGGTTCTCAGAACCTTTGGGAAGTGTATCGATATACTGATCTTACCGATGACGCCAAAATGACAAAATTTTCAAGTACAACTATCGCCTGGATAATGTTCGTACTTTTAATATCTGGGCTGGCTTTTCCTCGAGACAGGTAAACGTGTAGCTGCTACTACTCTTCCTTTTCTTAACACCATTCCTGTTTAACAGCTGTAATTGGTCGCTTGCAGACTTATCAAAGAAGTTTACATTCATACATGATTTACATCGATTGTAGGAGGAAACATGTACCAAAGGAGGCAAAGAGATTGGTAATGGGCAATGAAAATTTTGAGCTGGTCTTTACAATTTATATCTCTAATTATTATAATTCCTTATTTTCAATCACATTTCCTTTACAATTGTCCCAACGTGCTTGCTTCCTTATACAATTGCATTTCTAATTCACAAATTTCAGTTTTTCGTTATTCATTCTATTTTAACTAATGCATTGTTGCATTAAAATATCCATTGATCACTTTTTTGGCGGGTTCGAGTAAAGGTTTCATTAAGATAAATATTGTTACAGCGAACATAAACTTTTAGCTGTGTCATCTGTGAGATTCTCTAATATCGGGCCTAGTTCTTTAGTCCATTCTGAATCACCCGTAACATTCCAACATTATTTCTATGTTCTTGGTGATTATTTAATCCTCCTGTATGATTACTAGATGTATGATGATGATCATTAGGTTGTTTGCTAACGTGGTTGCGTTCTAATTGTTGTTTTAGTTGTTCGGTGTACTTTGTGAGCTCAGCCTGATGCTTTTTCACAATTTCATTGATGTGTGTTGATATAACTTGCTCTACCCATGATCAGATGGTAATGACAAAGCTGATCGTCTGACAAACAATTTCGCAACCAGAAATATGAGAATAAGCAACTCAATCCTTGCGCTTTCCTGACTTGTATGAATGCCATGCGTCGCTTTTCGGGACTTTCCCCCACAAAACTAATTGCGCACACGCGAAATTACTGAACTTCGTCGACCGCTCTTGAGTGACGGCCACCACTTGCACACTTCCTGCCATGTGGCTGTCAATTCACCTTGACATCCCACGACAAAATTGACGTGGGATGTGCGCCCGTCGCAACCATCATGAAAATACAAGCCACCTAGCAGCAAAGTGTGTTCGTAGTGGTCGCCAGCGGCGTCACATGATTCATTACAGGGCAGTGTCCACGATGCCTAACAGGCATGGGGAGACTGAAAGAAACGCTGCTTGGCCCTATGATGTTTTTTTCTTTTTCTCTCAGCGTCGTAGGTCTTTGGCATGGTAGACTCTCAGCTCCTTTCCGGACATGTCCGCAATGAGGTACCGCGTGGGACTTACGACTTGTAAGACTCGACACTTCACGAACTTCTTGTCTAGCTTGGCAGTGTAGTGTCGACCTGCTTCACTTTGTCTAAAATTCCGTCGGTAGATTTCGTCGCCTGCTTTGAAGCCAGGAGGATGGGATCGCAGATAATACCACTCCTCCCCCACCCGTCTACTATCTTCAATCCTCGCCCGGATTTGTTCTCGTAGAATTTGGAGTTTCTCGTGCGGCTCCAGCACCTCTGCCGCAATAGCCGGTGCGAGTTTCCGTGGCAGATCATATGCTGGCCGAACACGGCAAAGTATGGGGAGATGCCTGTGGTGGAGTGATAAGACGAACGCAGGGCACAGGTGATGGCGGAAATCCTGCGGTCCCAATACTTCTGATCCGGTTGGACGTAGGCCCGAATGGCGGCTATGAGGGTGCGGTTCAACCGCTCGGACGCATTGGCTTGCGGGAAATAAGCGGCAGTCCGCTGATGCGTAATACCATACTTCTCCATTAATTCCCGAAATCTAGACGAGGTGAACTGAACTCCGTTGTCGAAGACCAGCTTCTCCGGTACTCCAAATATATGGAAAACGCGATTTTCCAGAAAACTGACTATGGAGCCGGTGTGCAGGTTTTGAAGAGGTTCCACAATCGGAAATTTGGACAAATGGTCCAGGACCACGACAGCTCCCGTGTATCTCGAAGTCGAGCGAGGGTACGGACCGATGAGATCTATATACAGGCGCTGGAACACCCGCTCCGGTAGTTCGAATTTTCCCATCGGGGGCCGAAGAACAGAATTGGGCGCTTTAGTGCATTTGCACAGCTCACAGGCGGCTTCGTACTTTTTCACTTGCTGTGCCATCTTAGGCCAAAAGAAGTAAGTCTTCAGTCACCGAAGCGTACGACCATAACCGCCGTGTGCACTCAATGGGTGGTCATGAGCCCGCATAATCAATTCGAAGGTCAGTTCTTCGGGCACCCATAACCTCCACTGTTCCTCTTCTTGAATGGGGTCTCCAGAGGCGTGTCCCGTCCGCTTGTATATAAATCCCTCCGTCACCCGTAGTTCTGGCAGCTGCAGTAACTGGTCCTGAATCGTATTCATCAGCTGGATATAACATGCTGACTTGAAGGCGGGATGGTCCAAGTCGATCCATAGGAGGCTGTCGTCCTCCTGGGCCAACTCGGCTCCTTCAGGGGCGAACATCCTTGATAGTGTGTCCAGTACCACGTGGCGACTTCCCTTGCGGTGTCTTATCATGAAGTCAAAAGCCTGTAATTTCAAGGCCTATCTGGCCAAGCGGCCGTGGAGATCTGTTTGGCTCATCAGCCATTTCAGTGACGCATGATCAGTGACGATTTCAAAGGGATGTCCCTCTACATATGCTCGAAAACGTTTCACTGCCAGCACAGCCACCAGGCATTCCTGCTCCGAGACCATGTAGTTCCGCTGGGCCTAGTTCAGCTTGTGGGACATAAAGACTATCGGTCTCTCCTCGCCGTCTTGTGCAACCTGGACTAAGACTGCTCCCACCCCATCTTGACTCGCGTCACAATGGATTGAGAACGGTTTTTCAAAGTCCGGGCTGTGCAGTACGGGGGCTGTTGTCAGACTCTTCTTTAGCTCTTCAAAGGCTCGCAAGCTGGGCTCTTCCCAGACGAACTTACGTCCCTTACGCAGCATGACGGTCAAAGGAGTGGTAATGGTGGCATAGTCACGCACAAAACGCTGGTACCATCCGCATAAGCCTAGGAATCGGCGTAACTGCTTAGTAGTCTTGAGTAATGGAAAAGCGTCAATCGCTTGCGTCTTGTCCGGGTCGGTCTTGATATTGCCATGCCCAATGATGTGACCCAAATACTTCACCTCCGTCATCACGAACTGACTCTTCTGTATGTTGATGGTTAATCCTGCCCTCTGGATGTGCAGAGCCACCTCCTGAAGCAGGTCGATGTGTTCATTAAAGGTCTTGGTTATAAGCAGCAGATCGTCCAAGTAAACGAAAACTTGGTGCCGTAAATGTGGTGGTATCACCTTATCCATAAGGCGCGTCATGGTCTGAGGGCCATTGCACAATCCGAAAGGCATGGTCACGAATTGATACAGGGGCCGACCTGGGACTGTGAAGGCTGTTTTCTCCTTTGAGCCAGGGTCTAAAGGGATTTGCCAGAAGGCGTCCTTGAGGTCTAAGCTCGTGATGAAGTGGGCTTTAGGCAACCGACTCAAAATGCCTTCAATCAACGGCAGAGGGTATGCGTCCTTGACAGTGACGGCGTTCAAGCGTCTGGCATCTAAGCATAGCCGGACCTTGTTCGGCTTGACAACTAAGGTGACCGGGGAAGCCCACGCGCTCTGCGATTCTTCGATCACGCCTAATGCTAGCATTCGATCAACTTCGGCATATAACAACTTTTCCTTCGCCGGAGATATGGCAAAGTGTCTCTGTTTTATGGGTTTAGCATCCCCCACATCTATTGTGTGTAACACCAGGGCCGTCCGCCCGAGACCTTCATTCTCATGCGATGGAAAAGCCGATATAGCCGAGTCAAGTCGCAGTTGTTGATGCACATCCAGTGTTTGTCGTAATAAGTGAGTGGTTTGAGTTTTGTCAGGAACAGTGGTGACGGACTCCAGGGTCGTGCCGGAAAACAGTGCCGGGGCCAAATTAAATTTTCGAACGAAATCCGCCCCTAGATACAGATTCTGGGTCAATTGAGGTATAATGTAAAATTCCAGAGGTTTAGTTACTCCTTTGAAGGTGACATCCGTCGTAATTTTTCCCACTACAGAGTGACGAGTTCCATCCGCCGTGCTGAACCAGGTGGTAAAATGGTGGATTTCAATCATTGCTGGGTCCTCAAGCTCCGGTGGTGCCCCGCTCCTCGGTACTGGTACTGGGTCAGCAAGTAGGTGGTCCGCTGCCATCAAATCATTACAACGTAAATGAAACTAAAGTCGTTTAGAGTCAAATGGCAAATCCTTGGTAATCATCTATGTGTATGGAATCAGCACGCGTTCCCTTTTGAATTTGCGAATGATGATTTTTGCCTCGATCAAATTTGGTGTCAATTTTTTTGACTGTCAGCCTGGTACCGTTGCACAGTTTTGGCGCGTTCAAGTTTGAAATGAACATCACCGGCGATCCAACTTGCAATGTTAGTATGTGTGGTGGCATTTCAGGTGGCTCCATTACATTTAAAAATAGGTTGAATAGTTGACTGCTTGTTCTTTGCTCAGAATTATAATCAATTTGTAATCTATCCATAAAATTAATTATACAGCAAAACATTCATTATTGAAAACATTGACCTCTTGATTCATTGAACTATGTAATTTGCTTGCTTCTCCATATTTCAAATAGTCAGCATTTTTTGTCTTCATCGAACATCGTTCAATTATTTAAAACATGTACACATATGTGCAACAGTAAGCACATTCTTTGCTCGATAATTGAACTCTGTTCTGGTTAACATAATTGATGAGCATGTTGTTTTAGAATATAAATACAATTGAATGTTGAATAAAGGAGTTCAGTTTTGGAATCAGATCAGTGCGTGTTTTATTCGTGACCTTTCAAAGCCTGGTATTTTTATTTGTGACTTTCACAGTTTGAGGAACAAGTATTAGTTTCTCAACATTCTTCATCCATCACTGTGTCAATTGATTCATATTTGACTGGTTTGCCGAGCAGTTTCAACTGAATTTGTTTGTTCAATCTATTGATATCACCATTCTTGTTCGCTAATATTGCATGTTCGCACAGCCAATCTAGATTTTTTTCGTTGCTGGATAAATTTCAGAAACCCTTCTCCACAACGGCTTGAATATTTGCCTGCATTTGACAAAAATGAGGGGGAAACAAAATTTCATTCCTTGTGCGATCAATTTGAATTTTGCCATTTCCCATATCCAAAAATTGTTTGGCAAATGTTTAGGCAGACGCAACTTGCACCAAATGCACATGCATGTTCGTTGAGAGCGTGATTTATTCGAATCGGTTCCATAAATATGATGCTTTCAAGCAGACGTTCAGTTCATGTGCGAGCGTTGATCAAGGTATATCGGGCAAGGTTTAGCGGAAATCAGCTGCACAAAGAGCGCCTCCCTTTGATTGGTTTCTTCCTCGGAAATTGCACAGAGTCCGATCAAGCGCCTGAAGTGATTTTTTATGGGTCATGGTGAATTCGTCCCGAATGATGATTTTGTACGTTTCAAGGACTGTGGCCATCCCGGAATTTTTGCTGATGTCACAGATTGGTGTTTTGGTCTGGTTCAAATGCAACGGAAGCTTGAGTGCTGAATGCGCTGTACATCTGCCATCAAGTACCGTTGATGCAATTCCCCATGACGCCAATGCGAGTGCAATTCCATTCTGCATTCAAACCGAAGGCAATATCAAATTGATGAGAAATATTTTGCCTGTGCCTCCTGGAGTATCTAGGAAAAAAATCTTTCCATTTCCACTGTAAGCATGTTTTTGATCAGTAACTAAAGGTCTTGTTTGCATTTCAACAAAATTTCGTTGCAGGTTTACATCAAATTTCCGTTCCCGGACAAGGTCTCTGTCTTGCACGTCATTTCTGTTTCGTGTCGACGCCAGCATAACAAGTTGACAAAGTACTTTGTTGTTGATTAATATGCGTAAGTGCTCAATCAATATTAGAGCTTCTTCTTCTTCTTCTTCCGAATACTCAATTGCGCGTGCTTACCTGAAAATATCCTCACTGAAAGTTTTGCGATGCATTTCTCACAGTTCTCCGGGATTCGATGTTGTGCATGTTTTTAAAATGATTGCAAACAAAGTACGTATTTGCTTTGGAACAACATGTAAGTGGTGCTTCTATAAGTGATCATTTTCAAGTAAGCCCAGTATGAAGCATGCTCTCCTATATGTTTGGCATACCACCCCATCGACGGTTTTGAACGCAACGAATGATGTAGGAACTTTGGTTGTATGCAATAAAAATTGCAAATAATATCATTCCGTATTATTAAGATGTACTGCTTACACACGCCCAAGGCATGAACGATGAACGTACACTAACATACTCTGGAATAATTACGCCCCGCCTTCTCCGCGCGTACTTTTTTGTCGATGTGTTCCAAATGTAGTATTTGGGCCTTTCGTGATACAGCAACGTTTTCACAAAACCATCGGATGCACATAATTTGAATAAGGGACTGAGCGTTGTCTTTTGTGGCTACTCTGCTCTATTTTGTGCCATTTCTTTGGTTAAATAGACACGAAAAAATATCGATTTTCCCAGAGTGCAGTGAGATGTTGAACAGTTGGATAGCGTTCGTTGAATTTGAATGCGAATATTCGCCAAACTGCTTCTTTGCTGCTGTTGTAGTGTCCCATCTGGAATTGAGCGATTTCATCATTTTAATTGGCCAGACCAAATACTACCATGTCACTGCCCTTGTTGATGTATTTGCAAATGTATTTGATGGACTTCACCGAATTGCAATACTCGACATTAGTGTGGGCATCAAACATTTTTGAAAACAGTGATGAGTACGGCACAATGGATCTGTTGTCGATATCAACATCCACGTTTTGAATTCTGATTGTGTTTGTGTATCTGCCGTCATGGGGCTTCCTATGCCTATGCATTGGATATCCATCACCTCCAGTTTGAGTTTCATTGACCAGCTCACGTGGATATCATTTTGTATACCTGCCATTTGTATTAAATGCCCTGCATGGCCCATGAATCATACTTTTCTTGATGGCTTCAAACAGAATGAGATCTTTGTTTCAATCTGGAAGCTAAGCAGAAATCACGCCATCAATTTGTGTTGGAACGATATTTTGCTTCAACCATGTTAGACCAGGAATGGGAGAACAAGTTTAGGTCAAACAAATAAACGTTGATTTTAGTTTAATAATTTTATTTTATTTAATAAGACGCTTATTTGCGAGCGTGCTACTGGAGCGATCGAGACAAACTAACTTAACCAACGTCATTCGAGTATTTATAAAGAAAACTGAGTCGCACTCGGTTGCTACGCCGAGTACTGTTATGCACGAAAGTCGTGCGTCTGTACACTCCAATACAAAAACACGCTGAACTCAATCAGCTTTAACACTACCGCCGTTCGAGTGTTTCTCGTTTGCTGCTATCATGTTTAGCTTGTAACATAGATCCTTGAAGTGATCTCGTGGCAGCGCCTTTGTATATATATCTGCTCTTTGATTTGCAGATGATACGTATTCAACAACAATTTCTTTTTTGTTCACTTTCTCGCGAATAAAGTGAAAGTGAACATCTATATGCTTGGTTCTTTTCTGAAAAAAACTGGATTTCTGACTAGTTGAATTGCGCTTTGATTATCAACATAAAGCGTCGTTTCTTTGTCACAAGGACATCCGATGTCCGATAACAATTTTCTAATCCAGACTACTTCCCGAGCAGCTGCCGATGCAGCTACGTACTCGGCTTCTGTTATGTTCAACGTCACTAGTTTTTGTCATTGTGACGATCATGTTACGGCTCCGTTTGACAGGCAGAATACATATCCGGTCATCGACCTCCGCGTCTCTACATCTCCGGCATAGTCAGCATCTGAGAAACCTATCAGCTTTGCTTTGCTACCGCCGCTTTGATACTCGATGCCATAGTTAACCGTGCCTTTCAGATACGCGAATATTCTTTTAACCGCCTGCCAATGGGATGAATCGTGCTCATTCAAGAATTTACTGACTGCATTTACTGCATAAACAATGTCTGGTATCGAAATGGCTGCTATCGTTGCCAGCAGAATCCTTAGTGAGTCATATCTCACGACTGGGGAGAATGTTTCTTTGAAGTCAATCCCTTCACGTTGAAGAAAACCTCTCGCGCACAATCAGGCTTTTAAGCGGTGTGACTTCCCGTCGACGTTCGTCTTTACGCGGAATACCCATTTCGAATCGATTAGCCTTATGTCTGGCGTTTTTGTTACAAGTTCCCACGTACAATTTTCTTCATGCGCTTTAAATTTGTCATGAATCGCACTTGCCCACTGCGTGGCTTCCATGCTCTTTGTTGCTTGTTTGTATGTCAATGGAATCACGTATTTGGCTACATTTGCATCGTGCCGATACCTTCTCGGAGTTTGAATTGGGTTTCGATCTCGCAGGACTCTTCGATTTTCGCGATCTTCTTCTTCTTGCTCGTTCTCTTGTGCGTTGTCCTCGTTGTGATCTTCTTCTTCTCGTTCTCTGATGTTGACGTTGTCCTCACCGTTATTCTCGTATTCTTCTTCCTCGTCGATTTCATGTCCCTCGTTACCTTCTCGTGCCTCGTTCATTGGAAGAAATATTTCATATTCATCTTCCTTCTCGTTCGCTTCTACCGACGGCGGCCCAATTTTCTCGTTGAATACGACGTTTCGAACAACGCTGACCTTTTTATTTTCAGGATCGTATACCCGGTGATTTGTTGACTATTCCGTGTATCCAACAAAAACTTTCTTGATTGCTCGAGCGTCAAATTTTCGCGTGAATTGTTTCGGAGTGTGTACGTATGCATCTGATCCAAAGATTCGGAGATGCTTTAGGTTCGGAACCTCCCAAGTCCACGCTTCGTATGGAGTTACGATGCCACTCGTCCATACGGTTCGATTTAACACGTACACTGCACAATTTATTGCTTCTGCCCATAGAGTCAATGGAAGATTCTTCGCGATTATCATTGTACGGGCACTTTCGACAATCGTCCGATTGTCGCGCTCGGCTTTTCCATTTTGCTCCGGGTTTTACGGCGCTGTTGTTTCGTTACAGAATTCTCGACCATTGTCGGAGCGAAGAGTCTTCATTTTTCTTCCGAATTTGTTCTCGATCATTTTCTCGAAAGTTTTGAATTTTTCGAATACTTCGGATTTCCTTCTCATGAAATAGACGTGCCTGTAGCCTGTTGCTTCGTCTTTGAATGTCAAAAAGCACCTTGATCCTCCGACCGAACTCGTCGACATGGGCCCACAGACATCTGAGTGCATTTCTTCACCTGGCTTTATTTTCTTGTCGCGCTCCATTTTCTTATTAAAGGGTAACCTGTGCGCTTTTCCAAGACTGCACGGCTCACAGAAAACATCACTTTTGTCTGTAAATGTTACGCCACTCACGAGTCCTTTTTCCGCTAATTCACGAATTGCACGCTTCCCGACGTGTCCCAAACGCTCGTGCCACACGGTTAAATTCGTCGCAACTACATTGGCTTCTGCGTTGCTCCCTTGTTTCGTGACCTTGAAAAACATTCTGTACACGCCATTGTTTTGCTTCATTCCCATGGCAAGTACTTCACTGTCACGCGCCACGATAACTTGATTATTTTCGAAACGCATTTGGAATCCCTTTTTAGTACATACTCCGACAGAGAACAGATTTTTTCGTAACTTTGGCACGTGTAGCACATTTTCGATTTTTGTATCTTGCCACACTCCATCGATCAAGTTTTTAATTTTCACTGTGCCTTCACCGGCGACATTGCAGTTTTGATTATCGCCAAGCGATACTGTAGCACCCGTATTGTCCGACTTGTAGTCTGATAGCCAGTCACGTCGGTGAGTTAGATGTCGCGATGCGCCGCTGTCGATCAGCCAGACATCGCTCTGATCGGCCTTCATCGCTTTAGTCTTTGTCCACAGTACCTTCGCGGTTCCCGCACTTTTGAAGCTCGACGCAACCGAATCGCTCATTTCACCTACGAATGCACAGTCACGTGTTTTTTCGGCGCCATCGCGTGGCTTTCGCTTGTTTCGGCAGCGTCTCGCGAAATGTCCCATGCCTTGGCACTTATAACATTGCACTTCCTTCATGTCCTGTTTATTTTCAGTCTCTTTATTTTTAGCACTTTTCGTTCCTCGCGAACGACGATTTTGGGCTGTCGCAGCCAGCGCTTCTGACGTTTCTTCTTCGTCGTTGAGTCTTGCGTCCTCTCTTATCAGCCATTCCTGGAGGTTATCTAGAGTCTGCGGTACCGGATCCACACTGTCCCATGCTACTTGCAGCGTGCTGAACCTTGTGGTGAGACTCGCGAATATCTTTGCCATTGTCGTAACGTCCGGCACATCTTCGCCGATGTCCTTGAGCTGACTCACCATGTTTGTCACCTTCGCCACATGTTGAACTGCCGTATCCGATTCACTCATTCGATACGCGTGAAACTTTTGTAGCAAACCTTGTTTATTTGTTGCGGTTTTCTGTTCATGAATTAGGCACAATTTATCCCACATTTCTTTCGCAGAAACGCAGGACAATACACACACCTGTTGCGTCTCGTCGAGATTCGACAGTATTATAAGCTTTGCCGTTGCATCGTCCTTTATATTTTTCTTCAACGCGGCCGCTTGTCCGTTTCCAGCAGGAGGCTCCAGCCTCGTGCCGTCGACGACATCGAGAACATCATTCATCACAAATAAAGCATTTACTTGCGCTTTCCAGCCTTGAAAATTCGTTCCATCAAATGTCTTCACGCCCTTTACTGAGATGCCGACTGACATCACGGATTCGATTTACACTCCGCACGTTTTCACTCTCGTTAACTTCGACACAACCGAACAATGGCCGACTTCCGTTCCGCACCACTTGGGACTCGTCGAGTTAATTTTTTTTACTTTTTGTTCTCCCAATTTTCACAGTTACTACGTAAACTGGGCCCATAACCTGTTAGACCAGGAATGGGAGAACAAGTTTAGGTCAAATAAATAAACGTTGATTTTAGTTTAATAATTTTATTTTATTTAATAAGACGTTTATTTGCGAGCGTGCTACTGGAGCGATCAAGACGAACTAACTTAACCAACGTCATTCGAGTATTTATAGAGAAAACTGAGTCGCACTCGGTTGCTACGCCGAGTACAGTTATGCGCGAAAGTCGTGCGTCTGTACACTCCAATACAAAAACACGCTGAGCTCAATCAGCTTTAATAAACCATATTAAAATATGAGCGTACGGTAGGCTTCTTTTGTCATTCAATTGAGTACATCCAGCATTGAGCTTCTCCAAAAATATGGTTCTTGGTGATGACATCCATGAGTCTAATTAGCTTTCGCTTGAAAACTCGAGCGAGAAGATCATGTCTGTCTGACGAATTTTGGCCGGTGGAAAGCAGATGTGTAATTTCACTCCACGTTGGATTGCATGTGAAGTCGTCATGGCAACTTGTGCGTATTTATGCACGTTGCTGGGTTGCTGGTAAGATTACCATTCGCCCAATGTTAGCAGTTTTCCCATCATTGGCAATTGCATCATTTAGGTGGACGTAGTCTTCAACGTGTAACTTCTGTTGATTTAACCAAATGAAGAGAAGACCTTCGCTTTGGATTTTCACGTAAATGTTCACAATAAACTGATGGAATAGTTCACGGCCGACTCCGTATGCGCAGTGACTCCTAAGTTCAAGCATCAGTGGCAGTGTCGATTTTGAGCTTCTAATGCTGTTGTTGGACTATCAGTCCACTCAGTTGCGATGGGTACCAACTGAAAAATTAGCTAATGATCACATGGTTGGGCGTGATATTGACCATATCACTCCAAATTCCGTCACAGTCATGTAACGAGAGATTTTAACAATAAATTTCAACGCCATGGCTCAAATTTGGACTGTTGTGTGATGGACTATTATTATTATAGTTCACGGCATTTCAGTATATAGTTGGATTCATTTGCATGGATCATAATGCGGTACGCGCAATAGTCCATGCAGAAAATTTTCTTCGTTGACTTGTCATTCGTGTTGGGGTTGATGTGTATGATATTTAAATGGTAGCCATCTTCTCCATGGATATTGGAGTGCACTGTACAATCGATTTATTTCCAAAACGCGTTGCACATTTGTATTTTAGCAGTGGAAAATAATGTCATGTCGATCGAGTTCGGTGCCCATCATTAAAACTGCTACATCATTTATCACGAGTGTATTGGAACGTCTTTCATGTTCCCCAGACGGTGTTTTGTCTACTATCATCACCACAGTATAGTCACCTGATGACATCCGGTCTACAACAGTTTTGAATAGACGAATCAAACTGTTGCTTTCGTGCAACATTGTTTGTAGGTTTGAAATTATTTCGCGCCTGGTTGCAGTATTAATCGCGGGACACTGTTCAACTTCTCTTTCCTCGTTGCTAGTAAAATATACATGCAAAAACTCTGCCTCCTGATCCGGTATAGGAAGCAACGAACCATTTCGGTGATATATTTGCCATTGCACTTTGAAAGTGGACATGTAATCCGGCGTTGTTCATAATGTGTTGCACCAAAAGAAGGCATTCAAAAGCATGAGTTGTACTTGCCAATGTTTTGCAGGAAGTGTTTTGAAATTGGAGTGTCACCAGAAATATAACTTCGAAGCGGCTAAGGTGGCTCCATCAGTGGGGGCAAAGCAACTTTACCGTTCAAACAGCACATTCCAGTTAATTCCTTAGCAAACTTCAGAGCACGGCAATGCACGCAAAATTTAGGCATTGGACCAATAACTACATCCACGTAATTCCTGTGATCATAGTCTCTATCGTAATGAAATGCTTCCCATTTCTGATCAATCCGTTCCCTTGATCGAGTCAACTGGAATGGATAAGTATTGAGTCCTTCGATATATAAATGGGGTGTTTCTTTTGCTCTGGAAGTTGAACCTCTGGCGCGCATTTCTTGAATGCGAGATTGACGTTGCTCTCCCGTTTTTTCTGCTCTAGAAGTTGAAACTTTGTTGTACTTTTTCTGAAGACAAAATCTACGTTCCTCTTTCGTTTCAGTGGCTCTGGAAGTGGCAGCTCTGTCGCGCATTTGCTGAAGCCAAGATCCACGTCGCTCTTGAATTTCAGCGGCTCTGGAAGTGAAAGCTCTGTCGCACATTTGGTGAAGGTGAGATTTACGTTGCTCTTAACAGGTTGAGCAAATCAATTATATTTTCCATCCACAAAAAAGGTGACCAGCTACGGTGCAAAAATTATAGAGGCATATCACTTCTTTGTACGGCGTACAAAATTTTTCCAAAGATCTTAGAAAATAAAGTCGCATCATACGCTGACAGTATTATTAGGGGGTATCAAGGTGGTTGCAGAGCAGGGAGATCGACAATAGACCAATTGTTCACTGTCAAGCAGGTACTTGAGAAATGCTCGGAGCTCAAAATAGACGTACACTAAATATTCGCTGTCTTTAAACAAGCATATGACCGTATTGATCGTAATGTTATGTATCGAAAAATGACAATGACGTCCACAACCTCACAAGTCCGCATTGGGAACCAACTCACCGACGCCTTTGACACAAATATCGGGCTAAAACAGGGAGATGGGCTGGCCCCAATACTATTCATTTTTGCTCAAGAATATGTCATAAGAAAGCTATCAGTCGATACAAGAGGTACGTAAGTAAACACTTCGAGCTAGGTACTAGCCTATACGGACAAAATCAATGTTTATTCACGGTTATTAACAACCGCCAAAGAACTTTTCGTGAACCTCGACAGCGAAGCAAAACTAGTAGGACTATAAATCAATGAGAATAAAACAAAGCTCATGATGCGGTCGAGTAAAAATACAGTCTTCCACAAAAGTCAAGGTACAGTGATAAATATCATGAAAATTGTTTGATATTTTTATTTAAAAAACCTATAGCGATAAAATTTTTTTGGTATTACTTCAACTATAATCATTAGACTTTAAATTCATGTAAAACAAAACGAAAATTCTGTCGTATTATGTATTATTACATATGATGTGTTGGAAAGTCAATGAATGAAGTCCACAAAAGTCATGGTACACCTACAGAAAAATGATACAAATTGTAATTATAGTCTTGCATAGTTATTTGAATTATACTTTTCTTAATATTTTGTCGGATATCCTTTCATCTGAATTACTGACTTCAGTCTTTTAGGCATAGAATATACCAATTTTTTAGTAAATTCGCTGCTGATTCTGGCCCACTCCTCCAATATAACATCCTTAAGCTGCGCCTTGCTTGATATCACTCTTTTTCGGATTTTTGTCTCAAGCTCATTCTAAAGATGCTCTATAGGGTTCAAATCAGGGCTTTGAGGCGGTGTAGCAAGCATGCGAGTATTGTACAATAGCCACATTCGAACTTTATGCGCAGTGTGCTTAGGGTCATTGTCCTGTTGAAACAAGAAATCTTCTCGCATACCTAATTTGGCTGCACTTTGTTTCATGTTGTTTCGTAGAATCTCTAAATAAGAGTTCTGATCCATAGTATTTTCGATGAATGTCAGATTTCCAACTCCAGCAGCAGCCATGCAACCCCAAACCATAACACCACCGCCTCCATGTTTTACTGTTTTAATAGTGTTCTTGGGATTAAATGCTTCTCCTACTTTTCGCCAGACCCTCTTATGCCCATTTACACCAAATATACAAAATTTAGACTCATCCGAAAGTAAAACATTATCCCAAAACGTTATTGGTTTGTCAATATATGCTTTTGCAAACGTTATTCTTTTTTGTTTGTTTATGGAACTTACAAGAGGTTTTCTTCTAGGCGTACGAGATGAAAATCCAGCTTCTACGACAGCTCTACGCACAGTTTCTGCGCTAACCTCCTTCTTATCATTAATTCCAAGAACATCGCAGATTTTTCTACAGCTTAGAAATGGATCTTGTTTTACCATTCGCGAAATTTTTCTCTTGTCCTTTGCACTTAGTTTAGATGGACGACCTGTTCGGGGCACATTTTCCACTCTATTTTCCTTCTTAAATCGATTTATCACTTTTTGAATGGTTGACCGACTTCGCAACACTAGTTCAGCTATTTCAGAATATGATTTGCTCTGATTTGAATGCAGATTAATAATTATTTCACGCTCCTTAATAATCAACTCCTTTCGACTCATTTTTTAAAAATTTTATTAAATAAAAGATACACCACGAATACGGACGCGGTATCAAAGGCAGCGGCCTACGGTTGTTAACTCACTCTGATAATATGAACTTGGGGGATTCCCCTTTTTACAAATAACAGGGCATTTTCTGCAACTGTACCAAGACTTTTGTGGAGTAGAAAAGAGACATTGCCAACAAAAAATTATTGTCTTCAATGATCATTATTGCCGAATCCCTTTAAATTTATGAAAACTTAAATTCAACAGAACTCGTATTATTACCATTTCATAACTTTTGATTTTCAAATAAAAATATTGATTCAGTAATACAATTTTCAGTTACCGATTCTCTGTACCTTGACTTTTGTGGAAGACTGTATCTCTAATGCTCAAAATATCATACTTTAACACCCATATTGACTACCTTTGATAAAAATAAAGTTTTTTAATAGTCACTCCCATGTATCGCGAGACGATCCTTAAACACCTTAAAATATTATTTATGAAAATTCTTTGTGTGTAGCTACATGATTGAGTTGTTTATTTAAGAAGAAAAATGTTAGAAGAAGGTGGTTACAACGTGTGTACTAATTCTCTTCGGGCCATCACTCTGATTCACGTAGAGCAAATAATTATCGTATAGATTTACATTAAATTGATGTTAAAAGGGTAAGATGATCAATTCAAAGCGAAGCGAAGACCTTGAAATATATTTTTGCACTACGAAGGGTACCACCTTTGAAGTACGTAGACAATTCCATCTATCTAGCACATGTGGTGTGTAAACTTGTTGTAACGTACGGACGGACAGACAATCCGCGATTTGAGTAGGATATTGTAAAAATATTTTGAAATACCCTATAAATAGTTTGTTGCATAAATACTTCTAAGTTAAGCCATTAAAAACATTTCCATGGATTACATTCATTATATCAGTTGCTACTAAAATAGCAAATAGCGCTTACCTTCTAACCTTTGAGGGCCGCCATTTTGAATGCATGCATTTGATTTGTAGTGCTATTATAAAACCTTGACTGCTACTAAGCACCGCTACACAGGTCCCAATCCATCCACGTCACCAATAAAGCACAATCTAGGCTCCACAAACCCGATATCTCTATCCGACCTGTTGCTAATTACCGTCCAGTTCATGCATACTTAAATAATTCGCACAGTGTTTGATACCATTTATAACTGATGTCATGCACCTTGACGACAGATACACAATAAAGAATAACTGCATGGTGTTAACTAGTCACTGTGTGAATAAAATTAATTTGTGGTCAAATGCCCAGTCTACAGGGTTCATAATTTTACATCTCATGTTAAATAAGTATTTTTTCGTTATAATTTTTTTTTGAGCCTTTTTAAGGTAGCCTTTCGTTCAAGCTGGACTTCTGAAGTTTAATCGTACTATTGGGTGGACTTTGATAACCCAGACATTAAAACTAGTATAACCTATTGAAAAAAGAAATATTTAAAGAAACTTGTCGGCGATATATAGATCGCCGTATCTGTGCGAGCCGTGTGTGTAAGTGTGTGAGAGGGCAGAAGTGGACGAGGCGACCGCGCGACGCAATTTCGCACGAGTCTCTCTCCCCCTTTCCATACGAGCACTCGCGTGTCTGCCTCACTCGATAGAGAACCTTGCCGCTGAGCAGAGCTCGCAAATAATTTTCTTTGTATTTGATTAGCGCTACTAATTTTCGACAACTTTGTCTTTTGGTTTTTCTTTATTATTTTGTTCATTTGTTTGTGCAGTGCAGAGTGCACAGTGAGAGTGTTGATAGTGTAAATAAAATTCATCACTGTTCAAAGAGAACAAATCAAGTGTTTTATCATTTCTACTCCTTCATCCTTATCACACAACGATCAATTCCAACAGGTTATGGCGACCCAGCACGCTGATAAGGATAAAGAGAGCATCGAAGAGACAATGAGAAATTCACCAACGAGTAAGTAATTAAGAGATCAATTATATTTCGGGCTTCGCGTATTTTGTATTTTCATTATCGGGAGTGCCGAATTACAACACGCGAGTACGAATTTTAAGAGATTATTTCGAGAAAAATTTATGAGAAAGAAATTGTTTAGAGTCTCGCTCGTCATCATTTAGTTCGCACATAAAAGTTGGGTATAACAAAGGCTGATTTTTGCTATGCGACATCACAGCCCGAGTTTTCACACTACGAGACAAAGTCAATCGAGTCTTGACAAGTCTCTTCCGGTGCGGCACACGTGTGGTACGCACATGTGCGCGGAAAAAGAGAAGGGAGTGCAAACGAATGAGCGTGCAGCCATTGTCGTCTGTCTCTCTTCCTCTTCGCGTTCTTCCCCGCGAGTAGCGCGCGGCGTGTGACCTCCTTAGTAAAGCGAAATTTGGTGAAGAGATATCCGACTGTGATATTTGCGTACGGGCGAAAATGGAGAAACTTCCATTTAAAAATAATAGAACGAGATCCGAAAGGCCCCTTCATACCATTCATGCCGACTCAATGGGACCGATAAAACCGAGCTCATTTCTAGGTAGCAACAGATACGTAATCGAACTAATTGACGACTTCTCCAGATATGCGAGAGTATATAGCATAAGTATCAAAACAGAATCAGGAGACTGTCTTGAAGAGTTCCTTAAACATACGAGAAATTTAAGAGGCAAAAATGAGAAAGTATCCTACTTGAGAACTGACAACGGTACAGAGTTCACGGGCGGTAAATTTGCAGAGATTATAAACTCAGAAAAGGTAACTTTTGATTTTACCCCACCCCAAACACCCCAGCTGAATGGTGCGTCTGAACGGTTTAATAAGACAGTCCAAAATAAAATTTTTGCGTTGATGATAGACTCAGGTCTATCTGATTCTATGTGGAGTCTAGCCGCTGACGCCGCCACACACATTTACAACAGAACCACTCATAAGAGCAATGGTTTTAAAACCCCGATATCACTGATGAATCCTAGTGTCAAAACTAATATTGATCAAATTAAGAGATTTGGTTGTGTAGCTTATGCAAAAATCTTAACAAACACTAAAAAGTTTGGTGAGAAGGCAGCTACTGCGATTTTAGTAGGATATAAATCAAATGGTTTCTTATTGTGGCAACCGAATCATAATAAGTTTATTATTTCGAGACATGTGCGATTTAATGAGAAAATAACATACGGTGACACTAAAGAAAAATGAGATTGAGGTAGAAAATGACGAGATTGAAGTAAAAGAGAAAATAGAAGAGAACGACGTTCAAAGTAAGGAGACAGAAACGACCCTTAAAGTACCCAGCCCTAAACTGACCATTAAAAGAAAAATTGAAAACCCAACAAGAGTACTGCCCAAGAGAGCTGCCAAGTCAAATCCCAAGAAAGATCCGAACTTTGTATATCAAACGTCAATAATAACAGGAGATGACGAATCAAATGAAATGCACATATACCAAAGTATCGCAGAAGTATATAAGGATCCGACCACATACAAACAAGCCATGAAATCTGAGGAGTCAGTAAGCTGGCAACGAGCCATCGCTGAAGAGCTGTTGTCAATGAAAGAGAATCAAGTATGGGACATTGTTGAGAGACCACAAAGAGAAAATATCATAGACTCAAGATGGGTCTTCAAGAGAAAATTATTGTCTCATAACGAGAAAAATTACAAAGCAAGACTTGTAGTGAGAGGCTTCAAAGACAATAATGATTATGAGCTCAGAGAGACTTACGCTCCAGTGTCGAGAATGCCAGTTATCAGATCCGTCTTGGCGATCATCAACAAATGTGACTTTGAATCAATACAGCTTGATGTAAAAACAGCTTTTCTGAATGGAACATTAGAAAATGAAATCTACATGGAAATTCCGGATAGAATAAGCTCAGACAGAGACTTCAGAGAAAAATATGTTTGCAAGTTAAATAAAGCTCTGTACGGACTAAAAGTTAGTCCGAAACGGTGGAATGAGAGATTTTCCGAAGTAGCCACCGAAGTGGGACTTGAAAACGACATTAATGAGCCTTGCCTATACACATGGGTGAGTCAAGGGAAAGTCGTTGTATCAGTCTTGTACGTCGATGATATAATACTTGCGAGTAACTGTCACGACAAGCTCACTGAGATAAGAGACAATCTGTGTAGAAAATTTAAGATGAAATATTTAGGAGAACCAAAAATGTACCTTGGAATAGAGATTGAAAGAGACAGAGAACAGCGTAAAATTGTACTCAAACAGTCAGAGTATATACAGAGAATTTTGGAGAGATTTGACATGGCAGAGTCCAAGCCCCAGGACTCACCTATGGTGACTCGACAAGTTAAGAAGCTTGAATTGAAAAACCCTAATAAAGTAAAAGAGATGTCTCAGCCCTTTACAGGACCCTACAGAGAAGCAATTGGTAGTTTATTGTACTTGGCCGGAGTAACTCGGCCAGACATAGCCTACGCCGTAAACCTACTTGCGAGAAGACAAGTAGCCCCGACAATAGGAGATTATCAAGAGGTAAAGAGAATACTGAGATATTTGAGAGGAACGACAAATGAGGGTCTGGTGTACAGAGCAAACGAGTCCGACATGGAAGTATTCACTGACTCGAGCTTTGGCGACGGTGAAAGCTCCAAAGCTACGAGCGGGTACGTAATTAGGATATTCGGAGATACTGTTGCTTGGAGAAGCAAAAAGCAGAGTGTCGTGAACACTTCAACACGCAAAGCTGAGTACTATGCTACAAGCGAGGCATGTCAAGAGATAATATCCTTAGACAAAGCGCTGAGAGATTTCGTAGGCAGAACATTCTACCCAGTGACTGTGAGATGCGATAATAGATCAGCGAAAAGCTGCACAGAGATGGAAGGGAGTCATAAATTGAAATGTTTCCATCTGCCAGTTCACGAGATACAGAGTGTTATTGAAGAGAGAGCGAGAACAGGAATAAAAGTCCCTATGTCAATGACACATGGAGATTTTATAAAACAGTGTGTTAAAGAGAATAGAGTTAAAGTAACATGCGTAGCTTCTAAAGATAACTTAGCAGATATTATGACAAAATCTGCCCTCCTCTACTCATAAAGCTTTAAAAATGAAAATTAATAATTAAGAGAATACAGACACACAGTCTGAAGAGAACCACTAATTTTTATTTTCTGTTACAGATTACGAGCATGACGAGACAAACGGCTCGGGAGGGAGTGTCGGCAATATACAGATCGCCGTTTCTGTGCGAGCCGAGTGTGTAAGTGTGTGAGAGGGCAGTAGTGGACGAGGCGACCGCGCGACGCAATTTCGCACGAGTCTCTCTCCCCCTTTCCATACGAGCACACGCGTGTCTGCCTCACTCGATAGAGAACCTTGCCGCTGAGCAGAGCTCGCAAATAATTTTCTCTGTATTTGATTAGCGCTACTAATTTTCGACAAATTTGTCTTTTGGTTTTTCTTTATTATTTTGTTCATTTGTTTGTGCAGTGCAGAGTGCACAGTGAGAGTGTTGATAGTGTAAATAAAATTCATCACTGTTCAAAGAGAACAAATCAAGTGTTTTATCATTTCTACTCCTTCATCCTTATCACACAACGGTCAGTTCTAACAAAACTCTTTTAAATGCTTTCATGCCATTTCATTTCATCTTATTGGTTAACAGTTTGCAACTCAATGATAACAGTTTGCAACTCAATGATAAAATAAAGTAAAATCCTAAGAAGCTCAACAGACATACTGAGCAAATTATTTTTTAAGCCAAATTACAAAGCAAATCCGTTTATTCCTGTTTGACTATCAATTGATAAATTCAAAATATTATTGGTATTTGCCCCATTTATGTTCAAATATCTGCCATAATTTTCTTTTTAGTGAAATCAAAGATAAAAAATTTGGATTTAAATAGTAATTGCTGTTATTTTTGCAATAATTACAAAATTTAAATAACCATAAAGCAAACAAAGCACAGCGAGCATCCAACGACTGTAAATCTATCTGAAACGTCTTTTACGACACAGAAATGGAGCTGTTAGATAAGTGACTGGAGCATAACATATGTATATAACACAAACCACAACAAAGACCTAGAAGAACTAGTAATCGACACTGAACTAACTATTACTCACCTGCCGCAGGAGCAACAGACACATGCAGGTCACATTGCAATACATGTACTACAAAAAATACGCACTAGCATAAACCAAACGAATATCCACGAAAACCATAAAATATGAAGGCATATTCAGAAGAAGCTTACGGAAAACTTACTAACACTGACTAAGGCTGACAAAAGACATGCAACGGTGATCCTAAAAACATCGGGCTACGTACAAAAAACAGCAACGGATAAGAACAAATGAACAAAACCTCACTAATAACTTCCAAGCCGACTTACGTACTGCTATAAAAAAATTTCAATTAATTATTCCTTCTGATTCTGATGAAAAATACACAATAACAAACAACCGCAATCTGGCGAACTGTATCACATCTTTAACATAGACGGAGACTTGTCGACTTTTATCACAAGACATCACCAACCTCTAGACGTCTATACCCGTCGATTAAATACTGACCATGCTGAAAGAAAAACTTTTATTCAATAACAGCCGACGATTCACAGATCAACAACTCAATCTCATAAGCAGCACAATACAGCAGAACTATTTTATGTTCAATAATAACACATACATCTCCGAGGACGGTCTTAGGGACCCGTCACCATGCCTTGCCTGGAGGCAAAACTTTCACATGTAACACCATACCGCGTGACTAAACAAAATATCAAGCAGTTCGCATAAAAGCCAAAACAAACCGCTTGACTAAGTAAAGTAATATTTATCAGAAAACACATGTAATAACATACTGCGTGACTAAACAAAATATCAAATATAAAAACCAAAACAAACCACTTGACTAAGAAAAATAATATTGTTACATGTACAAATAATTCTGCGAGCTACTGTCGCAGTTGTTTTCACACCCATTGAGAACCTCATGATGAAAGTGATGAAAGTGACGTCACTCCATTCATTAAGCTGCTCGAATATACTAGGTACCTCTCGGCAGAACATTCACCAATGTACGAGAAATGGGTTAAACGGCTAGAGACCCTATATAAAGGTGAGCTGAATGATTAGGGGGAATATTCATTACAACCGCAATAATAGAAACTGCGATAAAGGCGAGTATGAACTAAAAGTGATAGTGAAACCGCGATAGTAAACTGCGATATAGTGAAGCGCGAAGTAAAGGCGATAGTGATTGATTGATTGTTAAGTGCACAGTTGTAATACAAATTCATTTACAAGTGGAAGTTAGATTTTAATTAACTTTTGTGAAATAGTTAAATTTATGATTGTGCATTTTTAGTAAATAAACTCTCTAAACTTAATTTTAAAAGACAGTGCGTTTTCACTTTCCCGGAACACTTAAATTATTGGCCGTGAACCATAATACACGACAGTGATGTCAAGAAGTGAGAAAGAAAATTTTGGAAGTGAAAACGTTTAAACATCTTTAAAGTGCACAATAGTGAAAATTAATGTGGAAACTGGTGAAAATAAAAGCCGAAATAATAAAAATAACAAGAAGCCAACAGTGAAAAAATAATTAATTTACCATGGTGGATGAGACCTCACGTGCAGGAAAAGGCGCAGAAGATGGTGAAGCAGAAATACCAAAACCAAAGAAATCAGAAAATGCGCTGATGCAAATGTTAATGCTGATGCAGCAAGAGCAGCGACCACAGTCATTTAATTTAACTGCGAAGCTAAATGAACAGTCATCCAATTTAACTGCGAAGCTAAGTGAACAGTCTTAAAGTTTAACCACGAAGCTAGATGAACAATCAGCGAAACTGGACCAACAAGCGATCGAAATCAAGGAAGTGCAAAAACAGTCAACCGAAATAAAAGCGGAGCTCGGTAGCCTGAACAAACAAATTAAATGCGTCGAGGAAAAGGTTTTCCAGGTCGAGGAGAAGGTCAGCCAGGTTGAGGAGAGAATCAACTTTGAGATCAGCCAGGTCGAAGAGAGAATGAACCATGAGATGGAAAAAGTGAAAAAAGAATTGGAAGTAGCGAAGGCAGTAGTAACCACCTCACCAGCCCCACTTGTAACCGCAGCGCATAGCATATCCAGAAATTTGAGAGCACCAATATTCGACGAGCAAATGGTCTGGAGTATTTAGAAAATCCAGTTCTAAGCCACCGCTAGGATAAATCACTGGAATGAGCAGGAACGAGCAACTGCATTCATTTTTGCTCTATGAGGCCCAGCTGCCGAGCCTTTACAGAAGATCCCTGTTGAGTTGCGCTCAAACTCGATTGCTATAATGAATGCGCTCGACATGCGTTATGGAGACGATCATCTAAAGCAGATTTATCGGTCACAGCTACGGCATCGGATGCAGAAGTCTGGCGAAACTTTACAGCAGCTAGCCCAAGACATTGAGCGACTGGCACTTTTGGCTTACCCAGCCTATGACCTAGAACATCGAGATGACGTAGCAACAGAAGCATTCATCAGTGCATTAAAGGACAAGAAATTGCAACAAGCCGTGCGTTTAGCTCAAAAGTAAACGGTTAAGGACGCATTGGTTTATAATCTGAGCTTCGAGGCAGCGAAAATTGCGACTCGTACTACTGCCCGGGTCCATGAGGTCGTGGCAGACGAGTGCAGGTGTGAGCGCGTAGAAATCTAGCGTGACCCAAATATAAACGGTGCGCCTAGATGCTAGGATTGCGCAGCGAAGGGGCACTTGCAAAGAGACTGCAAGAAGCGAAGGAAACGGAGGTATTGTCTAGGATGGTGGAGATCCAGACCATGTCAGGAGCCTAGAATGGAAGCCCATCAAACTGAAGGGGACAACTTCGTGGGGCGGACGTTGGCCAGGAGGATCGACATCCCCAGCACCGTGTCAAGGCAACATCGTGGAGAAGCAGACTTATGCCTTCCGGGTCAAGTTAAGGAAGACCATTGCATCATAACAAGCGACACTGGTGCAACCCGATCGACTATCCGACCAGACCTAGTGAGGCCCCAGCTACTTCACAAGGGCAGAGTTCATGGAAATGCTGACGCCCTACCTCGTCATCCATGTCCAGCTAACTGCAAGCATTGCCGACCGATTGAAGAAAAGGAGCCGTTTGAAAAGATTGCTGTTGACATCGCAGGACCCTTTCCTGAATCCGAGTGGGGAAATCGATACACGCTGGTTGTGGCCGATTATTTCAGCAAGTGGCCCGAGGTCTACCCCATTCCCAACCAGCAAGCAACGATGTAGCCGAACAGCTTGTATTAAATTGGGTCAGTAGGTGCGGCGTATCTTGCGAACTACATTCGGATCAAGGCCGAAACTTTGAGTCGCTAGTTTTTGGTGCAATGTGTGAGCTGCTGGGAATACGGAAAACGAGGAAAACACCGCTGCATCCCCAATCTGATGGAACGGTCGAGCGTTTCAACGGCACGCTCAATAAACATCTGACCAAGATGGTTGACGAGAATCAACAGATCCCACTATTTCTAATAGCGTACAGAGCTCCCGAGCATGCATCGACGGGTCAAGCCCCAGCCAAAGTCATTTTTGGGAAGACTATTTGTCTGCCGGCTGATATGAAGTTCGGAACACCCCCTGAGAAACCCCAAACGATCTCGGAGTACGCAAGAGAGCTAAGACAATGGTTGAACCAGATTCATCGGACAGTGCGAAAACACCTCGAATCGGCTACGGACCGCATGAAGACCAGGTATGATCTAAAGGAAAATTCTACTGGCTTCCAGCAAGATGTCTTGGTGTGGCTATATAACTCGCAACGGTGAAAGGGTAGGTCTCCAAAGTTGAAACATAATTGGGAGGGACCATACCGGGTTGCAAAGCGAATCAACGACGTCGTATATCGCATACAGGAACACCGTAAGCCGAGAGCCAAAATGAAAACCATGCACCTGGACCGTCTTGCCCCATATTACATCCAGGGAGAATTAACTACAACTAGCGACACATCTTTTCGGGGCAAAAAGAGCTGAGGCGGGTGCAGTGTTACATGTGCACATAGTTCTGCGAGCTACTGTCGCAATTGTTTTCACAACCATTAAGTCAACAAAGTGAATTTACTCGAAACCACGAGAACCCGCCAAGCATGATCAACATCTGAAAGTGACTTCACTCCATTCATTAAGCTGCTCGAATATACTAGGTACCTCTCGGCAGAACATTCGCCAATGCACACGAAATGGTTTAAATGGCTAGAGACCCTATACAAAGGCGAGCTGAATGACTGGGGGATCATTCATTACAACCACAATAATAGAAACTGCGATAAGGGCGAGTTCGAATTAAAAGTGATAGTGAAACCGTGATAGTAAACTGCGATATAGTGAAGCGCAAAGTAAAAGCGATAGTGATTGATTGATTGATGGTTAAGTGAACAGTTGTAATACAAATTAATTTACAAGTGGAAGTTAGATTTTAATTAACTTTTGTGAAATAGTTAAATTTATGATTGTGCATTTCTAGTAAATAAACTCTCTAAACTTAATTTTGAAAGACAGTGCGTTTTCTCTTTCCCGGAACACTAAAATTATTGGCCGCGGGCCATAACACGCGACAATATCTAGCAGAAAGCCTCTACCAACCCAACATACAAAAAAACAAAAAAAGAAACAAATTAATATACACCGCATGAAAACGAGATACAAAACATAAAAGCGCGCATTATCAGCATGTGCCGTCACGAATTAACAAATAAATAATGCGAGTAAGGTGAAATCCCCCAATCAAATTTCATATCAACGGATGTTGGGATCTCTTGTCGTAGTAAACAATTGAAATGCTGACATGATTTTATGACCGAAGTGGAATGAGGAAAGCAGTGCAAATGCATATTATGCAGAAAATTGTATTAAGATATTAGACGTGCAGTGGTTGAACTTGTTGAATTAGGTTTTGTTCAACATGCGGATTCCACAACAATTTCTTGCACAAAATAGGGATTTCGGTCAGTAGGGTTGGTGAATCTTATGGAATAATTGTATTGAAGTATCGGACGTGCAGTAGTTGAGCTTATGGAATTAGGTTTTTGTTCAGCATGCGGACCGCAAAACAATTTTTTGTACGAAATTGGGATGTCGGTCAGCAGGGTTGGTGAACCTTATGGAATAATTGGATTGAGTTCTACGTAGCGTCATCTTTTTTACCCAATAGAAGCAACAGTTTGTGATAGAAGAGGGGCCAGTCTTTTACACGTATTCTTGTACGCATCATTGCCACTAGGCATTAGCCGAGGATACAGTGCAGTCCTCTTTCCATGTCTTATATATGCGTTAATGTCACTAGGCATTGAGCCGAGGACACAGTGCAGTATTTTGCTACGAATATTTTTCTACGTGTTGCAGTCATTTCTACGAGTATTTTTCTACAGTGATTGGTTAGCTTCGGCGTGATCCTGCGTTGCAGATTCTTATCAGCACCGGTGTCACTGGGCATTGAACCAAGGACACATGGCAGGCCTTTCTACGAGACTTCTATACACGTCGGTGTCACTGGGCATTGAGCCAAACACACAGTGCAGTTATTTCTACGAGTCTTTCATACACGTCAATATCACTGGGCATTGAGCCGAGGACACAGTGCAGTCTTTTATACGAGTTCTTGAACGCGTCGGTAGCACTAGGCATTGAGCCAAAGACACAGTGCAGTCATTTCTACGAGTCTTTTATAAGCGTTGGTGTCACTGGGCATTGAGCCGAGGACATAGTGCAGTCATTTCTACGAGTCTTCTATACGCGTCGGTGTCACTAGGCAATGAGCTGGGGATACAGTTCAGTCATTTCTACGAGTCTTCTATATAAATCGGTGTCACTAGACATTGAGCTGAGGACACAGCGCAGTCATTTCTACGAGTCTTTTATACGCATCGGTGTCACTGGGCATTGAGCCATGGGCACAGTGCAATCATTTCTAGGAGTCTTGCATATACGTCGATGTCACTGGGCATTGAGCCGAGGACGGAGTGCAATCTTTTATACGAGCTTTTTAACGCGTCAGTATCACTAAGCATTGAGCCGAGGACACAGTGCAGTCATTTCTACAAGTCTTCTATACGCGTCAGTGTTACTAGGCATTGACACAGCGCAGTCATTTCTACAAGTCTTTTATACGCATCGGTGTCACAAGGCATTGAGCCCAGGACACAGTCCAGTTATTCCCTACGATATTTTTATACGAGTCAGTATCACTGGGCATTGAGCACTCGCCCCCATGGTCTCAGGTTGTACGCATGCCCGCAAAGCCACCGAAACACACCCAAAGGACTCCACGCACAATACGCTCAATGGTCACCAAAGCCAGGTGAAGGCTCTCCGAAGGCGATGGAAAAGGAATACGGCTGCTGGCATTGAGAATGAACGAATAGAAAAATAATTGCAATAAAATTGTGAAAAATTTTAATACTTTGTAAAATATATTGTCGAATCTTTGCATATAATTTGGATTTCGTTCCGAAAGGTTGTAGTTAAGGGGCTTGGTTGTGTAGGGTAAATTAGATACCACAGAAACATCGGAACACATGGAACAGGTTATAGCAACGGTTTAGGTGCGGGACATCCAATGTCTACAATAATGTTAGAAATATAATCTTTGGAAGAAGCCTTTATACCCGAAATAGTCAAAAGATTCAATGTAATATTTTACAGCTGATATGTGGATGACTGTTTCACTAATATTGACTCACAAGAAAATAAACAAGACAAACTTGTTAATTATATGAATGAAATACACCCAAATATAAATTTCACTATAGAAAAAAAAACAAACGGACAACTCAACTATATAGACCTAACCGTGACACGGGAACAAACTGAAAACAACATCCCGTAACCCTAATGTCTTCTCATGGCATAACTACCAAGCTTCTGATGGGCAAGTTATCTGTGACCTTTTCGCTCAATTTTGTTCCTCCACACTTGAGGTTTCGAACCCCACTATAGACTCATCGCGTCCTTCTCCTTCCTCTCTTGAGCTTTCTATCGTGACCTTTCCATCGGAAACTGAAAGTATGCTGCTCACTTTTGACATTAATGGTGGTCCGGGCCCTGATGGAATACCAAATCTGTTCGTAAAGTCATTATCTTCTTCATTATCTATCCCACTATCAATTATTTACAATATAAGTCTTTTTCCTCCTACTTTCCCGACGTCTGGAAGCATGCTTATATCTTTCCGATCCATAAGTCCGGAGATCATAGTGAAATCTCGAACTATCATCCGATTTCTTTGCTGTCTTGCTTGGCAAGCTCCTTGAGTGAATTTTGCATAACAGAATGAACGATGACATCAGTATCCTATTTGCAAATGAACAAAATGCTTCATTGAAGGTCGTTCGATGGTAACTAATTTACTAGAGCTTACGAATACCATCTCCCTTACTTTTGACAAGAGCCAACAAGGTGATGTTATATACAGCGATTTTGCTAAAGCCGTTGACAGTGTTGATCACGGCCTTTTAGCTAACAAATTCCGATTGTTCTGCGTTTCTGACAAAATCCTCTCTTAGATTTATTCTTCTTATTCCATCGCTCCTGCACCATTACATGGAATATTTTTTTTCGTCGGCCCCATTCAGCCCAAAATCTGGTGTTCCTCAAGGATCAATTTTAGGTTCTTTGCTATTCAACATTTTCATTAATGATCTTCCCCAATGCCTGTCCTCTAATTGTCTTCTTTACGCTGATGATTTAAAAATTTATCGCTCCATTAACTCCAGCAAAGACTACTCATAACTTCAAAATGATCTTGACAATCTCCGAAATTGTTGTCAAGGTAATTTACTTCCTCTTTACATTTCAAAATGTTGTCACATGAGATTCGTCAACAAAATTCATCCAGTTTCATATGAATACCGGATTGATCGATCGCCGCTCGCACTTGTGGAAAAATTTAGAAATTCAGGAGTAGTGTTTGACCCAGGTTTAAAATTTAAGATTCATATTTCATGCATAACCACTAGAGCTTCACGTGTCGCTGGTTTTATTTTACGATCATCTTAAAAGTCTTTTAACATTTCAACCAGCGTCCATCTATTTGTACTCTTAGTCCGGTCAATCTTTGTGTATGCCTCCCAAATATGGCCTCCTCACTATACCAATCTATCGTATGCTGTTGAAACTGTACAGCGTAAATTCGCAAGTTTTCTATTCTACAAATACAACCTCCCTTACAGCTCCTACGATGAGCGCTTACAGATCCTCAACATTCCATCACTCAAAAAAAGGAGAGAATTCTTAGACCTGTGCTGCTTATTTAAATTATATTATGGTATTCTTTCATCAAACCTTCAGGAAAGGCTTTATGCACGTCCCACCTCAAGAACGCGTTCAACTGACATATTCTTTGTGCCCTTTGCTCGTACCGATATTCATTTATTTTCATTTTCAGTACGCGCATCACGTCATTACAATGAGCTCCAGCTGGGCCCCCTGCCACATTCCTTAAACGCTTTTAAAGGCATATTGCATAAATTCTGCTTAGCTTCCAATAGTTTATTAGTATTTATATTCTTTTTTTTTCTTATTTCAAACTGCTTTCTTTGTTTGTTCGTGATTGGATTCATGGATCTGTAAAATAGTGTAAATAAATAAATAAATACAAACTGACATACAAGGACTGCGACATGGTATACATAGGAAGGACAACACGGAAACTAACGACAAGATAGAAAGAACACTTACAGTCGTTTTCACACAACAAGGCAGACTCCAATTGTGCGACACACCTACAAAGCCACGCACTCAAGCCTGACGCTATGAAAAACTCTAGGACATTGCTACACAAACAAAGCAAAATACCGAGACTAGACATCGTAGAAAGGCTTGAAATATATAAACATAGAAAAACAGACTGTAACATCATCAACGAACAACTTATTACAAATTCTGACGCAATTTTCTCAGTACTAGACCACACTCTCCGGAAACGAGATGAAACAGAACAAACGGACATTCAACAAACAAACAAAAACGTCATTTCCCTCTACCTGGCCTTATTTGGTACCTGACCTAATTTAGTACTACCTGCCTAACCCATCCTACGACTATACAAAATCATTTCCTTCAACACATCCCTTAGACACTGAAGATGCCTCAAAGGCGTCCAAACGCGTATGCTCACATAACTAAGCAAAACCCGACGGCTTTTCAAGAAAAAAGAGAATTGGCCTGCAGATATCAAATGAACAAAATAATTGACTACAATTATCAGTATATTTGCTTATTATCTTGATCAAAAAGCCATTTTCACGAGCTTTATGATCAACTTTATCATCAGACATGTTAATAAAGTAATTACGGTCATCTTAATATTCAAATTATTCCTAAATATCTCACGTTCTTCGAACCCGGAAATAATACCTCCCAAGAATACAAGCTCACGCAATATGGTGTAAAAAATTCTCAATAATCACATTTCGTGCACATACCATCGTAATCGTAATACGAGTATGACCGTGCATAAGATCACATGCTTGCTCAGTGGACACTAATTGCAACCATATCAATAAAATTCTTCCTCTATCGCCAATGGACTGCGTAAATGGGCATTCATTGCAATTAGCATAATGCAAACTACCACTATGGCATCCACCGCCATTCTCGCCATTAAGGACAAAATTATTTCTGCGTGCAGAATGCCATGCAAGAGGCTAAGACGCGATGCTACAGTTGACCAGCATGACGATGAATTTATCAGCTCCCCGTGGACAGGAGTAACCAATCAATCACTTTGATCCCGAAGAGGAGATGAATTCTAGTTATCGTAATTTGTTGCCTCACTTGGATACTACTTTAGATTGTATTACGAGTTTGGCAAGTGGAAGGGTAGTTCTTATAGTATTTTAGTCAGAAAGCTAGTAAAGACAGATTTTAAACCTTTTCCTCCAAAATACAATTCACAAAATCTTTGCGGAATTGGATTTTCGTAATAATAACTAATATCTCTTCATGCATATGCAACCCATAATACAATCGCATCTTAAAATGCAACATCGAGTTCAACAAATTCGTGGCACCGTCTTTGGACATTTCCTTCATTTGACCAGCACAGCGCCGACTCCTACCGCGACAGGCAGGTCGTATCCAAATAAATCAATTGATTGATCTCGTTTTATTTATGTCCAATTGAATTTCGATCACTCGTTCGCAATTCTCGAGTCAACCATTGCGGCAGCAACAAATTGCGTTTAATTGAAACACAAGATCTTGGAATTCCGAAAGCACTCTTGCAGAGGTAAACACAAGCATGACCAGGGTTTCTGCGGTCAGATATACTACATTTAGGAGAGGAACAGAATTCGCAGGTATTGTGGCTACATTGGTTGAATTTGATTGGAAGACGTAGGATCTAAAAGCGCTTCTTGAATTTTGGTCACTTTTTTTGTGGAAATATTTAAAAAGGTCGATCCTCTCACTCATGCGTGAGTGGAATTTTTCATTTAGTCAACGCTGACAACACAGTTCCCATCATCGTCAAATCCCCACTGGCCCCATGACTCTGACGTGCCCCATGCCCTCTGCAATGCACCTTAACCACCGGACAACAAACTGGCGCACCAGGTACCCTCACAAAAGATACTTCAATCTGGGGCTCGATGCTACTTAGTGCAGCACTGCGTGTACTCGTATGTTCCTTTTCGCTGACCAAACTCAGCATGCTGAGATTGCAACTGTAACCGCCTCATTATGTGTCCAAATGGAGACAGTTTATGGGAAAAATATGTCCTAGACAAGTTGCGTTACAGCCTGCCCTGTCAAGTATGGAAAGCTTCAACGCGAGAAACAAAGAAATTACGCGCAATCGAAGGAGTAATTTCATGTTGCACGCAATGTGCCATGTGCCAATCCAGTCGAATCGACTTACCTGCCATAGCGGAGCTCACCCTGGCGCATTGGCTCAGGCTCAATTTCCGAGGAGACATGAAAAAGAGGCAGGTGAATTAGCTAATGATGTGTGGAGAATTCGAATGTGTGGACGTTGAATGAATTGATTGAATTCCTTGATACTAAACGTGGATAAATTGGGAATTCTAGGTAATAGCGCTTTAGAAATACTTGCGCTCGCAATTGCGAGAGGAAACTGTTGGATCAACGAGATTAGTAACATGTCAGTAGTTTTTTATTGAATCTGCCACTACCAATTAGTATCAGCTAATTAAAAGTGCAACATGAAAATTATGGTAGATTGATTGGTACGGAATAGTTTGAAATAAATAAAATAGGAATGGTTCAAGTATTTACTTCAAGTTAGTGCAATTACTTGCATTTTCATTATCCAATGGTTCGATAAATGAGTGAAAAGGGTTTTTCTCTTCTCTTGCACAATTTTAGGATTTAGAAAATATAACCAATTTATTTACTATACCCATTAAAAATCAGGACCTGTCCATTTGAGCGCTTGTGCGGCATAGCAAATTTTCTTAGGAAGCATATAAGCTATATTAGAACCGTCAAACTTTGTGAGAAGCTTACAAGTGGTGGTCCACTGTATGTTTTATAGCTACAAAAATCTTCAAAGAAAATTAAGGTGAACTCTCTATTTAAAAATGTATGTCATTGCAACACTGCTGCCGTCATGGCAACACTAATGTTATCATACAATAACCACATTATTGTAACAACTTCACCTCAAGAACGGCTCAAATATGATGGAAAAAAACGCTGTAGATAGCGTGCATATATGTTTTGGCTTGAGGCTTGAGTATATGGTAGCTGGATCCCTTACAAACAGTGTGGCATAGTTTTCGTCGGGAGTGCATGTTTCACGCGTGTGCTACGACTATGTGTGAACGCCAAGTACCGATCACCGTTGCGCAACGTATTGTCATTCGTTTTTAAGAGTGGGAGGGCGTTAAAAAAGCATGGACACATTTCTGCATTTAAGTAATCAGTTTGGTAGTGAGTGCCTAAGTAAGGCTGCTGTATTGAAATGGACAAAAACATTCAAGGATGGTCGCGAAACCGTCGAGAATGAGGGGGAGAAGAACGAGGAAGGGGCGGAAGTCAAAGCGAAGACAACCAGGATCACGGGTAAGGTTATGTGTGTTGTGTTTTGGGACCAGCGGGGCGTACTGTACATCGATTTCCTGCGCACCCAACATTCAATCAATACTCCATACTACCCTAACCTTCTGAAAATACACGTGAAACCCGCTTATGTCGAAACGGAGGAGCATTCCAGCACGAATCGCGATTCTTCTCCAGGATAACGCGTCCCCTCATACCGTGCGTCTCACGCCCAATACAATATCGGAATTGGAGCGGTAAATACTGGAACACCCCCCTAAAGTCCGGACTAATCATTCTGCGACTACCATATGTATGGGCCACTGAAAGAAGCCCTCAGAGGTCAAAATTTCAACATCGACGACGAGGTGGAGGATTTCGTGGACACATGGCTGTCCGAGTTGCCCAAAGCATTCTTCGATACCGGCATAAAAAAGTATCCAAAAAGGTGGATAAAATTTGTAACTTGTAAGGGGAAGTACCTAGGAAAACTGTAAATTTTTGTAAATTTTTTCGATAGTAAATGAACATGTCAGAGCATTTGTCTCGATCCTATTTGAAGATTTGAAATGTGATTGAGAAAGTCTTAGTAGATTTGGCTCCATTGTATCTAATTGAATGAACCACATCACGGCGCAGATAATCAAGTAATAGCAGCCTACCCTATGTGGTTATGTCAGAAGAGGAACAAGTGATAACAAGAGAAGATAGAACACGAAAAATATCGACAGCACTCAGTATAAGAAAAATCTCATCGAATACAACAGCATCATCTTCGTAGCACTACAGCCCCGCTCAGGTCTTCACTTCCCAAAAATAGCACCTCCAACTGTGTTGGTCCATTGACCACCTCCTCCAATTTTGAAATCCGAGCAGCGATAAACTGTCTTCGTTGACTGCGTCAGACCAACGTTTCCTCGGTTTACCCACTGGTCTCTGCCCTTCAGTTGTCCCAACAAATGTCTTTTCGGGTATCCGCTGTCCATCCATACGATTCATGTGGCCAGCCCATTGCAGTTTCCACAGTCTTAAAATCGTTGAGACCTTCAACTTGTCACAAATTTCATACAGCTTATGGTTTATCGAGTTGATCATTGGTTTTCGTCTAGCTTCGCTCCGATTATTCGCTTTAGGACCCGTCTTTCGAAGGCATTCAATATAATATGAATGCTTGGATTAGGGTCCATGTTTCAGACCCATAGCATAACACAGGTCTTATCATAGATGTGTATACTTCAGGCGCTTTTCCCTGTGTATGCAGCAAGACGGTCAAAATTAAAAAAAAAATGTTATTGCGGGCTGTATTTTCGGCGTATTTCGTATCTTTCATTACCAGTTTCTGTTATTTTGGCACCTAAATATACAAACTCGTTCACATTTTCGATACTGTATTCGCCAAGTGTGATATTTTGGGCGTTTGAGATATTTTTCCTCGACGGCATTATGAGCTTTGTTTTATTTTCATTGATTTGTAGCCTTACTAATTTTGGTTCGCTGTCGAGTTTCAGGAACAGTTCTTTGGCAGTTGTTAATGACCGTGACAAAATGTTGATGTTATCCGCATAGGCCACTACTGGTACAGTACGTTACGATCAATATCATCGTATGTTTCCGTAAAGTCAACAAAAATTCAGTGTGCGTCTATGTTTAACCACCAGCATTTTTCAAGTACCTGTTTGATAGTGAACAATTTGTCTATTGTCAATCTACCTGCTCTAAAGCCACCTTGATACTCCCCAAAAATACCTTCCAGGCCATCTCTAGCATGCACAATAGACAATATGGGGACGGCAACCACGTACTCCCCTTCCCTTTGCTGATCATCACGAGCTTCACAACTATCCAGCATCCGGAAGTATTCCTTTTCACAGGCAAGCACTGAACGCAATGAGTAGCGAGTCAGGGTAACAGTGAGAGGGAATCTGCACTCCCTTGTAAAGCTCCCGGCATGTTATGAGCACGTCAATAAATTTCTCAACGTCTTTCTTGCCAGTGTTCTATTCGAGACCGGGAGACTGAACTTATGTACACCGAAAAGGACTGTCGTTTATCTCAAGCTCTAAATACTGCTGATTACTGCCCGAATAGTCCTCTAGTACTCTACAGTTATTTGCTCTTGGTACTAAGGACTCAAGCACGAATGTTACTTCTGGGATGGTTCCAGAAGCTAGTTGAGAGCTCCTTTGGTAGCTTTAAGTGTGGTGTATTACTATCAACTTTAAAATAACAACAATAAAAATTTTGCTTCCAATTTTTAAAACACCTGTATAATTTACAGTCAATATAAGGCTATTCCAACAACAAAAAGTTTTTGTTTTGGTTTTGAATCGCTTTTTAATATCGCTTTTCCCCGCAGGGGGAATGTCGTTCGACAGGTATACTCTTTGAGGCTAGCATTCTTTGGGGAGCGCTGCCCCCACGGACCCGAGAATATGTGGGCGCCGTGAGGTTCCCTCCTGGGATGACAAGTAACGACCCTGATTGGATCTAGACTACGCTATGGACAACGAACTGAAATTGATGCTTTGAGCTGGCAGATATGATGGTTTGGACCTAGTTGCTTTGCACAGTAGTGCCGAGGTGACACTCATGGTTGAAGGGCTCCAATTTAACTATCACACCGTTTCTGTCCCAGTAAAACTTTGGTAGGCCTCGGAGTACGTTCGAAGTTCGCACCATTGGGTTGGTGATGTACGTTCGGTTGAGGTGGACTCTCAATTAGCGCTGGTCTGGCTCTGAGCACTTGTCCCCATAAGGGCTTGTGCCAACCATCGCATGGCCTGACTGCTCTGCAAAGATAACCATGGGACCAAAAAGGCGACTACACACACGAACGGAGATAGGGGGTCCGAGGGGGGACCCAATGAAACTGGAGCAAACAAAAAACATATAAAAAGATTTTAAAAAAAGGCCAAAAAAAGAAATAAAAATAATAATGACGAATGATGTTAATAGTACATCGATAGCGGTACTAACGATGAAAAAAACGCCGACAGTACAATGAAAGTAAAGACGGGTGAAAAACGGAGATTAGCAGAGAGTCTGGTCCAGAAAGATATTCCTACGGCGTTCGGGCACAGCAAAAAAATTATGCGAACGCCTGAGCGTCCCATTAAAGAAAAGCAGGAAACTCTGCAGGACGCTTCAGTTGTTCGAGCGGTGGAAGAAAATATAAAGAACATTGAGAATTCGATGATCACTGCTGCGATCGTTACCGAAGCGACCGATGCAAAAGTCGTAAGCCCCGACATAATAAAAAATCACCTTGAAGCCAACGAGGAGATTACGGCAGGAAAAGTAACGAGTGACCAGGTAAATAAAGCGACGTTGTGTGATTGCATCGCCACTGTACTGTATTCCGAAACGGAAAGAGATAACCTCTCCCAAGGATGGTTGCAAAGTACAATTGCCGCCCAGCGACACGAAGAAGAAAGGCTGTTCCGAAAAACGGGAGATGTTCTGAAAAGAATACAATCTGCATACGACTCCCCAAAATCAGCAAAGCAATAAAGATAAGGCTCCTTGAACTAGAGGAGCTCCTAAACCGGATGAGCTGGTTAAAAGCTCCATCAGTAAAAATCAATAAAAGAATGGCGTCCAGCCGAATTGAAGGATATCGGGATAAAAGAAGGAAGGAATAGGCACTTGATGGGCGTGGAGCACCAGATCAGGGGTTCCAGACAGTGCTTACAACAGGAGCGAAGAAAGCCGCAAAGAAAAAAGTGCCACAATGTAAAGTTCGCACGGACGCCCAACAAGAAAAAATCCCTCATGCAAAACAGGGGAGGCAGAAGCCCCGACGAAGACCCCGGCAGTAGGCACTGTGTAACACGCTTTTCTTTGTTGATGGCTCACCATATACCTTGGTTTTCTAATTAAAAAAAAAAACACTTTAAAAAAACTTTTTTAACTGACATACATCACATTGTAAAGATTAGAATAGGCGAGATGATAGAAAAATAATGAGTCAGTTTTCAATTTTTGTCAGAGGATCAAAAAAAAGGATAGTTAATTAAAAAAGAGAATTTTTCTTCTGATGAGTATTCTGAAAGAGAATAAAAGTGAAAAGGAGTCGATATTTTTAATTTGAGAATTAAAGAAGTGTTTGAGTAGGAAAAAAGAAAGTTTTGATTTGGGAGGAAGCAAAGAAAGCTTTTGTTTGAAAACATTTCCCAGAAGAAAGGAAAGGATAATTGTTAATTGAGAAGTAACAAAAGAATATTCGTGAAGAATAATCAGCAAAGATTGTTTGAGGCAATTTTTTAGAGTTTCTTGAAAAGAAAAGTCCCAGAAGAAAATAAGTGACATCACGACGTCAATTTCTTATCGTCAAGAAAAGATGAAAACCCACAGGAATAATTTTACCAATCAAATGGTTTATCTTGTGTTATTGTTTTTTTTTTAGAAGAAAAATACAACTTGATGATCTCCTATCAAAGAAACCAGAGGCGATGTATAAGGATAAAGAGTTGGTCGTGGAGACGACAATAAACACGGAAGCTCCCAAGTGCTGCTTTGTTACAGTTGTCAGACGTGTTGTTCGGTGCGGAGAGTCCTAATACTGCTCGAGACTGCTTTGTATAGTTTACAGACTTCTCAGACCTTGATCACCAAACAAAGAGGACGTTCTAGTCCCACGAAAATCAAGACACTTCCGCGCTCGCTTCGAGTCGGCTTTTGTAACTTTGATTGACTGTTTTCAAAACATTTTATTTCTACATTTCTCGCCTAGTGGTGTGGTGTCAATTCCGATTCCGTGCAATCTACCCGCGAGTTTGTTTAGAGACTGAGTGGTTACGAGCCAGTGGAGCCAATTGACAAGTGTGGTGTATTTTTACGGGAACTTTCAACTTTCAGTGTGTGCCCGTGTTGCTTGAGATGAAGCCGCGCCTGGCTGTCAGTACGTCACTGCCTGTCCCAAAGAACACGTTTGCCTTCCTTGTATACTTGGATACCTTCATGGCAAATGTCATCAAACGAATCTGAATTGAAAAGCAAAGGAAGATTTATTGAAAAAGAAGAAAAGAGTAGGAATTAGAACATCGAGAAGAAGATTTTTTTCAATAATCTATGAAGAAGATAAATTTTAATTGGGATCCTAAGTAAGATTTTTTTGTTTTTGTTTTCTAACTATCATAATTGATTGGTCAGAACTATCATAATTGATTAGCCAGAACTATCATAATTGATTGGCCAGAGCTATCATAACTGGTAAGCCAAAACTATCATAGTTGATTAGCCAGAATTATCATAATGTAATTAAATTTTAAATTAGGATATTTGATTTTTTTTAAATTTGATTATTGCATAAAAAAAAAAAAAAAAATATATATATATATATATATATATATATATATATAAATACATATTATATTATATTTTATATAAACACATTGAACACTTTATTTTTTTATTAATACATATTTCAAGATGATAAGTATATAGTGGATCATGGAGTAAAATCTCTTAGGTGAGAGATGATTCAACTCCCTTACTATATGTCGATCTGACGAGCTAAGAATGGTAAATTAATGATTCCCTTCGGTCGGTGACTCGAGTGGGCTTACCCATCCCACAAATGTAGTTATTCCTTTGTGGATATTTTCTTTCTGAGTGATTAATTATTTTGACTGTCCTATTAATATTCAAAATTCAAAAACTGTAATAAATTCTTACGTGACTGGTGACACTTTTCTGTTGTCCACATATAAAGTACCATTAACCCTCCCCTGAGAGTGAATTCTATATAATTTGTCACCATATGGTACTCGTGGAGCTTGGCTTTCAAGCATGATGACAAAAATGTCCTTACAGCAACTGCTCATAAAACCCCAAGATCGCCGATACTACGCGGAAGTACTGCGGGACATCAGAGGAAACGTAAGGCACAAAGACACCAACACTGCCATTAAAACAGTACGACTAATGCGGTCAGACCACATACTGGTCGAATTTGGAGCAGAGGCCGACAATAAGGAAGCATTCTGCGACGCAATAAAGAAAGTCCTTGGCAAAAACGCAAATATAGCCTCGCTCGAGCCGATGGCAATGATCGAAATAAGAGATATTGACTGCGTCACGGATCTGGCCGAGGTAGAAGAGGTTATCAAAAGGGAGTTCCCTAGCGTGGGAAAGATCAAAGGATCAGAAAACAATAGGGGGCAACGCGTGGCCATAGTTGACTTGACAGAAAAGGACGCCGTACAATTCCTGAACAAGGGCAAAGTACGAATAGGGTGGGTTTTTTGTGGGATACGGTGAAGAGCAACGCCTCTTCAATGTTTCGAATGCCTTGGCTATGGTCACACCACACAAGTATACAAAGGACCCAATAGGAGTTCAGTATGCTACAAATATGGTGAAATGGGACATAAAAGAAAAGAGTGTACGAAGGAGGCATACTGTATTCTTTACAAGGATTCTGGTCCAAGACCTGATTTTGGACACGTCTAGGGATCAAGAAAATGCTGGGTTTTCCAGGAAACCCAAGCCAAGCCAAAATCAGAACTTCGATGACCCGCATCCTGCAGCTAAGTCTACACCACAGTTCAACCGCCCAAAATCTACTTGAGTAGATTGCGAGGGAGATGAAGGTTGACTTTCAGCCGCATTGGCTTTTTACAAACCATACCAGTCTCGACATCCAGCTCGGAGTCCTTAGTACGGAGGATACACAATTGGAGTGTATTAGAAGACTACTCAGCTAGTGATTATCAGTGCATCCTGCTTGAGATAAGCGATGTTGTCTCTCGACGTCCGTGCTCTCGGCTTCCTACAATCGGGTGGAACATCGAAAGGATTCCCGTCGGGAGCTTCGTCGATGTGCTCACAGCAGGACCTCGCTGCAAGGGGATTCAGAGGGAATGGAAGAACTTGCAGCTCAAGACATGGTGAACTCAACTATGCTTGCAACGCTTCTATGCCCCGTCGAAAACCCCGGCACGGCAAGCCACCAGTGTACTGGTGGTCAACTGAAATCGCTGAAAAGCGAAGGGAGTGTGACAAGCTTCGGCGTGAGGCTTAACGGGCACATAGCCGTGACGAGGCATGAAACCGGGTAGCAGCATATAATTTGGTCATGTTATGCCTTCACAAATCGATTAATAATTGCAACGCTCGCTGCTGGAAAAGTCTAGCAGACAATGTGAACAATGATCCTGGCTTTGGATACAAGCTAGTTATGTGGAAGCTTGATGTCCTACGAAAACCTTGTATACATGATGTGGAAAACATGGACAAGTTAGTGCATGTACTCTTCCCCGCTCATCTCGCCCATTTTGACGCTGTCCATGGTAAAAAAGCATTCGAGTGTCCACACTTTACACAGCTGGGATTGGAAGAGGCACTTCTTTCACTGAAACCGAGGAAGGCTTCAAGTCCAGATGGCGTTCCAGCTTGTCTATCACCATCGTCCTGACTTGCTGCTCACATTCAACGCTTGCCGATGGGACGGGACTTTCCCGGTACGATGGAACGTGCCGAGGCTCGTGCTGATCAAGGGGAAGGAAAATCTTGGATCGCCGTCTGCATACCGCCCGTTATGCATGCTAGACACTGCTGGGAAAGTGCTGGAAAAACTCATCAAGGCAAGACTCAGTGACGCAACTCGTGCTGCTGGGGACCTATCTCCTGGGCAGTACGGCTTTAGAGCAGGACACTCCAGCATTGATGCGGTTGCAGAGGTGGCGAACGCGGCACAAAAGGCAGAGGCATATAGTCACTCCAAGCGACGGATCATCTTGTTGGTGACACTCAACGTCAGGAATGCCTTCAACTCCGCTAGATATTCTGGATACGCTGGAAAACCTTTTTCAACTTCCAGAATATCTAATGCGGCTTTTAAAGGACCGTAGCCTGCTCTATGACACGACACAGGGCCGAAGAAGAATTGAAGTTACATTGGACATTGCCCAAGGATTTATCCTTGGTCCAGACCTGTGGAATGTATTCTACGACGGGCACTTGAGACTAGAGATGCCAGAAGAGTCGCGCTTGATTAGCTATGTGCATGATGTTGTGGCTCTGGTCACTGGACGCACCGGTGAGCAAGCGCAGCTTAGGCTAGGTATCCGAATGTGCATAGTGAGAGACTGGATGACTGCTCGAGGATCCAGTTTAGCACTGGAGAAAACCGAAGTGGTTATTTTGACAAAAAAGAGAATCCCTAGAGTAAGGATGATCAGTATTGGAGACATACTAATCGAATCAAAGCCATCGGTGAAGTACCTGGGGCTACTGGTTGACTCGAAGATGATTTTCTTTTTGAAAATCAAGGCAACGGCTGAGAAGGCTGCTTCGGGAGTATCAGCTCTGAGTCGACCCATGGCCAATATAGGGGAACCCAACCCATCAAGAAGACGCCTCTTGATGAGTGCTGGTAGGCTCAGTGCTACTGTACGGAGCAAAAATATGGGGCGACGCTCTCAGTAAGAAGGTATACCGAAAACGCTTGGCACAGATACAGAAAAGAGGAGCACTGAGGACTACATCTTTGTATCCGGCAGTCTCTGATTCGGTTGTGAGAGCTATTGCAGATGTAATACATGTTGCCCTCTTTGCTAGAAAGTGCCGTGCTATTTATTTGCGTTGAGACAAGGACGCGAGGGAGATGATTGTGCGTGAGGAGAGACAGCGCGAATTGCACGAAGGGAAGGTGGACTGTGCGCGTCATTCCGGAACATGACTTAATTGAAAGCATGGTGAGACTGACTTCTATCTGACCCAGCTTTAGAGCAGTCATGGGTGTTTTCAGTCTTACCTGCACAAAATTGATAAGTTACGGTCCCCCAATTGTCCATTTTGCCAAGGGGAGGAAGACAATGCTTGCCACATATTTTTTGCGTGCAGAAAATGGGACAGGCTGCGAAGGGACCTCTATAAGGAGATAGGTGAGCTCACCCCGGATAGCACAGTCATGGTGATGCTCGAATCGGTTGACAAATGGAATCAGGTGGCACATTATGTTCGCGCAGTCCTAAAAGATATAATGGACTCACAGCAGCTGGCGGTGTTAGGGCTGAGGGATCGCTTGTCTGGCACTTCCTCTTCTCCTCTCCCCTTCCGCTAGAAGAGAGATCCCTCAGCTTGAAGGTACCTCACGGCATAACAAACCGAGACCTGGGCCGAAGTAATGTGTCAAACGGTCCCAGGCTAGGTTTTCTGGTTGACAGTGGAGGTGTTTAGTGTTTAATCCAGTCGCCTTCTTGGGAGCAGGGTAGTCCCGCACTCTGTGGTTAAATGGGCATTCACCTCCCAACCACAAAAAGAAAACGTCACAGTGCGGTTCACCAACAGAGATCTTTAATCTAACACTTGTCAGCTGGCTAGCTAATTGCATAAGGACGACATATCTCTGTTTTTTCGTTTTTCTGATTGAGTTTGAATATATTCAAACGTATGTCACTTTTTCTAGACTAAATATTGATCCTTGAATACATCCAAAAATATTACAACATTTCCAGATAAAAAAAGGAGCCTTTGATTCCATTCTAAAATACTCTCTTGTTTTAAGCGATTAATATTCCTTTGGAATCAACTGTCGAATTACTCGTACATACAGTCTACTATATTCAACATGTCCACCCGCTACAATGATAAAGTTTAGATCAAAAATGTTCACACCTCACAGTAAAATTTGTTGTGAATCGAAGATTGCTCTCTGTGACCCATTATTATGTTCCCTTGATATGAAGAGCTTTTTTGAAGACCTCGTAGCGTAATGTAAGACATCACCAAAACTAATGTGATGTTTTCACTGACTACACGTACATAATTCACCAATAAGATACCTTCAAAGATTAAAATTAATCTGGACTGTGTGAAAATTATGACAATAAATTGCTTCAAATGGATCTACGTAAATTTGATTGATAATAATCAACATGTACTTTACTCATATCCAAGTGAATCGGGAAAAATAGATGCTTGTCTTTTCTTTGAAAGAGTTTTTGTACATGATGAACTATTTTCACGAATAAAAGAACACAGTACTTTGCAAGGATGACTATTGCTTTTGAAATTCCAAGGAATATCTAATAAACCATTCATGGAAATTTATTCGCTTACCACATAGTAATTTGCTTATCCTTTCACATAGTAACAAAGAAAAACTATGTAACCTAAATTTAGCAAGTAGCCACTCGAGTGTGTCCCTCAAATTACGACATCTTTTATTAGCGAAAATTTTGTCACACTAAACGCTGTGTTAATTGCTCCACCCAAACTCTGCACAAGCAAGAAGGTCCCGCCAAGTACTCATGAATCAAAGCGTGGTTTATGATGCCGCCACCTTTTCGCCGAGCATTTCATTGTAAGCAAGACATCAAGCATTAAATTGTCACTTGTGGAGTGTTGTATGTTTAATGGCTCTGTAACAAATCCTTTTATTAGCCTAATAATTTATTACATCACAGCACTGTGCACGGCAATTTATGTCACCAGATAAGCAACAATGAGTGAGTTTTTGAGTGGCGCAGTAAGTGCAACTCACTATTCTCCGGCTGGAAATTTGGTCAAGGCAAGGTGTATAAAATATGCGTCCAGCGAGAGTTGCAGATGGAATACTCGTACCATATGTAGCACGTTGAGGGTTTTCTTTTATGACTCCAGTTGTTGTCGCTATTTGTGTTGGATAACAACCAAAATCTTAACAAAATTGTCACAAGCACTTTTCGCATTCCGGCGAGTAAACTAATCGCCCGAGAAACGTGATATCTACCAGCCATTAAAAACGGGCCACTGTGCTTTTCTGGCCACGGATAATGGCCGTTAAATCGAAAAGAATAGGTTTTCATGTCAGTCCACTCGAAAAATATTTGGCTAGGTCTTGTGGTTTATGGGCTGTAAGGTGGACAGGGTGATTTGTAGATTTAGAGAATTATGCAAAATTTCCCAAAACTGGCGAAGTTGGAGAGGATAAGCTTAAGATGAAACGTTTGTACTGAAACAACAGACGATCAACATATCTTTGATGCTATTAGATAAAAATGATAAATTAATAAACTCATGCATATTATCGTGTCTCTTCACAACCGCAAATAAAATCACAACCACCCTGCCCACTTCAATAATCAATCTACAACTATTTACCATTCTTCGACTCGATCGCAACCTGACAGATATTACCGCGTGACAAAACAAATCACATATTCGGCGAAAAAGAATGTCACCCACACTTAATGCGACAGGTTATTGTTGCACTTGTCTCCGGTGACTGAATCGAATTTGGTGACATGTCATAAAAATGCTAACAAATTGGCTTATGGGCTTTGAGGCGAGAACAAGGAAATCGTGACTAAACTGATTTTCTGAATGGAAGAGTATTTCTTCGAATCGGGGACACAATTTTGGTCTAAAGAATCTATGACATACCGTTTTGCTAGTTTTTTTATTCAAGGTGTCCAATTTGTTTAATTGTATAATTTTCATGAAAAGGCATTGAATGACGCAGAATGTTTTTGATTTTATGTTGCGCTGCGTTAACCTTTGCCTCAAGTTTGAATGTAAATTGAACTGCTATGCAATTTGATGCTGTTTGCTGGAATTTTTGGCAAAAATTAATTCCATGCAGGTAACTGTCGTGGTTTTGATATGAAATATAATTTTTGAAGTGATTTAAACAACTGAGAGCATTGCTGATTATTTTAAGGAATTGCTTTTTAGGGTGTTTTACAAGGGTCGTTTGAAAAGTTTCTAATAATTCAAGCCAAACAAAAATCTATTTCTTGACATAGTCTCCACGCAAGTAAAGACATTTGGTCAAATGATGTTTCCAACCCTTCACGCCACCAGAAAAAATTTCTTTAAGTGAACCTGAAAAATAAAGGTTTACTGCCTCTCCAACCTCGGAATTTGGCCCATATTTTCTCCCACTCAGAAATTTTTTCAAGTTGGGGAGCAAAAAAAGTCACTCGGAGCTAGGTCTGCTGAGTAGGGTGTGTTGAAGAAATTCCAACTTCAATTCGTCCAATTTCGCCATTGCGACCATGCATGTGTGGACTCACGCGTTGTCTTGATAAAACAGCACCTTCTTGCTCGCCAAGTGTGGTCACTTCTTCTTGAGTTCCATCTTCAATTAGTCCAGCAACGCAGCGTAATAGGATCCGTTAATGGTTTCATCTTTTTGAAGGTAATCAACCGTAATTACTCCTTGGCTCTCCCAAAAAACTGTCGCCATCACTTTTGCGGCAGAATAAAATGACCTACGCCTCCTTTGGAGCTGGTTCCTCCACCACAATCAACTGCATTGACTTTTGTTTAGTCTCCGGAGTATGGTAATGACTCCAGGTTTCGTCGGGGGTAATTAATTGGCGCAAAAACTCCGTACGATTCTTTTGGAACCGCTGAAGAGTCTCGCTCGACATGACTACCGTATGCACTTTTGGTTGATCGTCAACAAACGCGGCACCCATTGCGCGGATAGTTTTCTCATGCGTAAATCTTCATGTAAAATCTTATGCACCCATTCAGTTGATATCCCACAAGCCACATCATCGTCAAAAATGCTACCCAATGTTTCACTGTTGCAAATGAAGGCAATGATTCACCATACACGGAGTCTAACTCTTCTTTCACTTCCTGAGTTTTTAGGGTTTTGTAAAATAATTTTACAAAACCCTACTAGTTTCGCGACCAGTCTGTCCGTCTGTCCGTCTGTCCGTCCGTCCGTCCGTCCGTCCGTCCGTGTGTCACAGCAGTTTTTCTCGGAAACTACTTAAGCTAGAAACATCAAATTTTGTGTGTAGGTGTAAAGTGGTGATCTCTTCAAAGTTCAACTACAAAAAAATTTTATAAGGTATTTAAGGGGGGTCTCCCCATATAGGACAGTGACCACCCGAAAAAAGTTTGGCAAAGTTTGGCAAAGCTTGCTTCGGGGGGTGCACAGGGAGGGGAAATACACGAAAAATTTGTGTCCCGCCCCCTCGCGATTGGACACCTGTGATCCGAAAAATCTGAAAAAAATCACGAATGTAGGCCTTGGTGAGTACAACAACAACAAATACGTTAGAAGTCACAATTCACTCAACTTTGTTAGTAATAGTATGATTTATCGATTTTATGTTTTCTTAAATAAAATCTTAATGGTACCCTTAAATTCTATAAAATTCAGTACGTAGATGTTCATTTATAAGACTGATCTATCCTGAAAGTTTCATAAAGATTGAATCATATCTAGCGAAGTTATAGCGGTTTGAATTTTCGTTATTTACTATGGAACAATATGCGCTGCATTTATTACTATGGCAACATATGGCTATGGAACAACATGCGCTTTTTACCGACTCAGACACTACAGTTTTGCTAGGATTTGCATGAAAATGTCAGGAATGATAGATGTCATGTATATCTTTGAGAATCGGTTCAGCTAGTGGTATCAGTAATCGTAAAACAAAATAGTGGCTGTTTTAAATGCGAAGATTGAATAATTTGGAGTTATTTTTTCCCAACTTCAACGATTAAGGTGCATGCTTTGAACACTTGATTCAATTTAATGAATGACTGAAGATGAGTACCTACAAATAATGCTCATAAGTGAAACAAGTCAAGAAGGCAGGAGAGAGCTCCTAGCAAAAGTGTTTTGTAACCATTCTAGGATTCGAAAAAATTGGCCATTAATCGATGATAACAGTACAGGAGAGTGGCCCCTGAAAAAAAAAAATTCATCAAACGTAGCCGATATGAGTATGAAATAAAAGTTTTCATGGGAGCTTTTCAAAACAGTTGTTACACTGTCAGTTTTTGCTTCAGTGGGGGCACAGGGGGGAAATACATGAAAAATGTGTTTCCTCCGTCGCGGATGGACATCTGAAATAATTATCAAGGGAGATATTTATGAGTATAACAATACCAAAAACCTCAGAAGTCGAGATTCGTTCAACTTTGTTAATAATATTATGATCTTCGTATTTCATATTTTCTCCAATAAAATCGTCTTTGACATGTTTCTTGATTTGATTCGATCTGGTGACTGCATTTTGTAAATTGAATACAAAACCCTTCTGACATGAGCGTAGGTCTGTTTACCCAACTTGTTTTCTCCTTCAAACAGAGATACTTTATCACCGCGCGATACTCGATTTTATCCATAGGTCTTAGCAAACGTCACCTATCAACTTTGGAAGAGTATCATGACTTTTTGCTAGTAAAGCCTGAAACTATTCAAGTGACCAAATATATTGTCGCGTGTTTTTGGTTCGCGGCCAATAATTTTAATGTTCCGGGAAAGTGAAAACGCAATGTCTTTTAATTTAAGTTAAAAGAATTTATTTAATTACAAAAATGCACAATAAACAATTTAACAATTTAACACTTTCACTAATTTTAATTTTCAGTATGAAAAAAATCTAACACTTGTCCATAAATTTCTTATCGCAATTGTCTTCTAAATCACTTCGCACTCAAACAATCAATCGTCTTTACTTCGCGTTCCACTATATCGCAGTTTTCTATCGCGGTTGTAATGAATGAACCCCCCCATTCATTCAGCTCGCCTTTATATACCTATTCTACCTATTCACCCATTTCTCGTACGTTGGCGAATGTTCTACCGAGAGGTACCTGGTAGATTCGAGCAAATTAATGACTGGAGTGACGTCACTTGCAGATGTTGATCATGCTTGTTGGGTTCTCGTGGGTTCGAGTAAATTCATTTGTTGACGTTGATTATGAAAACAATTGCGACAGCAGCTCGCAGAATTATTTGTACATGTAATTATTTGTACATGTAACACTGCCCCCACCTCAGTTCTTTTCGCCCCGAAAAGGTGTGCCGCTATTTGTAGTCGATTCTCCCTGGGTGTAATAAGGGGCAAGATGGTCCAGATGCACGATTTTCATTTTAGCTCTCGGCTTACGATGTTCCTGCATTCGGTATACGACGTCGTTGATTCGCTTCGTAACTCGGTATGGTCCCTCCCAATTATGTTGCAACTTTGGAGACCTACCCTTTCGCCGTTGCGGGTTATAAAGCCACACCAAGTCATCTTGCTGGAAGCCAGTAGAATTAGCCTTTAGATCATACCTGGTCTTCATGCGGTCAGTAGCCGATTCGAGGTGTTTTCGCACTGTCCGATGTATCTGGTTCAACCGTTGTCTTAGATCACTTGCGTACTCCGAGACCGTTTGGGGTTTCTCAGGGGGTGTTCCGAACTTTATATCGGCTGGCAAACGAATAGTGTTTCCAAAAATGACTTTGGCTGGGGCTTGGCCCGTCGATGCATGTTCGGCAGCTCTGTACGCCATCAAAAATAGTGGGATATGTTGGTCCCAGTCCCTTTGGTTCTCGTCAACCATCTTGGCCAGATGTTTATTGAGCGTGCCGTTGAACCGTTCGACCATTCCATCGGATTGGGGATGCAGCGATGTTGTCCTCGTTTTCCGTATTCCCAGTAGTTCACACATTTCGCCAAAAACTAGTGACTCAAAGTATCGGCCTTGATCTGAATGTAATTCGCAAGGTACGCCGTACCTACTGACCCAATTTAACACTAGCTGTTCAGCTTCGGTAGTTGCTTCCTGGTTGGGAATGGGGTAGACCTCGGGCCACTTGCTGAAATAATCGACTACAACCAGCGTATATCGATTTCCCCAATCGGATTCAGGAAAGGGTCCTGCGATGTCAACAGCAATCCTTTCGAATGGCACGCCTACGTTATAGGTTTGCATTTGTCCTTTCAGTCGTCGCTTTGGGCCTTTGACGAAAGTGCAAATTGTGCATCTGCGACACCAGTCCTCTACGTCTTCTCGAGCGCAGAGCCAGTAGAACCGTTCCCGCAATTTCGCTAAGGTCTTGTTAGCACCAAGGTGGCCTCCCGAGGATCCTTCATGCATTTCCTTAACCACATCGTGGATTCGGCTTTTGGGAAGTATAGTTTGCATCCTATAGGAGCTACCATCCGCCGTTTCCCATTTTCGCTTGAGTACGCCACCCTCCACCTGAAGGGAGTTCTATTGTGCCCAATAGCGTTTCGGGGTTGCGCCATGCATTGAAACGTCTTTCCACTCAGGTCGCCAAGTCGTCTCCTTCCATACGAGCAATGGTCCGATGTCTTCATCGGCTAACTGGGCGGTTCGAATCTCCTCCGATGACCAACCTTCATCGAATTCCGCCGTTATCAATCGCAGATCAACGAGCGGTTCCTTTTCCTCAATCCGTCGGCAATGCTTGCAGTTAGCTGGACATGGACGGCGGGATAGGGCGTCAGCATTTCCATGAACTCCGCCCTTCCGATGAACAATTTCGTAGTCGTATGACTGCAATCTTTCGATCCATCTCGCAACTTGTCCCTCGGGATTTTTGAAGTTGAGCAACCATCTCAGTGATGCATGGTCCGTTCGAAGAACAAATTTCTGGCCATATAGATACTTGTGGAACTGCTTGGTGGCCTCTATTATAGCCAATAGCTCCTTCCTGGTCACGCAGTAATTCCTCTCACTTTTTGAGAGAACTCGACTGTAATAAGAGAGGACTCTTTCTTCGCCATTGATCTGCTGGGAGAGTACAGCTCCAATACCGCCGTTGCTTGCATCGGTGTCAACTACAAACATTTTTCCGGGTTTCGGATACGCCAGTACGGGTGATTCACACAGCTTTTCCTTCAGGGTCTCAAAGGCTGTCTGGCATTGTTCATTCCAGACATACGGACGATTTTTCTCGGTTAGCTGATGGAGACACTTAGCTATTTTGGCAAAGTCTTTGACGAATCTTCGATAGTAGGTCGCCAGACCCAGAAAACTTCGTAGTTGGCGCTTGTTGTTTGGTGTTGGCCAACTTTTCACGGCTTCAATTTTCTCAGGGTCTGTTTTGACCCCTTCTGCTGATACGACGTGTCCCAGGTATTTTACTTCATCTGCGAAAACAGTACACTTCTCGGGACTAAGTTTCAAATTTGCCAGTCGTAATCGGGAGAAAACCTCTTCTAAGTTCCGCACATGCTCTTCGAACGTTCTACCGATGACGATGATGTCATCTAGGTATACCAAGCAGGTTTTCCAGGTTAGACCACGTAGCACATATTCCATCAAGCGTTCGAAAGTGGCTGGAGCATTGCAAAGCCCAAACGGCATCACAACAAATTGCCACAATCCGGTCCCAACTGAAAATGCGGTCTTCTCTCGGTCCTTCTTGTCAATTTCTACCTGCCAGTAGCCACTCTTGAGATCGAGTGTAGAAAACCATTTTGCGTCGGCTAAAGTGTCCATGATGTCATCGATGTGTGGAAGCGGGTAACTATCTTTCTTAGTGACGTCGTTAAGCTGCCTATAGTCGACACAAAAGCGAGTGCCACCATCCTTTTTCTTCACTAGAACTACAGGCGCGGCCCAAGGACTGACAGAAGGTTCAATAACGCCTTGTTTTTCCATGTCCGAGATCAGTGCGCTCACTTCTCCTTGTTTGGCTATAGGGAGGCGTCTGGGTGCTTGTTGAATCGGCTTGGCTCCCTGTGTATCTATGACGTGAGTTGCCATACTCGTTCGGCCTTGGTCATCCGGGCTTGTTGAGAAGATGTCACTGTACTTGGTGACCAGATCAGAGGCTCGTTTGAATAGCTGCACTGGCAATTTGACCTGACGTGGATTCCCGGGCTTTGTCTGTGTCTTGCCTCCTTTTCCAATGATGGTCGTGAGTAGCTTCCAAAGAGGTGATGGTGGAAACAGGCTGGCAGCTGCCGATGACTTCTCCCGCTTTGATGCTCGTAGTTGAGTCTGCGGTGTTAAGGACTCTAACCGGCACATATCCGTTCCTTAAAGATCTTACAAGGCATCGTCCTACAATCAAACTGCGTAATGCGGACGTCTTCGTTGGCTCTATCAGATAAGATCGGTGGTCTCCAGAATCACCATCAAGCTTGGCCCATACAATGCTTTCGGAAGAGTTCGGTACATCAGTGTCAGTACATACCACTACATTCATCTTGGGAATTCGGACTCTGGGATCCTCCATCAGTACTTCGACATTCTGCCATTTCAATACACGTTTGCCCAAATCCAACGTGATTCCATGTGGTCGCAGAAAATCCATTCTGAGAATGCAGTCATCCATAATGTTCGCGACCAGAAAATTATGTCGGGATACAAGGTCTCCCAACTGTATCTGGAGGTTGACCTCTCCATGAACAGGTGCAGTTTCTCCCGTAGCTGTCCGTAGTGAGAAAATTCTGCCCTTGTGAAGTTGTTGCTGTCTAACTAGGTCTGGTCGGATAATCGATCGGGTTGCACCAGTGTCGATTGTTATGGTGCAGTGTTCTCCGTCAACTTGACCCGGAAGGCATAAGTCCGCTTCTCCACGATGTAGTCTTGACACGATGATGGTGGTGCTGGGAATGTCGATCCTCCTAGCCAACCTCTGCCCCACGAAGATGGCTCTTACATGTTTCCCGACCCTTCTGTTTGAAGGGCTTCCATTCTGGGCTCCTGACTCGGTCTGGATCTCCTCCTAGCTGCACACCCTGGACAATAGCTCGGTTTTCTTCGCTTCTTGCAGTCTCTTTGCAGTTGCCCCTTCTCTCTGCAATTCTAGCATCTAGGCGCACCATTTAAATGCGGATCTCGCTCAATTTCCACGCGCTCACACCTGCACTCGTCTGTCACTACCTCACGAACCCGGGCAGTGGTACGAGTCACATTTTTCGCTGCCTCAAAGTTCAGACTATAAGCCAGTGCGTCCTTAACCGTTTGCTTTTGAGCTAAACGCACGGCTTGTTGCAATTCCGGGTCCTTTAGTGCGCTGATGAATGCTTCTGTCGCTGCATCATCTCGATGTTCTGGGTCATAGGCTGGATAAGCCAAAAGTGCCAGTCGCTCAATGTCTTGGGCTAGCTGCTGTAGGGTTTCACCAGACTTCTGCATTCGATGCCTTAGCTGTGACTGATAAATCTGCTTCAGATGATCGTCTCCATAACGCATGTCGAGCGCATTCATTATAACATTCGGGTTTGAGTGCAATTCAACGGGGATCGTCTGCAACAGCTCGGCAGCTGGGCCTCTTAGAGCAAGAATCAATGCAGTTGCTCGTTCCTGCTCATTCCAGTGATTTATGCGAGCGGCTGCTTCGAACTGGGTTTTGTAAATACTCCAGACCGTTTGCCCATCGAATATTGGTGCTTGCACATTTCTAGATGAGCTTTGCGCTGCGGTTATAATTGGGGCTGGTGAGGCGGTTATTACTGCCTTCGCTGCTTCCAAGTCCTTTTTCACTTTTTCCATCTCATGGTTTACCTGGCTGATCTCAAGGTTGATTCTCTCCTCGACCTGGTATACCTTCTCCTCGACGCATTTAATTTGGCTGTTGAGACTACTGAGCTCCGCTTTTATTTCGGTTGACTGTTTTTCCAGCTTCTGTGCGATGTCTGCCTTGATTTCGATCGCTTGTTGGTCCATTTTTGCTAATTGTTTATTTAGCTTCGCAGCTAAACTGGATGTCTGTTCATTTAGCTGCGCTGATTGTTCATCTAGCTTCGTGGTTAAATTGGACGACTGTTCATTGAGCTTCGCAGTTAAATTGGATGACTTTTCATTGAGCTTCGCAGTTAAATTGGATGACTATTGTCGCTGCTCTTGCTGCATCAGCATTAACATTTGCATCAGCGCATTTTCTGGTTCCTTTGGTTTTTTTTGTTTCTGCTTCACCACCTTCTGCGACTTTTTCTGCATCTGAGGGCTTACCCGAATCCAGATACGTGCCTTCCGATTCAATTGCGTCACGCAAGCGTGCAATCAGTGTGGCCTTTGTACCTTGCGTAGCCAGGTTTCGCTGTTCCAACTCTTCCTTAAGCTCCGACATGGTCAATTCATTAATTTTTAAGTTTAAGCTGCGTGGCATTTTTAATGTTTCTTTAAATTTTCCTATTGTGCACTATAAAAATGTTCAAATATTCACTTTCAAAATTTTTCTATCCCACTTCTGACACCACTGTCGCGTGTTTTCGGTTCGCGGCCAATAATTTTAATGTTCCGGGAAAGTGAAAACGCAATGTCTTTTAATTCAAGTTAAAAGAATTTATTTAATTACAAAAATGCACAATAAACAATTTAACAATTTAACACTTTCACTAATTTTAATTTTCAGTATGAAAAAAATCTAACACTTGTCCATAAATTTCTTATCGCAATTGTCTTCTAAATCACTTCGCACTCAAACAATCAATCGTCTTTACTTCGCGTTCCACTATATCGCAGTTTTCTATCGCGGTTGTAATGAATGAACCCCCCCATTCATTCAGCTCGCCTTTATATACCTATTCTACCTATTCACCCATTTCTCGTACGTTGGCGAATGTTCTACCGAGAGGTACCTGGTAGATTCGAGCAAATTAATGAATGGAGTGACGTCACTTGCAGATGTTGATCATGCTTGTTGGGTTCTCGTGGGTTCGAGTAAATTCATTTGTTGACGTTGATTATGAAAACAATTGCGACAGCAGCTCGCAGAATTATTTGTACATGTAATTATTTGTACATGTAACAATATTATTCAGTCTTGACACTCTTGAAGATCAGCTGCATACACAAAGAAGCAAATCTTCAAGTATATAAATTTTTGGTCAAACGTGTGTTATGCTATGGGTGTGAAATACGAATCTTAACCCAAGCATCCACAAACATACTGAACACCTTTAAGTGAAGGTCCTGAGGCGAATAATTGGAGCGAAGCTAGACGGGGACTGTTGCGTTCTTGATACCCCTGAATGCTCATCACAGCCTGATCCGGCAACATCAACGCTTCAGTCAACTTACATCGTTACAGTCGAACGCGGTTATAACGAATCTCCAAGGGACCAAAAATTTCGTTCGTTATATCCGAGGTTCGTTACATCCGATCGTTTGCACTACATATATTGTAAGGTGATTTGAATGAAAACCAATTTATGCAACATTTATACATATGTATTGGCTATTATGTTGCATAGAAAACAAACATAACTAAATACATTTCTAAGTTCATTTGTATGAAAAAATAATTTGAATTCATATCTGGTATTGACTGAAGTCTAATTATTTGGTCGGAAGAAGTCTGCGACTTTTTTCTGAATATTTCACATTTTCAGGGCTTCTTGGCTTATATTTTTTTCGAGGATATCAACAGCAGCCAAAAGTTCGCCGTTTTCTGGGCAGGTTATCTGTGTGAAGTGTTTTATAGTCTTCATAGCAGAACGTGCTTCCTGTAATGTAGGTGAATTTTCTTCAATTTCTGACTCCTCTTCATGTTCACACTCATTTTCATCAGCTTCTTTGAATATTGCGTGTATCCAGCCAATATCATCTAAGTCTTCAGCAGTTTCCACATGTTCATCAATTGTGTCATATACGTTTAAGTCAAATTCGTTGAAATCGGAAATCACGCCTTGAATTGAAAAACGTAATCGATAATTGAATTGAATAAACAGATTTAATGCATTGTACCTTGGTCCATTGGCAGCGAAATTGCCGTTACATTGGGAGGAAGGTAAACCATCTCAATCCATCGTAAATTTTTAACTGGTAGGTGTGCTGGACAGTTGTCAATAATGAGGACAACTTTCCTTTGATCTCTTCCTAACACTTCATCCCAACTCTTTAAGACTGATGTTAAAAATTTCGCTCGTCATCCAGGCTTTTTTGTTTGCCTCATAAGTGACAGGCAATTTTGGCTGATTTTTGAAGCACCTTGGTGATTTTGATTTGCCAATTACCAGAAGTTTTCTCTTCTCAGATTCATCCATATTGGCACAAATCCAAACGGTGATTCTTTCCTTTGAATGCTTGCCTCCAGAACATTTTTCACCAATAAATTTAAGCGTTTGGTCAGGTGTCAGTTTGTAAAAGAGCCCGGTTTCATCTCCGTTAAAGATATCCTTAGCATGATAACGCCTGCTTATACCTACAAAATGAAAAACATTTACATTCCAGAAATCACAAACAAAAACTGAATTCATACTTGGCCAAATTGTTGCAAGCCACTCGCCGGTCGTCTTTAAGGATACGCATCCACTTTGTCCATGACATTTTCCGCTTTGAATGGAATGTCGTTCTTTAAAGCGATCAATCCAGCCTCTTGAACATTTAAAAGCCCCCATATTTACTGTTAAATCTTCACATGAGGCGTTTAAAGATGGAAATTGTTCCGCTTTTTTTTTGTAAAATAGGCCCAGAAATTGGAACATTTTGAGTGCGTTTCGACACAAACCACTTTAATAAGACGGCATCGATATCGGGTCTTTCTCACTGCCGTAACTTTTTTGCAACTGGTCTAAAATTTAGTCTTTCAGCTAGGTACTTTTCCTTTTCTGCCCAGATTGTGGACACTGTCGACTTTGACAGTTTATATTCCCGACAGATTCGTGCATTTGCATAGCCACTCTGTAATTTTTCGATTATTTCCAATTTATCTTTAAGATCAATTGACTTCCTTTTAGTTGTCATTATGGAAAATTCAAATAGCACTATCGAGCATAAAAAAACAACTAATATTATTTAAATATAAATTTGTCACCGCTCTATACAACACAAACACAATTGGATTCGAGACGAATGCAAGCACTACTTGGAAAACTGTAAATGCCGCACAATCGATTGTAAACAACAAACTGATGTTTTTCAAATTGAATTTCTGTTAATATGTATGTACATATGTTATTCGTTATATCCGAGTAAATTCTTTCCATTAGGCAAAACCCTACGTTGGGAATAGGCGGGAGTTCTTTATATCCGAGTTCGTAATAACCGAACAAAAATACATGTATTTTTTAATAATTTGGAAGGGACTTTGATTTTCGTTTGCTATAGCCAAGTGTTCGTTATATCCCGTGGCCGCTATAAGCGAGTTCAACTGTATTTGAGGTCAGTTGGCACTGTAATAATTAGCCCATTCGTAATGAATTTGATTTATTTCGATCATTTTAATTCAATTCAATAAATTCAATTCGCCACAAAATGAAAATACTTTAAGTTTCGATTACCATATTTTTATTTTTATCAATTGAGTAACCCATTTTACATTCATTTTTAAATTTGTCAAAACTTTGAAACAAAAGTTTATTCATTGTTCAATTGTTGGTTGGGTTATTATATATTCTGCGAATTCTTGTCCTAATGTGTCTTGTTTCAATTGTTGGTTATTCAGTATCTCTGTATGGTTAAAAAGAAAGTAAAATAAAGTTAAATTTTTAAAGTCTATAAAAAATAATAAAATCAAAGGTCGGATCAAAGGAGTCCCGGCGCAAACATTTGAAAGCCCCGGCGAGATGCACTTGATATTTATTTTGCCGTACATAACTAAAAAGTTGTTTTTCCCCAGTAAACAGGTCGTGAAATGCTGTGTGGTGTTTTGTGTAATGTCGTGGTGTTTCCGCGCTTTCTGTTTCTGGCAGCTTTCTGACTTTTTAAGCAATGGTGAATGTGGATCGCCTGATCGAGGACATAAAATAACTAGTTCGAATCGTTGAAGGCGTCATTTCAAACTACAAGAAGGATTCGCCCTCAAGGAAGCAGGAAGCCGGGTATTATGTGGAGCAACTGTGGCAACTGAAGGCCGCGTGGGAGGATTTTGAACTAGGCGATAGTCACATCCGATCCCTACTGGAGGCCGCTCCGTCGCACGAGTATTTTACCCAACATATATACGGCACTATTATAGGCAACTACTTCCGTTACCAGCAGCACTTCTGCCATCAAATGCACGCCAAAACACACGTGGACACGCCAACTGGGGAAAAATCACCAAAAGGGCTCGAATTTCAGAAACGCGAGGACAAGGACTACACTGCAGAAGCCTCAGCCCCAAGAGATGTGGTCAGGATGCTGCGTCGCGACAAAGTCATGGCAGGCTTGTTAAGGACGATCATTGACCGTTTGGACCAGAAGGAGGTCACTTGGACCTGGTACAGGAGTAAATTCATGACCATCCAACGAAGTCAGCAACAGCTGGATGAATATCACCTGCAGGTCGTCGAGCTCCATGACGATTCTGAGCCGCATGGTTTTAACCTGCAACAGCACACTCATTTGGAAGAGCTTACGCAAGATCGGGTCATACGTCTGGAATCGGAAATGGATGAACTCAGTGCCACGCTTGCCTTGGCGACTCTGCCTGTGGCTCCTCTTATCATGCCTCTGCTGAAAATTAAACTCCCCACCTTCAATCGGAACTATTTACATTGGCAACAATTCCACGACTTGTTCATGCAAATAGTACATAGCCCACCGATTTTCAAGTGCCAAAAGCTATGGTACCTCAAGGCCGGTGTCACCGGAGAAGCGGAGCTTTTGATTCGAAATTTTACATTGTCAGATGACAACTACGAGGCGGCTTGGACAACATTGAAGGAAAGATATGACAACCGGCGACTATTGGTAGCGACGCTCATTAACAAATTGATGAGTCAGCCATCTCATGCTAATGAAAGGCCATCAGTGGAACCAATAAAGGCTCTACATGACATCACGCAAGAGTATCTCAGAGGCCCGGAGAACCTGCAAGTGTCCACAAGGGACTGGGATCCGTTGCTGCTACATGTGCTAATCTGAAAATTGAATTCAGCAACTCGCGCATCATACGAACAATCGTTATTCAACTCGTGCGAGCTACCACTCTTGAAGGGCTTGTTGAACCTCATGGGAATGCAGTTCCAGGCCCTCGAGACACTCGGCCATAAAACAAAGGAACCGAAGATCAACCGTAGGAAAGCTATCACGTCGACCATGGCCGCCATAACAGCTTCTCGGTGCTTAATGTGTAAGCAGGATCACTCACTTTGCTACTGCCCGGATTTCCTCAGGATAACCGTTGCAAAGAGACTAAGTTCCGTGCGCGCTAAGAAGCTGTGCGTGAATTGCCTTCGAGAAGACATCGGGCTTCCAGCTGCGTGGCCAAAAGTCAAAAGCAGTGTTCCATGAATCACAACACTCTGCTGCATCTGCGCGCCGGCAACAAGCCCAAACAGACCAAGACGATATCCTCGAGAACGATAACGCCAAAACAAGACTCAAAACCGCAAACAAATGTAGAACCGCCATCGCTCGCTTTAACGATTCTGATGGAGCCCCGTCTCCAAGAACATGTATTTTTGGGCACAGCGGTTGTCACGCTGGTCACCAGCGATGGGAAGACGTCATATAGTCGAGGATCCGGGCTCACAAATAAACGTAGTCACCAAAATAATCATTCAAAAATTGGGTTTATTATCGACACCACACCTTGCCCTCATTGAAAAGGTGGGCGGTAGTACTGGAATGGTAAACCATAAGGTGAACCTCGGCCTAACATCCAGATTATCAGTATATGCCACGCAGTTGGAAGCCTACGTCATGGACAAAATTATATCACCGCAACCGTCTCAGAGCTTGAACATATCGGGATGGCTCACGTTAACTGAAAAGGCTTGTGAAGCACATTTCTATCAGACAATGGCAAGACATTCTGACGGCTGTTTCTTGGTTAAACATTAGGTGATTCTCAAGCGGTGGCCACTCGCAGATTCATTGCCTTGGAGCTTCGACTGGAGAGGAACCCTGATCTAAGACTTCTATACGCGGGCTTCATGGAGGAGTATAGTCGGCTTGGGCATATGAAGGAGGTGACCTCGCAGCGCGGGAAATTATGATACCCCCTTCCACATTATTGTGTCCTGAAGCCTAACAGCAGTACAATCAAGCTGCACATGGTTTTCCACAAACGTTTCGTTGAATGATGTCCTTTAGAATGCCTTGTTTCGTATTCACCGCCGACATTGAGAAGATGTATTGGCAGATAATGCTCCATCCTGAAGACCGTCGGTACCATAGCTTAATTTTGAGAAGTAATTCAACGCAACCAGGGCAATACTATCGGTTGAAAACAGTAACCTATGGCGCAACGCGTGCTCCGTATCTAGCTACAAAATGTCCGCAAGTTCTATCACAAAGAACCAGCAGAAAGGTCCCCTGGGCAGCAGCGCGTTGGAGAAGGATTGCTATATTCGAGACGTCATGACCGGGGCAGACAGCTTAGAGGAGGCACTTTGCAAACAGGTGGAGCTATGTACCATACTCTCGAGCAAATGGTGTGCCAACCATCCTCTATTATTAAAGCAGATTAAACCTGAGGACCAACAGGTCCAGCTGGACTTCAGTAATTAACACGAGGACTATATTAAGACGTTAGGAGTCATCTGGCGTCCGAAGACTGACGAGTTCCAAATCCAAATCAACCTGGATCCAACCAGTGCGAAGTTCTCCAGGAGGACGATGGCATCCGGTAATGCCAGAATGTTCGATCCATTGGGCATTTCGGCTCCTGTGATAGTAGCAGCCAAGGTATTCCTGCAGGAATTATGGCGATTGAAATTGGACTAGGATGCAGCATTACCAGTGAGGATCCATAACCAGTGGTCCGATTTCCGCAGTGGTCTGCTATCATTGCAACAGGTGCGATTTTCTCGTCACATCAGTACAAGCAAGAAACCCGCACAAGTACAGTTGCACATCTTTTGTGATGCTTTTGTGAAGTCGTCGTCAGATTGCTATGTGCCAAGTCAAGAGTAGTAGGGAAGGTGGTGGTTGAATCAGCGAAAAATATGATCTGTCGAGCCGTTTTGTCGGCGGCTCCCAGCTACGGGGAGCTGCATACCTTGGTGGTTGAGGTGGAGGCTATCCGCAATTCTAGGCCACTGGCTCCAATGTCAAACGATCCCAATGATTTGGCAGCCTTAACTCCAGCACATTTTCTTGTCGGAGAGCCCCTCACAACCATGGTGGATGGTCGTGCAGAGCCAGTCACCGGAGGTCTTCATACCCGGTGGAATCTAATCAATCACCACAAACTTGAATTCTGGAGAAGATGGTCGCATGAGTACTTGGCGCAGTTGCAGCATTATGTCAAGTGGAGACAGTCACACCCCAATGCGATCCCGGGAACAGTGGTCATCACAAGCGAAGATAACACCCCATCGATGAAGTGCCCACTGGGGTGAATTATCAAAACGTTCGAAGGCGCCGATGTTTTCGTACGAGTCATTGATGTCAAAACCGCCTCCGAAACTTTGAAAAGGCCAATACACAAACTGGCCCCGTTGCCAGTACTCGAAGACGCACAGTCTAACGCAGAACCATGACAAGCAAGTTCCCCCCACTTGACGAAGGAAGGATCCCAGACCAGCAGCGACGACATCCCGAGGACAAGGTGGCGATCAATAAAAAGCGGAAAGTCAATTGGGGTGCTCCTCTTGATGTGCCTTCTCGCTCCCATAGCGCACGCCTCTCCAACACAAAGCTCAACAACCAGACGCCATACGGGTCTGTATTTCCAACATTAAGTCGAGCCTACTTATCTTCCAGTGAGTGGAAGTTGCTCATTTATTACGATTTGGGATCGTATTGGCAGGAACTGCGACGACAACTACAAGCGCAAGATGTTTCATGGACCACCATCGGCTACCTGGGCAATTTTCGGGCTAATCATACTGGTGATCTACCTCCGCTGGCGTTCCTGCAAACAACAATCCAACCTGCATGTCCAACCACTAGTGCCGTTAACTAGACGCTACAGCCTGCCGCAGACCTTGGAGGAAGTCGAATGGACCGTTCAACAGGGCGGTGAATGATGAGTTCCTGACACCCCTGAGCGCCCATCACGGCTTGATCCGGCAATAATAACGCTTTAATCAACTTACATAGTTATTTAAAGTTAATTAGCACTGTAATAATTAGCCCATTCGTAATTAACTCGATTCATTTGATTGATTTATCAATTGATCGATCATTTTAATTCAATTCACGAAATTCAAATTAAATTTCGAATTCCACATTTTTATTTTAATCAATCAAGCAACCCATTTTTCATTCATTTTTTAATTTGTCAAAACAAAAGTTTATTCATTGTTGAATTGTTGATTGGGTTAGTATATATTCTGCGAATTCTTGTCCTAATGTGTCTTGTTTCAATCGTTGTTTATTCAGTATCTCTGTATGGTTAAAAAGAAAGTAAAATAAAGTTAAATTTTTAAAGCTTATAAAAAATAATAAAATCAAAGTTCGGGACAAAAGAGTCCCGGCGTAAACAGGGACCAATGGTGAATTCGATACAACCATGAGCTGTATCAAATTTATGACGAGCCGGAGGTTTTAAAGATTGTAAGACTGTAGAAGCTGCAATGGACTGGCCACACTGACCGCGTGGATGAGTAGCGGATACCTAAAAAAAAGGTATTTGATGGGAGAACTGAAGGGCGGAGACCAGCAGCAAAACCGAGGAAATACTGGTTTAACTCAGCCTATGAAGATAGTTCATCGCTACTCAGATTTCAAAATTCGAGGTTGCGGTCAATGGACCAAGACGTTTGGAGGTGCTATTTGCAGGAATTGAAGGCCAGAGAGGGGCTGTAGCGCTGCGAGGAAGAATAAACAGAATTTGGTTTTAGTCTATCAAATAATTTCGTCATTGTCTGTTAGAACACTGCTGGGGCGTTACCACCCAAAAGGCATTCTATTATATTCAAAATGGCCCTCGTTCGTGGTCAAGTGCCGTGTACTGTTTCGCGTGTTCCTCGAGTTAAATTTGGTGATATCCCATCTTGAAGTCCAATATTGTAGATCTCGCTAACTTCCCAAACAACTCATCCATGACAGGCATCGGGAATGGTTGTCAAATCGTGCCTTAATTTAATTCACGATAATTGATGCAATGGCTGAATTCGTTATTTTCCTTCTCAATCAATACATTTGGCGACGTATAGGCTGAAATCGACAGTCAAATTATTTCATCTTCAAGAAGTCTACTGACAATTTTCCTTACAATTTCATGTCTGGCAAATCGGATATGATAGGGTTTCGACCGAATAGCCTTATCAGTTGGCAGTCGAGTGTCCATTTTTGCAATTTTATATTTGCCGACTGGTACGTTCTCGTTCCCAAAACGGTTGAAGACTTCTGAGCTGTTTTTTGGTCATAGTTTCAGAAGTGCTAGTCCTTTCCTTTTTGGGATCCCTACAGTCCTCTCCATTCATAGCAAAACAACTATTATTAGAGAAAATGTCTCTAACCAACAGTAAGTCGCACGTTTATCCACGATAAGCAGTTTACAATTTTGTGTTTGATAATCTACTGAGATACTGGCGTTTACCTTAGTCACCATCATCTATGGCGTGACAGTCCAAGCTGGGACTAGGCCACGAGGATTAATTTCCTCCACTCATTACAGTTCCGAGATCAACCAGTTGTTCACTCCCAACAAAGATCTACTGTCAGCTTCTATCGCGTCTTTCGATTGAGTCCTCGGTTTTTCTGCTGCACGTCTACCTTGTGCTCTGCCCGTCAATGTTCTTTTGGATAGCCAGTTTTCTTCCATTCTTTCTACATGGCCCGCCCATTGCAATTCACATAACTTCACGCAAGAGGAATTAGGTGGATCGTCAAATAGTTTATATAACTCATCATTGTAATGAAGTCTCCACTCTATTCCTTGTTACACTGGGCCGTAGATTTTCCGGAGCACTTTGCGCTAAAATACGTCCACTGCTTTTTTGGACTCACTTGTCAGGGTCCAGGCTTCACTTTCGTATAACAGCACAGGTTTAACCAATGTTTTATAAATGTGGAGTTTATTTTGCCTGTGCACAGCCCTGGATCTTAAAATGGGAAGCACAGAGTAACAGGCTTTATTCACGACGTTTACGCGGTGCCCAATTTCTTTCTGTTTAGAGCCTCTTTTATCGAAGTTGGCTCCAAGATACACAAAATTATCCACACTCTCAAGGTTGTAGTTGCCTACGGTCAGATTTTGTCGAATTGGAGTCTTCTTCCTCGTTTGAATCATGAATTTAGTTTTTGTTCCATTAACTTGCAGGTCAACTTGGTTTGCTTCAGATTTTAGGCCCAGAAATGCTTGACGTCATCAGCATTATGTGGACTTGAACAGTAGTGTACCCAAGGTTTCAGCTGATGTCTTCCTGATGACGTGTTCCAGTGCAATAATAAAGTGTATTGGGGCAACTCCATCCCGTTGCTTTAAGCCTGATTACATTATAAATTACCAAAATGACAATGACGTCGACGACCTCCCAAGTCCGCATCAAAAACCAACTCACCGACGGCTTTGACAAAAATATCGGACTAAAACAGGGAGATGGGCTGGCCCCATTGCTATTCAATTTGGCTCTGGAGTGCGTCATAAGGAAGACACCTGTCGATACGCGACAGGTAGTACCCTATGCGGACAACATCAACATTCTGTCACGATATTAAAATTGCCAAAGAACTCTTCCTGAAACTCGACAGCGAAGCAAAGCTAGTAGGGGCTACATATCAATGAAAATAAAACAAAACTCATGATGCAGTCGAGGAAAAATACCTCAAATACACAACATATCACACTTGGCGAATACACTTGCGGAAAATATTAGCAAATTTGTGTATTTAGGCGCCAAAATTACAAAAATGGGTAATGAAAGAGATGAAATACGCCGAAGAATATAGTTTGCAAATAAAATATTTTATTCAATTTTGACAATCTTGAAGACCAGCTACATACACATGAAAATAAAGCTTTAAGTAAACAAATCTGTGATAAGACCTGTGTTATGCTATGGGTGTGAAACATGGACCCTAACCCAAGCATACCCAAATGTATCGACCGCCTTTGAGCAATGAGTCCTGAGGCAAGACGGGGACCAATGACAAATTTGATACAACCATGAGCTGTATGAAATTTTTGACGAGCCTGAGGTCTCAATAGTCGTAAGACTGCGGAAACTGCAATGGGCTGGCCGCATGAGTTGTATGGATGAAGAACGGAGAACGGAGAACTGACGGCCGTAGAACAGTGGGGAAACTGAGGAAATACTGGCCTGACTTGGCCAATGAAGACAATTTATCGGTGCTCGGATTTCAAAATCGGAGGACGTGATCAATGGACCGAGACAGTTAGAGGCGCTATTTGCTAAGAAGAAGAGATAGAAGTGATAAAAAACTCAACACTTATCTAATCACTATAAACGAGAAATCACACATAAACTCATAACACAATCACAGCGGACAAGTTAGCTAACTCAGTCATTATGGAAGATGACACATGAGTCATGAACCCACCAAAAGTCAGCGGAACGACGCGTGATAATTCGCCAACACATGAGGCCAAAACTGAAACTGATGTTGAAGCTAATTTTTTTTTTGCCGAAACCAAAACTGAAACCGAACCTTCGATTGGTCACTAATTTTAATTTTAACTGTTTCAAAACGGTTTTGTACTAACTTCACTTTATCCATTTTGTCTTTAATCAACTTCACTATATGTTTAGTAAAAGAACAAATGCTGATCTGGCGATGGTTTTCATTGAAATCCTATCAACTGCGCCTAATTTTAAAACAACTTCCTTCAACATTTTTACCAAATATAGTCAAGTCAGGTATCAAATGAAAGGCCTTGGTTAGCACTTTAAGAATATAAAAAAACAAATAAATTTATTTCTTAGGAGGTCCAGGGGAGGGATCTTTTATCAAGCAGAGTATAAAAATTACCAAAATCAATAACCAATCAATTTCCATAGTAGCTAACTACTTTACGATTTACTTTACAATTTTCAATATCATCTTTCATGGTATACTTCGAATTTGGGTTTTTGTATCCAGTAGCAGTTGCCTCCAATTGTTGCGATTCTGTGACTTCGTTGACCAATTGAAAATCTTAGGCGAAAATCTACTGTCAACATTGATCGAATCTTCTTATCGTTTTCTCGGCTTCACAACTCGACGTTTCTCTTGCGCTCTACCTTTCAATCTTCGTCTGGGAAGCCTGTGTTCCTTTATTCTCTCCACATATCCTGCCCACTGCAGTTTGCATAGCTTTACGTATGTGAATCCTGGTGGGTTATCATAAAGAAAGTTGTAATAAAGTTTCTAATCTACTTCATGCTTTACTTGGCCATGTATACTCCTAAGCCCTTTACATTTCAATACGTCTAGGGCCTTTTCAGAAAAATTTGTAAAAGTCCAGGTTTCACATCCATACGGTAGCAGAGGTCTTATTAGTGACTTGTATATGAAAAATTTATTTTCTCTGTTAGCATATCTGGATCTTAGCATCACGAACACTGAGAAGTATACTTTGTTTCCTGCCTTTATCGTTCTTCCAATATCATAATTTTCTGCACTTTCTATCGAGATAATCTCCTTAATCTGGGATGGTATCCATATTTTCCAGATTTAAGTCTTCTGTGGTCAAGTTTTGTCGTTTGGGCATGTCGGTCAAAAATTCCCCAATAAAAGTGGCTCCGAGATCAGGTCCTCATCCACCGAAAAAATCTTTGCATTTAGATTCTTACCATCCAACTGAATTTCGGCCTCGAGTATCTGGTTCCACGTTACTGAAGCTTCTCTAAATCCTCGTAGGATGATTGGTGAACACGGCTACACGCCTCCCATCGAATTTGCGATCTTTCGTTGAATGAGTGTTCTTTCACTGCCGGGGTCGACGAAGGACTTAATTTTGCTTCCGTTGAGAAGAACCTCCTTAACAAGCGATTCTTTCTGTTGAATTTATGCAACGAACGTTACTGACGGCGGTTGCAGATTTATTTTCCGGACATAATACCTCACTATATCGGTGGCAGTGGCCGAAATTTTGTCTTGACTCCGTTCGTGGCTCCGAAATTCGAACAGAACTCGTTTTGAAATTCTCTATCGCGGCTAAAAGACCGATGACGGTATCGAAAATTGAGCTCGCGATCACACATTTTGCAAAGATGGACGCCATAGCCCGTGTTTGCGTCAGGACTCTTTTGTCCTGGCCTCTCCTTTATCGTTTCCACTTGAGCTGCAATTAAGTCCTTCTCTGTGCTCTGAAAATTGCTATTTAAATTGAATTTCAAAGAAATACGAAAAAATTTTTGCGTCAGGACTCTTTGTCCTGGCCTCTCTTTATTGTTTCCATTTGAGCTTCAAAGGCTTAAAGCACGACTTTTCACTTTCAATTTAATTTTATTTTATTTATTGTTCTTTAATAAATACTTTGAAATTATTTAAAATACCATTTAACAATCTATTTATTTAAAACACCATTCCCATTCAAAAGCTGAACCCAGACTACTTAATTGAATACATTTTATAATCTCCAAGTTTCATTAAAACTAAACACATTAATGTTTATCTTCTGACAAGCGTAAGCAGTTCCCATGCGAGAAAACGTTGACTCTTGAGCGTTCATAAGCATCTCTAGCATGAAAACCGCTGACGCTCGCGTCTGATGTGGAAGTTCACATTACATGATATCTGATACACGAGATAAGATCTGAACAGTATTTTGCTGACTCGTGCGCGTGAGCTAAGAAATTTCAACTTAGCATACTTCCAAAAGTTTTACAGTCACATATGATGACAAAATTAATTGTACATCGAGATTTGACAATGTTTGAACTAAATTTACAAATTTACAAAATTAAGTTAAAGCCACATTAATTAACTAAATTAACAAAATCAAAATTTAACCTAAGTAGAGATTCTCGCTACTGGTCAAGTGGGTATTAACAGCCCGTTCCTTATATACCAGATTAAAGCGTGATCGCTCAAGTTACCTCGTATTCTCAACGCTAGCATAGTATAGAAGTAACTTTGTGTTGTCTCGCTCGGCTCCCTGGTGCGATTCATCATTTTCATGTCAACGTCGGCCTCACTTTCATTGCTAGGGAAATCTTGCCTCAATGGTTCGGTCAGCTCAAGCCAGCTTCCAGGAACCCGCGCAGAACCATCGCTCCAGATTTTAGCAGGCCCCTTTAGGGAGGCCTGCACGGCGACCACAAAAACGCTATCGTTCCACTGATATGCCTCGGCAAGCTTCCTAATTCGATCAACGAACTGCACTGCCAACATGCTGGACTCAGACGACTGGTCGAAGTCTGGTAAAATATCCGTCACATCTCGGATGTTATGAAAATGTGGTCCACTACGTGCCCGTACTAAATTAGCTGATCGTTCGCATGCGTAAACTTTGAACGTCGCTGCCGCCGACGTCTCATTCGATTTCATGGCGTTAGTGAGTGGTGGTGTTGGCTCCTGTACTACGATCGGTTGAGTGTTAATCTGTTCAATTGTTGAGATGTAGCCAACTTTCCCCCGTTCGGTAACACGGTGACGACAATTTATATTAACTCACTCAATCGCTTCACTTCATCACGTAACTTGCGCACATCATCTTCACCCGATCATTCTGATATTTTCCCGTCCCTTTCGATTTCGTTATTAGCCAGAATTCCACAAATTCTTTGCGCCAGCTCGTCTTTGTTTCCCTGCGTAGAGGCATTCCGTGGTCTAACTTCAAGTTTTAGTCGTTCCTTGTTTAACGTATTCACCTTTTTGATCGGCATCGTGTTGCGTTCCGTTTCCCTCGTATACGGACCGAACGGAAAATCGAACTCCTATTACCATTATGTGTAGCCACTTGTATATGTATATTGCACGTTTCTCTTTTCGTCTCTTTTCGCAGACGAATCGTAGGAGAATTAAACACGAGATCGTGAGGAGGGGAACAAAAGTGGCTTTTGACGGCGTCTGTTCGTTCTACGTGCACGATTTGAATTTTTACTTGTAATCCACACTAAACCATCCTTGGATCCCACATCTGATTTTGTCAGGGTTGAACCTTGGGAACAGGATAATTGTAGAGGAAAAACAATTAACTAACGTGCACCATTTGTTAGTAATCAATTTATTGTGTTCAAAATACGATAACTCGATTGATGATGGATGCGACTGACTCTTCTCGATTTCTTCCGTTGCCGGTGCTCTTCAATTGGTGTTGTCATGACACTACTATGCATCTAACTTTCCTTTTTATATTAATTATCAGGTCAATTAATTTATAGCTATTATCACCTACATCATCATCAATTCTAATGTGTTCGGGTATCTTTTTAATTTTTAGCGATTCCGCTGCATCTAATTTGCTAACTTTATATGTCTCCTTAAAAATTACTAAATCTTCGTAACTAATTGCATGCACTTCTTTAATATGCGTTCTGCTACGGCTGATTTGATAGCTGAACTTGTTTCTTTTATGAGCTTCCGCTTTCTTAATGTGCTCATGAAACCTAACTGTTGCCAATCGTTTGGTCTGACTCACGTACATTTTTCCGCAACTTGGACATGTTATTTTATTGTGGCGCATTATGGTTCGCGGCCAATAATTTTAATGTTCCGAGAAAGTGAAAACGCAATGTCTTTTAAATTAAATTAAAAGAGTTCATTTAGTTAATGAAAAATGCGCAATCACTTATTTTACTTTTTCACAATTTTAATTTTCACTTAGTCTATAAATTTTTAATTCAACGGTCCACTTAAAATCACTTCGCACTCAAACAATCAATCGCCTTTACCTCGCGTTCCACTTTATCGCAGTTTTTTATTGCGGTTGTAATGTATGATCCCCCCATTCATTCAGCTCGTCTTTATATAGGGTCTCTACCTATTCAACCCATTTCTCGTACATTGGCGAATGTTCTGCCGAGAGGTACCTGGTAGATTCAAGCAAATTAATGAATGGAGTGACGTCACTTTCAGATGTTGATCATGCTTGGTGGGTTCTCGGGGTTTCGAGTAAATTCATTTTGTTGATGTTCTTAATGGTTGTGAAAACGATTGCGACAGTAGCTCGCAGAATTCTTTGTACATGTGTCAGGATGATTCAGTGGGGAGGAACAATGGATGTGAATAATAACAAAAAAACCCAAAATATTAATTAAACAATTTATTTGGCAATCAATTCACGGCGGATGATGGACTCCGACTGCCCCATGTCAAATGACAGTATCGTAGTGTATGTCATGCTCGGTGTGCTTACACTGACAACTCGGCCATTCCTGCATCGGAATCGTCCTCGATTTCTTCACTGCTGTCTTCGTCATTGGTTTGTTCGCCAGTTTCGATTTCCGGTGGTTTTGAACACCACGGTCGGATCTTGTCAACGGCGTAAACTGAACAAAACGGCTTTTGTGAAATTCGTAAACCTGGTATATCCTCGACAAGGTACCGGTCCTTGCCAAGAATGCGCGCGATCATATAGGGTCCCTTAAATTTGGGTTCCAACTTTCGACTCTCCCCAGTCGAAACAGCTTCGTTCTTAATCAGTACAATATCGTTAATCATATATTCTTTGGGCGAAGAATGCTTTTTGTCGAAACGTTCTTTCCAATGCAGCCGCTGATTTTCAATATTCTTCAAAGCTGTATTTCGTTTAGTTGCTAGGTCCAGGAGTACTGGTTCTGATTCGTTTTTGTTAATAAACTCGTCTTGCAGAACTGAGATAAGATTATTATTTGTCACATCTCTGAGTGTAAAATCGAATATGATCCGGTAGTATTATTTCTCTGCGTATTTATATTCCATTGCAACGCGGGTAGTAAATCGTCCCAATCGTTTTTATTTTCGGCGGTCGTACGTAGATAAGACAATATGGTTTGGTTTGCACGCTCCACTTGTCCGTATGCACGCGGAGTACGGACGGCAGTTTTGATATGAGTAATTTCATGTGACTTGCAGAACGCAGCTAATTTTCGCGACACAAATGCGGAACCACGGTCGGTTATAATTCGCGTAGGCAAACCGAAATAACTCGTTAGATCAATCAAAATATTAATCACGGGTTGCGTAGAGGTATTCCAGACGGGTTTCGCCACTAGATATTTCGAAAAAGGATCGAAAATTGCAACTATATACATATTGCCCCTTTTGCTACGTTTGAACGGTCCAAGGTGGTCGATATGCAATTGACGGAATGGTATCGGTAACAGTGATTCCGTATATAAACGTCCTTCAGGCTTTCCTGAACGCGATTCATTGTAGCAGCAATTAACACACGAGTCTATATAGTCTTTTACCACTTCATGCATTTTAGGAAACCAATTATTTTGTTGGATGCGCCCTATTGTCTTTTCAACCCCAAAATGTCCCCCGCGTAGTCTGACGGATTTTGGTATCACTAATTTTAGCTGCTCGTTAGCCCGTCGATGCAAACGGAAAGCTTTTAGTTCATATTCACTTTTGATTTGTTTAACACGTTCATCTTTTATTTTATTTTGAATAACGTTCACTATGTGCCGGAGTTGATCGTCTTTCAACTGCATAGTATAAATCCAATCGTCTGATCCACTTGTTATAGCCATGATGAGTCCTGCAACTTTAGGATCTTCGGGCGGCAGTGCATCGACATGTGCAAGTCGTCGTCCGGGTCGGTGCACAAGCTCAGCATCGTATTCAGTCAATCGTAACATCCACCTGGCAATACGAGGGATCATTTGGGTTTTCGTCTTCATATGCGTTATCGCTGAACAATCGGCAACTACACGGATGGGTCTGCCTAGAACATAAACACGAAATCTGTCTAGACTCTCGACCACAGCGAGCACCTCAAGCTCGTAGCTGTGATAACGGCTTTCGGCTTCGGAACAATGGCGGCTATAGTAAAAGACGGGTTTCCAATTCTTTCCATCTATCGACTGCAGTAATACACCAGCAAGTCCGACTGTACTGGCGTCAGTGTGTATTTCGTGTCGTGCGTTGATATCGAACAGCGCCAACACTGGTTCGTTGCATAGAATCTCCTTGAGTTTCTGGAACGATTCGGATTGGTCACTTCCCCATAGAAAGTGTTTCGATCCCTCCGTGTATTTTCTCAGCAGTTGAGTGATCGGTTTCGAAATCAGCGAATAATTGTGAACGAATTTTCGGAAAAATCCTGTGAGTCCGAGAAATCGTCTCACTTCGGTTACATTCCTCGGCGCTTCAAAGTTCTTTATCGCGCTAACCTTTTGTTCGCCCGGTTTTGTGGCTTCATCGTTGACAATATGTCCCAAGTACTCAATTTCGTCGGTAAAAAACTGCACTTATCAAGTCTCATTGTAAATCCGTAAGATTTCAAAAATTCTTAAAAATTTTCGGAGCTACGATAGACCAGTCTCTATGTCTTTGCTCGGTAGAACTATATCGTCCAAATACGCAATCACTTCTCCGGGCCCCATTTTTGAAATGATCTTGTTTATTAAGCTTTGAAAAACTCCCGGCACGTTCACCAGACCAAAAGGCATGCGATTGTACTCATAATGTCCATTATGAGTAACGAAAGCGGTGTACGGTTTCGACGTTTCGTCCACTTTGATTTGATGGTAGCCCATCCTTAGATCAAGCGTGGTGTAATATTTGTTGCCTGCTAATTTAGCAAACTGATTCTCGATATTGGGCATAGGGAAAGGTTGCTTAATCGTTTTTCCATTTAATTGGCGATAGTCCATGCATAAACGATTTTCGCCGATTTTCTTCTCTATGAGAACGATAGGCTAAGCATATGCGGATTCCGATGGACGTATAATATCGGCGGCGAGTAGTTCGTCTATGATGTTTTCGACGGCTTGTCGTTTTGCATATGGGAGTCGATATGGTCGTTGTGTAACCGGTTCGCGTGTGTTCAACGATATTGCCATCTTTACAGCCGAACATTTTCCCAATTCGTTTAAATTTGTTGCAAAAAGTGTACGGAACTCAGACAACAACGTTTTTACTTGGTTTTGTTCCTTGGCTTTTAAGGATGTTCCCAGTTTTAATGCCTCGTCGTTTTCCAACCAGCATTCTTTCCCTCGAATTACCAGCGATTATCCGTCTCTACATAGCACGTCCCGACCTAATAGCATTTCGTATTCGATACAATCATCCTCGACAACCAACACATCTACGTCTTACGTCTTGTGATCAATGTTCATTGAGACGATTACTTTGCTCGTACATTCGTATTTACCACCCGCAAATCCGCACAGAACAACATTGCAAGGAACGATATCACCTATAGTGTTCGCCAACAACGCTCTCATCAACGTTCTATTGCCCCCCAGATCCACGAATGCTCGAATCTCACGACCTCGTATTGACACCACTTTGATGATTTCCTTTCTATTTTCATTCGTCTGGATTTCGTACGTTTTCGCGCTATCCGGCGCAGATCTCATATGCGAGCAATTGGTGGTTTGATGAGTGGTACGATTGCATGTTGCGCATCTTGCACGGCGTTGCAGTTGTGGACAACGGACGGAGATATGTCCGGTCTTGAAACAATTATAGCAGACGGGTTCTTTCGGTTTTCTCGATAATGACGGTGTTTCAGGCTTACTCGTAGGACTCGGCGGACGCATGTCGCATGATCAGGGTTCCGGTTGGAAAGATTTTTTTGAACGGCAAGTGTCGGTATAGCGTCGAATTGCTGATAATAATTCGTAATTGTTGTGCCGATGATATTTTCCCGAAATCGATATCGCTGCAACCATTCATCACGTATTTTATGATCGCTGCGTCAGGCAATCTACCTTTCCGGCCTAACGCTAGAGCTCGATAATAATATTCCTCCATCGATTCGGTAAAATTGCGTTTCGTTTCAGCCATACGGAAATGAATATCGGCTATGTTCATGAGACACGGAAAATCTGTAAGAAATTTTCCGACAAACTCTGTCCAAGAATTAAAAACTGGCGACATGTCGTTCCATGTTTTAGCAGCACCCTTCAACTTCGAAAACATTGAAAGCAGCACAAGACGGTCACTCCATCGGTAGGCTTCCTTTAGTTGTGTGACACGACACACAAACTGTTCGGACGTTAAAGAATCGGCGGCAAACGGGTGAAACTCTGGCAACACATCGGCAATGTCGCGAACATTCACAGACCCGATCTCGCTCGTCGGTTGATATACATACGAGTACATGCCTGTTGGCGGTTGAGCGAGATGCGGAGCCGTCGGAGCGGAGGCACTTGTGACCTGCATGCACGGCTGGTGATGTGAAGCAAACGAAATATTACTCATCATCGGTCCATGTATACGCGTAGGCATCGTGTATGCGAGTGGTTGAGTCATATTGGTCGACGACGGCAACTGCGGTGGCACATACGGTTGTGTGTGTGCGTTCGTGTTTACACTTCCACCTATGAACGATTGAACGTTTTCGTCCACGCGTTGTGAAACTGTTTGTGTTACTGGCGTCGAAACGCTTTGTGGCACACCAACACTCAAATTTTGCAGCTGATGGACTGTTTCTTCGAGTTCGCGGACTCTCGGCAAGAGATCACTATCCATCCCTGTCGCACTTTTATCACCCGATTCGGCGAGGCGTTCAACAAGCATGGACTTGTTCCCGGCGGTCGCCAATCCATGATATCGGCACTTCTCGCGCAGCACTTGCACCGTCAATCCATTTAATTCGGTTATCAAATCCATCATCCCACTTCTGAACTGTCAGGATGATTCAGTAGGGAGGAACAATGGATGTGAATAATAACAACAAAAAAACCAAAATATTAATTAAACAATTTATTTGGCAATCAATTCACGGCGGATGGCGGACTCCGACTGCCCCATGTTGAGTGACAGTATCGTGGTGTATGTCATGTTCGGTGTACTTACACTGACACATGTAACATTTTATTCCGCTTTTTCGCCCTTTGCTTTTTAGTCCTTTTCACTCGTTAGAGTTGATTTTATTTCATACTCCTAATAGTCGCCACCGGTTCCACTTTGTACTTTTGTAACTGCCTCCTCAATGCACCAAATATTTTTGAGTACGAGATACTAATTCTGCGTGTCTCTCTTTCCTGATGTTTGTATTCGAAAAGTGTGGATAAATTGTTTTTCGTTAGTTGGTTTTGCTTTTTTCGTATCATATTTGTAAAGATTTTGCCCTCGAACTCGTTCATTTCTGCCGTTGCTTTCATAAATGGAACCTCTTTTTGGAAGTTTTCTTCCGTTAACAGTAGACTTAATCTATGTATCATGCTGCTGTATGCTGCTAATTATTTCTGTTTCTTTCCTTTCAACATATTGTCCACATGATTTGTTATTGTCAAAAATAAGCGAAATCCTTCAGGACATAATCTTTGAGCCTCTTCTTTAGTGAAGAATCTGTTTTCTATGAGCTGCAACTGATCTGGTTCAATCAGCTCACTGATTATGGAAAGATACACTGAGAGAAAAACGTTGGTAAAATCAACTATTTTCATGAGTTAATTTTGCGTCTACTACAAAATTTATTCAAATGACAACGCGAAAGTTGTTTTTTGCTATTTTAAACTATGTGCCGTTGTAGTTTTACGACGGAAATGGTAAGAAAAAGTAACCAACCATTAAGAATGGTCTACGAACAATGTACATAGTTAATGTACCTGATAATCGCTGCTTAACAACGACATTAGGCTGCTGACAATGAAGTTGGTTACTCAACCTCTGCGCATGGTTGTCCTATCATAGTCGTTGTATGCTCATCTTTTTCGAAGTCGCAACGATAATTCTCGTTAAGTCTCGTGTACTGCTATGCCATCCAAAGCTGTTCAAGAATATTTCTTAATAAGCAGAAAATAGCTCTGTTCTAAAGGTCTGCTTATGGGATTTTCCTTTCTGAGGGGTAAAATTATATGATTTTAATAAAACCAAAATAAGAATAAAAATAACAAATTAATCGGTTCCAAGTTTTATTATAATTGCTTATATCCGTGATCAAATATAGCTAAATGATTTATTTTCCCTTTAAACATAATACAAAAATCTATCATAAAGATAAAACCAAATATTTACAAAAAATTTAATTTGATAGTAACAAAGATTTTTAGATCTAACGAAAATATCTACTGGTAGTCCATCAAATATCTCAATATTTAAGAGGAAATATAAATTAGTAGGTAATTTTTTTAATGGGTAATGAGCAAGGAAGTGAAAATTGGGTGTAAGTTGGGAGTGAAACAATTGTTTGTACATGGTATGGTAATTTTCGATTAACGTGGAAAGTTTTTCAACATCATTTTTTTTAAACTTCGAATTCAAAACAATATCTAGTATTTTATTCAAAATAAGCAAAATATGCCAATGCGAATCATCTTCAGGAATTAAGTCTCCAATCATCAAAGGCGAAAGCGTACAAAAAGTCAACATTTCTGTTGTGGACATATTTAACTTCATTTTATGTAAATGATTGACATTTATAACAGGTGGCATATTTCCAGCTTCTACTGAGCCATAATTAAAATATTGTATTCTGTTATTTAAAGTTTCTAGGTTGAAAAAGTGTTTTTCAGAGATATAATAATTTAGTATTTTACTTATATCGTAATGGCATATACCTTCCAATAGATCATGCATGGCATCAACAGCAAAGTTATTGCAAACATGAAACGATGGAATGCTATTAAAAATTGTTTCATCCCTTAAACCAGTAGATGTGATCCTTGTTTTAAGATGCCGGAAGTTAGGAAAACTTTCATTATAATTTTCTATTGTTCTGTACTTATACCAAATATCTTTGAAGTAAGTTTGAGATTCTAATTTGCTGCATGTGCAGAATCTGCAGCAATAAAGTGAATTGAATCCTTTGACAAAACCAAGTATAAAATTCATGCCTAAATTATCACCTAATATGAAGCCAAGTATGAAGTGGATAACAATGGGTTTAGAGTTTATTTCGATTCGAATGCCATTTAGTTCTATATCAATTAATATCTCTGTAAGCTTATAGAAAATGTTATTTACTCCAAACACTTTAAACTTGCTGTAAAACAATAAAGCTATTTGAATGTACTCCAAACTTGATTGCATCCATTGTGGTAGAAAAGGGAAACTGTAATATACAGCTCCAATAGAATGAGATCCTGTATGTGATCCTAAAGGGTTATTTGACTCAAAGTCGTCATAGTTAATAAAGTATGGTAAATAAATATGATCTCTCAATTGGTTTACTTTCTGCAATTTTTCTTTCCAGAGTTTGTTATTCATGAAATTATTGGGGTCGGATTGAAGTGTTTCAAGATTTTTTGAAATTGTTGCAAAAAAGTCGGAGCTTTCAAAGAGTTTTTTGATTTGAAATCTAATAGGAAATAAAATCCCGAAACTTTCCTTGGCAATAAGTTTAGAGGAAGTACCAACTGTGCTTGATATTTGACTATTTATAACGTATTTTTGACATTCTAAATAAATATTTTTTTCTTTAAGTGCATTAACAAATTTATGAAATGTATCTATTTTCTTAAAAATTGATTTAAGTCCAAGCAAGATATTTAAAAAATATTCCCTTTTGTCTGGCTCCAAATTGTGATTAAACTGCTCTATAAACTGTTCTAATAGCGGGAAAACTAATAACGTTATAAGCTGTTTATATGTTTTTTCTACCAAAGAGATAGGTAAGTTTGGCTTTCCGTATAGAAAGCATGAAAACTTCAAAGCACTAACTAGCATATTCTCTAAAAATATATCATTTTTCAAATTTTCTGATTTGGAGCATGTTCCATTGACTATAGTTGGTATGCTTTCATTATATGACTCCCGAACAAAACTATCATCTGTGTAGAAATTTGTTGCGTTGTTTTTAGAGCAACCTCAATGTCGGTTATGTTCATTGTTGTGGAAGCCGTAAAAGAAGCATTGCGATTATTAGAAATGTGAGCATGCGCAGAGATGATCGTTGCGTCTTGTCTAATCACGCATTTTGATTTAAATTGTATTAAACCGACCCCTTTTAGTACATGCTGTATAGATTGGAAACCACAGACGATGTTTATTGTTACACCAGCCTCAAAATTGTAGAGCCATATATTGGGATCATGAAGTTGAGTCCAATTATTTGGTTGTGGAATTGGCTCTAAGTGACAGTTAGATGGAAGCTTCCCGGGTTGGTTCATAATATTTAGCTCACACATTGCGGGTCCAACTGTTTTGTGGTATAACTTGTGCCTCTTATCGCAAATATGACCTGTACCATCCACTGTCATACAGAGCCGTAGCTCGTCATTAACAAATGGATAGTAATAATCTCGATGAAGACTTACTGCAATGAGGTCATAAGATGTGGCTATCCTTATGTTTTTGTATTGAACTCGAATAGGCACTTGTACTATATTGAAGATTTGAAATAAGTCTTTACTTACTAGGGGTATATGAATACAGAAGAGGAGATAGCTAGTAGTTAGTCTAGCCTTGATGGTCATCATATTGTATAATTGTAAGAGATCTGTATGGCTATTTCCACCAGGAATTGAAAGCGATGAATCGAGATGTTCTCTGATAATGGAAAGCTCAGACCGCAATTGTGTTGGGGAAAGTAAGAGAGGATTTACCTTTTTATTATGGCAATCTGTGAGAACTTGGACTATATTTGATTGAGTTTGTTCGTAATTGGTTAGCATTAAAGAGAAGTGTAGTGAGAGAGTTGTGAATACTTGAATTATTTTTCCTTCGTCAACTATTTTGTTAGTTGCTGCAAGAGATTCAAGAATCAGTTTTAAATTGTTGTTAATGCTGAAAGACTGTTTGTCAAAGGTTTTCCTGTCATGCTTGATGACATTTAAAGTTGCATCTATTATTGATGTTTGGTTTTTAATGAGTTGTAACAAATGGTTCTCGTTGCCTTTCATATGTTCTATTGTCTCTGCCATTCCATTTGCATATTCCTGGTCCAGTATTCCGAATAGTTTGTTGGAAATAGTACCAATGATGTCAAAAGGTGATCGGCGAACTCGAGCAGGACTGCCGTTTCTGCTGCGCAATATTTCATTATTGGCATATATTGATGCCATACGCCTTTCAAATTGTTTTAGGATAGGAGTACAATATTCGGTTTTATTGATTGTGGTAGCCTTCTTGCACCATTCTTTTAATTGAGCTGTATACGCTGTCATAATATTTATTTCCTCCCAGTAACTTTGGAGGTCAAAATATGTTATAATTGTCCATTTATCTACTGCCATTGTCATATGACCGACTTCTTCGAAGTACAGTAATGGCTGAGAATCCCATGGAGTAATTTCCACCTTATCTTGTAAGGTGAATGAGTGAGCGGGAGGGAAAATTGTAATAAATACAATTAAAAGTGTACTTAAAAGTGTGTTACCACAGTACGTGTGTCGCGTTTGACACTTGGTCATTGGTTGGGACACTTCGTTGTTGGTCCCGTTGGGGAGTGAATGCTGTTGAAACTATTGCAAAGAAGTGCATGGTTTAAAGGGGACATCTTTCCAGTGAGGACCTATTGGAAGAAATCGGGTTCCTTTTCGTTTTTTTGTTATGCGGGTTGTTGGTTTGAGAGATGGATTATGGCTGCGGAGAGTTGGGGTAAACGTTGTCTTGATTTTGTTTGACGTTTCATGTGGGCTTGGTGCAGTATTCTGTAGATTTGTTGTTAATGTGCTAAGAAGAGATGCAGTAGAAGAGAGCTGGTTCTGCTTTGTGATGTTAGAAGAATCAGGAGCAGATGCCTCCTTGTTTTCATCTACTGTAGTGGTCTCTACCGGCAATGGTGCTAGGTTATGGATGGCTCGATTAGTTATACCCCTTTTGGTGATGATTTGCACTACCCTTACCATGCCGTCTCTATCTTTTGTTGCACTTACGACCTTGCCTAATGGCCACTTAAGTGGCGCTGTAGATTCATCTTTCAATAGAACAAGACTACCTGGCTTTAAACCCTCGATCGGAGTCCTCCATTTATTTCTTTGTTGTAACTCGTGAAGAAACTCCTTGCTCCACTTTCTCCAAAACTCAAGTTGTTTTTGGGTAACGAGCTCCCATCTTTGGCAAAGTTTTATGTCATTCTCCTTCATTAGAGGGTTAGGTAGGGCTGTTAACTGTTCGCCAATTAGGAAATGAGATGGAGTTAGTGCCTGAATGTCATTAGGGTTGCTGGAAAGCTTTGTAAGAGGTCGAGAGTTAAGTATTGCTTCAATTTCGGTGATGAGAGTGTTGAGTTCCTCATACGTCAGTGAAGCACTACCTATAGTTCTTCGCAGATGATATTTTGCTGACTTAACAGCCGCCTCCCAAAGACCCCCAAAGTGTGGAGTTCTTGGAGGTATAAAATGCCACTCTATCATTTGATCTGCGCAGTGCTGTATCAATTCATCATGGAAATCCAATTTGAAAAACAAATCATAAATTTCTTTGAGTTCATTTTTTGCCCCCACAAAATTAGTGCCATTGTCGCAATGAATGTGAGTGGGCCTTCCTCGTCTTGCGATGAAGCGTTTTAATGCTCCAATAAAGGCGTCTTTTGTGAGGTCAGATGCAAGTTCTAAATGAACTGCCTTAGTTGCGAAACATATAAATACGGCTATATATGCCTTAGTAGGTTTCTTGCCTCGAACTTTGTAATGAATATGAATTGGGCCACAGAAATATATTCCAACATTTGTAAATGGCCGAGAGGGTTGCACTCGTGCGGGTGGAAAAGTTGCCATGATTTGGTTGTTTGTCTTTGGTTGAAATCTCGCACATCGAACACACTTGTGTTCAATAGATTGTGCGAGTTTTCTCCCATTCAGAGGCCAAAATCTTTGCCTAGCTGCTGCCAAAAGGGCTTGTGGTCCCACGTGAAGATTGGTACTATGTAGTTCTTTCATTAAAATGTATACATATTCATCTTTTTCAGGAAGAACCATCGGATGCTTGCTATCATAAGACAGTTTGGCTTCCTTTAACCTTCCTCCCACCCTTATAAGTCCTATTTCGTCTAAAAATGGGGATAAGGGTGATAGCTTGCTCCTGGGGGATAGTAGTTTTCCCTTCTTTAGCTCTTTAAGTTCTTCTGTGAAATGCTCTTCTTGAATGGTTTTTACTACCCAGAGTAAAGCTTCATGAATTTCAATGGAACACAGAATTACAGTATTAGGAGGTTTCTTATTTGGACCATATCTTTTGCAAATTCGCCTGATGTAAGCTATAACATGTAGTAGTGTCTTAAACGAGTTCCGATGATTTATAGTCTTTAACATATTATAGCTTGGTTTAATCGAGTCGACCGAACATGGTAGTGCAACGGGACTTTCTGGGCTTATGTCTATTGTAGGTGGTGTGGCAGTTGGCCAATTTATTGGATCAGATCGCAGAAATTGAGGGCCGTTAAACCACAAATTCGAAGTTAATAACTGGGTTGCACTCAGGCCTCTAGAGATCAAGTCTGCCGGATTTTCTTTGGAAGGGACATGTAGCCATTGTTTTTTCTCAGAATTTTGTTGAATATATGACACCCGGTTAGCAATGAATTTGCTTTGCGCAGACGATTCAGAAGTAATCCAAGCTAGGGTAATAGTAGAGTCACTCCATAGGAATGCTGCGTCTGGCCTTGGAGCTAGCACTGTCTCGACTCGGCATACTAATTTTGTTAGTATGTAAGCCGCTGAAAGCTCGAGTCGTGGGAGCGTTGTTTCTTTGAGAGGAGCCACCTTTGATTTTGCACAGAGAAGCCGTACTATTGGTTGACCCTCAGAATTGATAGTTCGTAGGTACACGGCTGCTCCGTAAGCCTTTTCGCTTGCGTCGGCAAAACCATGAATTTTTAGGCACCTTTGACGCTTTCTGGCTAGTGCATGCCTTGGTATGAACAGTTCTTTTATCTTTTCTAAGTCCTGACGAAATGATATCCATTTGGTTTGGAGTTCCTGGGGAAGTGCTTCATCCCATTCCAGTTTAAGCTTCCACAAACTTTGCACAAATATTTTTCCGTATGTGACGACTGGGTTTATGAGCCCTAGCGGATCGTAAATTCTTGCCACGTCTGCTAAAATCGTTCTTTTTGTGAAGCGGCGTATTATCGGCAAATTTGTTCGAATTGAAAACTGATCAGCACTAGGTGACCAGGATAGGCCTAAAGTTTTGACGTGAGTATTTTTGGTTTCTCCAATATTGATCTTGGCTTCAATATCTTCTTTAGGAATTGATTCTAACAATTTTGGATGATTTACGCTCCATTTACGGAGTTGGAAACCTCCCTCATGAAGAAGACTTGTAAGCTCATTCTGGAGATTACAAGTCTGCTTTAAGCTATCTGATCCCGTCATTATATCATCTACGTAAAAGTCACGTTTAAGTATTTGACTGCCAAGTTGATACTTCTTGCCTTCTTCCTCTGCCAATTGATGAAGACATTTAGTAGCTAGATATGGAGCTGAAGCGGTACCATAGGTTACTGTGCGCAGACGGTAGTATTTTAGGTCTTGATCTGGAGATTCACGCCAAACCAGAAGTTGAAAGTCTCTGTCCCTTTCATCAACCAATATTTGTCTATACATTTTAGTAATATCGGCTGCAAAAACATATTTGTGCAGTCGAAAACGGAGTAAAATTACAAATAAGTCGTCTTGGATTGTTGGACCTACCATCAGTATGTCATTTAAAGATAGGTTACTGGATGTTTTGCAAGATCCATCAAACACTACTCCTAATTTAGTGCTCGTGCTTTCTGGTTTGAGCACGCTATGATGAGGCAAAAAATAGTTTTGTTTTGGTATTTCGGACATCAACTCCATGTGATTCAAAAAGAGAAGTTCTCTCATGAATGCAATGTATTGTTGTTTCAACTCTGGGTTCTTTTTAAAACGGGCTTCAAGACTAAAGAACCTTCGTTCCGCAATCTCTTGAGAATTTCCTAGTGCGCTTGGGGGCTGTATGAAAGGGAGACAAACTATGAAACGGCCTTGAACGTTGCGTTTTGTATTTATGCTGAAATGATCTTCACACATTTTTTCAGCCTTTGTCATTTGTTTGGTGTCTGAATTGCATTGTTCCAATTCCCAAAATTGTTTGAGTTGTGCCTCTAATGATAGACTGGCTACTCCACTAAAAGTTGCTAGGTTTGTAGTCGGTTGACGAGCTGTCCCCAAGACAATCCACCCAAGTATCGAATTCTGTAAGGTAGGCAAGTCGGCAGATATTCTGATTTGACCAACTGACATTAGATTAGCATATACTCGTATGTCAGCACCCAGAAGTAAATCGATCTTTCTGGGCTCACTGAAATCTGGGTCAGCTAATCTTATATTTTTCGGAATTGGCCAATTACTTGTATTTAAAGCAACCCTAGGTTGATCGGAAGTTATGTCCGACAAAATAAACGCTTCAATGTAAGCTTTAAATCCATTGAGCCTTGATTTGATTGCAATATTAATTCGACCCTTAGCTTGAAGTTTGAAGTCACCTATACCATTTATGTCGATTTTTCTTCGATTAACTTGCATTCCTAGGCGCTTTACTAAAGCCTCCGTTACAAAATTCAATTGCGATCCAGAATCCAACAATGCTCTACAGGTTACGTCTTGTCCTAGACAATTTTCAATATTTAGCATTGCCGTTCCCAGGAACGTATAACCTGACAGTAGATGATCTTTTTCAGAGACAGTATGAACCGAGACTTGCATTTCATTATTTTTATTTTTATTCGTGGTGCGAGTTTTTTGTGAAGTTGCTTGTGCAGAAGTATTACCAGGCTTTTTAATGTGAAGTAAGGTATTATGTCGCCCATTGCATTTTAAGCAACTTCTAGAAGGACAAGTGGAAGTTTTATGACCTTTCTTCAAACAATTGATACACATTTGCAGTTTTTTTGCTGCGTTGATTCGTTCTGAAGGAGAGAACTTCAGAAATTTTGAACAAAATTTCAACTGGTGGGTTTGATTCTTGCATAACTCGCAAGAACTTATTTGGCTTGTTGTCAAGGACGTATTTGATTTCTTCGTTTCTTTTTCTTTACACTGATTCTTTTCCCGTTTATCTCCAAGAGTTTCTAATAAGTGAAATCTAGCTTCAATAAAGTTTAAGAATGATGCTAGAGTCGGAATTTCTTTGGGTGATTTAAGGCTTTCTTCAAAGAGCCTGTGAGTTTCACGGCCTACTTTCTTTAAAAGTAGCTGAACGATTAATGGATCCCAGTTGGACGTGTCAATTCCTTGACTTTCGATACCCAATAGTGCTTCATTAACTATATCGTGAAGCTGTTTGATTCCTATTGAAGACTCAGCTGACATACTATTAAATGTCAATACTCTATCAATGAAGGCTGATACGATTAGACGCTTGTTATCATAGCGTTTTTTAAGTATTCCCCAAGCAATATCGTAGTTTTGTTCTGAAATTTGTAGATGTTGAATGAGTCTGCTTGGCTCAACAGAGAGATTAGATTTAAGGTAGAACATTTTTTGAGAGTTAGACATTGGTTGTTGATGAATCAAATTCGTAAACAGATCATAAAACTGTTGCCAATTGGCATAATCTCCCATGAAAGTGGGGATTGTTATTTTCGGAAGTCGGACCATACTTTGGGAGGACGTATTTTGTTGAGAGCTGGCATGGTTTTCAGGAGATGGACTACTTAATTCTAACAATTTGATTGCTATATCATTATATTTTCCCTGCAGATCTGAATATTGGTAATTATCGTAAAGGGCCGTATCTTCTGCCAGAAGCTCGTAATGGTTAGTAGTTATTAATTGCCAACAGTTGGATATGTTGGAGGAATGTTGCATATAAAATGCTTTTGAACGAGGAGTTTTCAAAAAGTCTTCTAGGGCGTCTAGACAGTTTCCAAGGGAGCTCATCATAGATTCTTGAGTTCTAATTTTCTTCTGCACATAATTGTAATGATTTTAACTTTTCAAGTTCGAACGCGGAACCGACCTCTCATCGGTTCTAGACGTTAAGTCTGAGTAGTGCCAACGGATGGTACCAACAGGTCAACCAATCCGTGCACCGTAACCCATTCACGCGGTGACTGCTTGTCGGCCAGCTAGTTCGGAGAGGATTTCGGTCGCGGGTCTCCGAATGAGTTACGCTCAATTACAATATTTCAGTCACCTGGACATGCCCGTTTTCCAAACGCGTCAACAACCACTCATCCAGAACGGGAAACCTACGTTACGTTAATTCTGGATGTGATCTATCCACAGATCTCAAATCAAAAACGCTACAAAATCCCATAGGCGCGTTGACATACTATTAAATGTCCCATAGGCGCGTTACCGAATCACCGACGCGGTACCGAAAAATATGCTACTCGAAATTAAACCGACGAAAACTACTCTAATGAAATGACGAAACAATCAAAGGTACCGCGTACCGCGCGCGACGCGAAACCGACTTCAGCGGATTTGTCGAAACCCTACCCTCGCGACGGCATACTTACCCTACACTCTCGGTTCCCACTGAAAAAGAACGAGTCACTGAAAAGGAAAGTCGTGGTTAACGTTTTAGCAATTCATATTATTCATTCTTAAACGATTTCAATTTGCAATGAGACGTTAAGCGTCATTTTAATGAAATTTTCACATGAATTTCTCTTTCAAAGTGGTGTTACTATATGTCTTTCTTAATGGTAATTACAACTATTATTACTGTTAAATATTAGAATAGTATATTGGATTAAATTTCCAGTACATCAGTCACTTCTTCATTGAATTAACTTCTATTGTTACACTTTTTCTCTGTTTTCAAAACAGATCTTTTAAGAATTGTGCTTTGCTTCTTTTTCTCCATGCAGGTTAGTGGGTATTTGGTGTTACATTTCTACGAAAATTACTCTTGGGATAGGGCGTGGTTTGAATAAATCTAATTTTGTTTTTACCACTGTATCGTAAATTTACTTTATCACATGACGAGATTAAGGTTTTTAAACTAACTACGGTGGTGAGAATATAAAGCATCTGTCAAAGCTGTGATAAACTGAATAAAAAAAAATACTTGATTTTGTTAGTTGTAAATGTAATTAACTATTACGTTTGCCTTCTTTATGTAGAACTGGAGCGTCTTTGGTGGAGACTAGTGGGGTCTGCACAAAAAAAATGATTTGTATATTTTGCTTTTCAAATCGATTTTGCATACAAACAACTAAACCACTCCAATTATAAATAATTGTAAACAAACAAAATGAACAAATTATTACTTAAATTATTTCTATAAAGAACCAAGATGGACGGTTTTGGAGTTAAAAAATATTGTTTAACAACATAAGGTAAAATTAATTTGATTTGGAATATTTATAAAATTTCAAAGTGAATCCAGAATTAAAACAAAATCAAAAAAAAACGAATCATAGGATTCAGTTTCGGGTTTTATTGAGTTGTATTAAATCCATCTTGGTATCCTTTGTACACTTTGTACATCGCGATATTTAGGTAGTCAGGATTTGATTGCTAGAAGAATGCATGCCCTTGGTCACCTATAGCAAAACAAATCGTTTTTAACTATACACATTCTCACGTTTCATCAAACTAGTGAGGCGAAAATCAGTTAACTATTTTATAAATTTATATACTTTTTTTTTCCTAGTGTTGCGATTAAAATTATGTTTATTAAACTACGTTTGCTATATTAATGTTATGTTTTTTTTTTTTTTTATTATTTTACAGGGCATATATACTATACAGTTTTATTGGTGGTCAATTTTGGCACCTTTCTTGATGCAATGGCTCGAAATGGAGCAACAATTCTGAAGTAATTTTCAAGGGAATGGCAACATATTTTAATTGATCACAAGTTTACGGGTGGTACATAAAACAGTCCTATGTGTACAGCTTATGACAAATTTCAGGATTACCCTGAAGCCTTGATCTGGAATGGGATACAGCGCTCCACTGAAGGAGTCAGATTCAACAGGTTCAAATTCCTTTTAAACTCAAAAGCACATAGCCAATATTGCTGGAGATTAAAACTTGTAAACTTAATCAAAACATTGTAAATAAATCACTTTTCACAAGCTGATCCCATTTCGTCAGCAGAAGTGGAGTTTTTAATTTGATGCTCAAGTTCAGCCTTGAGCTCTGAGTATGCATCCCGTACACCCCTGAAGAAATCTTCTTCAAAATAAGGGTGGCTGGGATTCATATCTTCAAACTTTGATAATTCTGAATGGTGTCCACTGAAATCGGCCCACTCAGATTCCAATAAATCAAGTTGCGTTTGTAAATATCGCAACGTTCTTCTCGTAGTGGAAGTTTTGCTATAGTTTTCTTGCCTTTTCTCTATGGCTTTTCCCAATTTTGACTGAGTTTTAAATAACTTATCCATGATTATCTAGTTTTATAGTTCTGCCAACACAGATGACGTTGTTATGACCAAAAAAAAGGGGGAGGGTGGGGGGTAGAAATGAGCAACGCAAAACGTGTTCTTATATATGAATATATATCTGAGAAAATTAAATCTAATAATAATTAGTTCAATAACTTGCGTGTGAAACCGTTGTTAAACTTCCTGTTGTTCGTCGACGGGAAGATGCTGATCCCTCGTGGTGTTGAAGAGAGTTGCAAATATCGTTGGCTTCTTTCCTGGTGCTCACCTGAGCGAGTTGAAGATATCGTTGGCTTCCTTCCTGGTGCTCACCTGAGCGTCGTCGGAAGGTGCAATCCCTCGTGGCGCTGAAGCGAGTTGCAGATATCGTTGGCTTCCTTCCTGGTGCTCACCTGAGCGTCGTCGGAAGGTGCAATCCCTCGTGGCGTTGAAACGAGATGCAGATATCGTTGGCTTCCTTCCTGGTGCTCACCTGAGCGTCATCAGAAGGTGCGATCCCTCGTGGCGTTGAAACGAGATGCAGATATCGTTGGCTTCCTTGCGGTTGGTATCGTTGGCTTCCTTGCGGTTGGTATCGTTGGCTTCCTTCCTGCTGGTATCGTTGGCTACCTTCCTGGTGCTCACCTGAGCGTCGTCGGAAGGTGCAATCCCTCATGGCGTTGAAACGAGATGCAGATATCGTTGGCTTCCTTCCTGGTGCTCACCTGAGCGTCGTCAGAAGGTGCAATCCGTCGTGGTGTTGAAGCGAGTTGCAAATATCGTTGGCTTTCTTCCTGCTGGTATCGTTGGCTACCTTCCTGGTGCTCACCTGAGCGTCGTCGGAAGATGCAATCCCTCGTGGCGTTGAAGCGAGTTGCAAATATCGTTGGCTTCCTTCCTGCTGGTATCGTTGGCTACCTTCCTGGTGCTCACCTGAGCGTCGTCGGAAGGTGCAATCCCTCGTGGCGTTGTAACGAGATGCAGATATCGTTGGCTTCCTTCCTGCTGGTATCGTTGGCTACCTTCCTGGTGCTCACCTGAGCGTCGTCGGAAGGTGCAATCCCTCGTGGCGCTGAAGCGAGTTGCAGATATCGTTGGCTTCCTTCCTGGTGCTCACCTGAGCGTCGTCGGAAGGTGCAATCCCTCGTGGCGTTGAAACGAGATGCAGATATCGCTGGCTTCCTTCCTAGTGCTCACCTGAGCGTCGTCGGAAGGTGCAATCCGTCGTGGTGTTGAAACGAGATGCAGATATCGACCAGCTCAAAGTTCACCCTGCGGACTTGAGCTCGACTATTACAACGCTAGAATAATAGAGCACCCTAGTGCAGCCTCACACTAGGTCCTGATTATGGCTTGGAAATGCTCTTGGGTCGGGATGTCGGGGTCACCAAAATGAGTAAAAACTCGTTTGTTGTACTTTGAATACTGAATTTTATTTTAATACAAGTGACTTTATATACATCGTGGGAACGTACAAGAATGTATGAAATGTGGTGAGAACCAACATTGTTTTGGCTAGACTATCGTGTGACATTAATTTTACGTTAGGAATTTATGAGAACATGAAGATGTACGTTTTATGTTACAGTTATGAGTTCTATGAGGTAAATTGGAAGTAGAATAATAAAACTAGGATTTTAATTACAGATATGGAACGTGGGAAACTTGAAATGCAATTTGAATAGTAAACAAGGTTAGTGACGTTTGAAACTTTTTAGATTAAAAACTTGCTTACAATATGAGCATATGTAATCATCAGTTGATGCCAAATTATGAAAATATTTATAGTGCAATGATAACGTATTTATGTCCTTAAATGTGGCGTTTGATTTACACAAATGACAAATATACATTTTGAGTGTGTATTTAAGTTGCTTAAAAATACGAGTATAAATATATTGGTATGGTTACAGTTTCAAAAATGTTTTTTTATGAGAAAGAATCGATTCTATAAAAGAGAGAACTATTGATTTTGAATTGTTTTTGTTTCACTTAGAAGTGATAAAACGTTAGTGGGAATACGAAAATTCTTAACATTTATTTCATAAAAACATTTTTGTATGAAGTACCAAACCGATTTTGATGGTTCTGGATAATGTACATTTAAGACAAAGAATATTTTGAAGCAGGAGTCAATAGCAGGAACTAAGTGGTCAAATTTATATTGAACGCCATCAAAATAAACAGAAAAATAATTTTCTCTTTTAAAATATATAACTATAGGTTGCAAAGACGTCCCTATTTGGCGAAATTTTGAAGATGTTTTATCAAGCGAAGGAAATACGTCACTGACAGTGTCAACTTTCAGCAACAAACTCTGTTGAGAATCCTTTATAGTATATTTCACTGAATGTTGCCCCGTAGAATTGCTTTTGACTCGCTTAACAGGAGGCGGTAACAGCGCATGTAATAAGTCCAAAATTAGGATATCTTCGGAACCTTCAAAAGAAAAGTCAACTTAGTATTTTCTTAGTTAATGTGTAGTAATTGAGAAGAGAGTACTCATCCCGAAAAAAAAAATAACTTCTCTTAATCATATTCAAATAACAACATAATTATTCTTGCCATAAAAATATTTTAAAATAGAATATTGCCACCCAACGACTTTGTACGTATAAATAACATAAAAAGCTTTTCGCGACAGATATGCTTGATGAAAAAACAACTGCATACAATTTTTTTTGTTTAATCTAACATAGAAACAACGACTTTGCAGTGAAATTGAAATAAATTGAGCATATTCTGACCATCAACGAAAAATCAATCATTCCCATATATTTTAAAGGATAACTGTAATCAAAAATAGCGCTTAATTGTTGCCGTCAAATCTTACCGTAACTGGTTTTAACAAATATACTTTTCCAACTATTCCTTTAGTATGGCTGATAGTTGATTCTGTTGTTACAATTAAATGAAAAATCACATAAGCGAACCCTAACAAGTAGTAGCATCGTTAACTTGTTTGTTAATTTAGCTGTTGAATGCTGGAGTAACAAAGTGAGATTGCGAGAATAAATATTTTATTTATTGAAAATAGATTAAAGAGCAGCAACTACCAGCATCAGATAAAACTTGAAACACTTACACAGCGTCCGGGACAACGAATGCATATTGCAAGGGAGAACGGCAGAAACGAGTTCGAATAGTTCCTCAAATACCCGCGCATATGACTTCTCTATTGAGTGATAACGCTTGATCTCATGTTGACGGAGTTATTCTTCATCTCTCGGAAATCCACTTGTTCTGCCAGGGGAGTCTGCTCGAAACCGCCAGACAGCGCGGACGCCGCGTCGAGAAAAGGGGGTCGAAAAGAAACCTCCGTGGGTAGAAGACGGGTCGTGCTGTGTGTCCGCTAATGTGAAGTGTTGCGCGAGAAATTTCTTTTTCTCTGGGCCAGTCGTATATTTCAGCCAGATTCCCGGTTTGTTTGCGTTTCGCGCGGTTTTTAATTTGAATACCGGAGGTGGATTGTGATGTGTGGTGACGTTTGGAAAAAGGAAAATAAACAGTAAAGAGAGACGGTGGGAATGATACGGGAGATCACGAAGAAAAGTGAAAAGGGAATCGTCGATTGGCAACTGGCGGTAACGGGAGTGGCATTTGCGGGTGTTGTTTGTGCTGTTGCCGGGAGATTGTCGCAAGTAGAGGAGCCTGCTTGGAAATGGGCAACGAGCGCGGATGCGTAGGATGGAAGTGCGGGGGAAGATTGCAGGCTGTGATTGCGGTTTCCATCCGGGAGTTCAAATGCCGTAATCGTTTGAGTTGCGTTAATCATCCCGCGTTTTATCTGTGAGAAATGAATGTTACAGTAGAAACATAGTCGAATGGAGAAGATTACGGAATAGGAAATTTGAAAGGAATACACTCGACGACGCTGCTGAGTGGTCAGCGAATTTAACTTCCGAGTAACTACTACCGAACATTTACCGTTGACGATTAGCCGAAAGTTTTGCATGTGACCTCGTAGATGTGAATCTGATTTGCGATTTTAATTTAGTGACCGGTCGGGAAATAATCGAATTTTTCTTACATGTGACCTCAATTTGACGTTTTGCTCTGAAACTTACTTGTGTGCTGCTACTGCTGCGGCCTGCGACCATTCGATGGATGGATGAATGCATTCGTCTTTGATCGGGAATCTTGTTTAGCTGGTGTTTCTATAATTCAAAATAATTGAGCCGCGAGGGCAGTGACAAAGCGGGAAAAATGAAAACAAGCGGAGAGTGATTGAGAACGAGTGGAATTGTTGCGGGGTTTCGCCGTGACCATCGAATTAACAAGATACAAATGCGAATGTGAATAGGAGAGTAATTTGGTTTCTTGGAATTGCATTGAATACAACTCCACGCTTTTACAATAACACCGGAAGTGAATGAACGAATGAAGCCCTTCTATAAGTCGGCGGGTTTATTAGTATTTATTTTTGCATGGACTGTTTAAATGAGTAATAATCTTTGTTATTCCTTGGCTTGTGAGTCGGGAAAAATTTTATTTTTGGCTTTTCCCGAATTTAACAGAAGATACCTGCACCCATCGAGCGCTCGACGGAACATGCAGGTGAGTACCTTTTTGGTTGCCTAATTTTGTTATTTATAATATATACAAGTATATTAACTCTAATTTCCTACATGATCCGTTTGGTTAAGTAAGCACACACAAGATGTATTTCTGCAGGACAAGAAAATATTTAGATACATATATTAGATTTTAGAAAGAAAAAAAAAACTAATCGAGTTATTATATTATTTGAAGAAGTAAAAAAAAAAATATCTTATATAAAGAAACAAAGAAGAAAAGTAACATAAATAATGAATTAACACATCCATGAAATAAATTGAACTACGATTATTCAAGAACCGATTTATACCACTTGTGGTTTTACTCCTCTGTAGAATTGAAGTATCATTCGATTCAATATTAGATCAAAACACACTCCCTGAGATTCGAAGTTCCTTTCTGTTGAAAAAGGAAATGTCTTTAGTAAATTAGCTTTTGGCTCAGCGTAGATCCACATCTTGTCACCCCTAGTTGTTTTTTTTTTTTTTTTAAGATCGCGTTCGACAGTAGAGTTTTGATTTCAAATTAATTGGAAGCCTAGAAATTTAGTTGACGCGTTTTCATTAGCTGAACTTGATTAAAAATAAACATTTTTACTTTGTTTGTTGAAAAGCGACTCGGTTATTTCAAAAACTTACTAAATAATTAAGAAAAACTGGAGGAAATCTTAAGATAAGAAAAATTAACTTGAAAAGCATAGTATAAACATGCAACATTTGGTAGTTTTATACTATAAGTAATATGAGCTCTCACTTTTTTTTACTCGAAACATGAAAACTTAACGATGTATTAAACAATCGATTTTTGGCGGTCCGTTGCTTTAATTTATTTCCTATCGCAAAGTTTGAAATTTTTACATTTTAAAGCGAATCATTTTACAATAAGTGACAAATTAACATTCTTGAAAAACATGCAAATTGTAAATAAAATAATTATTAAATCTTAGTTTTTTTAAATATATAAACTACTTTAAAACATTGAAAATTTATGGGATGATGTATTCAATAAAAATGAAATAATAACGTACCCGAGGGTCTTTCCTTTCCTCCATTTCTAATCGGGTATAGGACCCGGTACAGCGGCAGGCTTCCATCCCAAAACATGAGCCAGCCGCCGGGTACAATCTAATTCCTTCTTTTGTTCCAGGTGACGTCATGGGTTGAGTGGCCCAAGCAGAGTGCCTTTTTATGGCATAGATTTATGCAATCCAATTGTATAATTCTATGACATAAATTGGTCACCGGGGTACTCCCCTTCTGATGGGAAGGTTCATACAATTCAAGTTGTATGAGTTTTCCACTCAGAAGAGGAATACCTGGCCACTTCAACAAGCTATCAATGGATTTATTCCGGTTGGGTGGGTATGAAGGGGCTCCACCACCACCCGGTTGCCCCTCTTTCATTTGTGGGCCATGAACTTCGTTGGGTAACGACGAGGTCACCCCAAGTTCACCTTTTTTCTCAGGTTTCACTTGTTCTTGTAACAAGTACATCTCCTTCGGTGAGGTTATCTACTATTTTGCGACTTCGGTCGCCTTTTTTGACCTGAAAGCAATTCGTGAATGCGAAATTTTTTGTAGTGGGTGCTCGTGCCGGGGAAACAAACCCGCCCCACGACACCGCAATGCTAGCCTGCCAGCGCATTCACGCGTCTCCGGACGAGGGCATTCTCGGCAGATACCTCCATCTTCCTCTGCCGAGGCAGCAGACCATCGCTGCAGTCTTTCACGGACATTGAAACTCACTCTATTCACTACAAATATTCGTAAGGCTACTTACGAGCTGAATAATCTTTCTTATTCAATAGATGTAGAAGTTCGAGACTTTCTTTATCCCTAATTTTTTTATTAAATAGTTGAAGAGCAATAACCTTGAAACTCTCCCACTTTACAAGGAAATTGTCTTTTTGTTCAGGATGAATAATATTAAAGTCGATATTTATCTACAAAAAAACATAAGGCTTTGTAATTTCAAAGTTTTATGAGGAAAGATTCAATTATATTAAAAAGTAAAACATGCATGCAATGTGCTTTATTTAAATATTGGAAATAAAATTCAATCTAAACCAAACCAAATTATTTAGAAGAGTATTTTTCATGGTTAAAATGAAATCTTTGTTATTACGTGATAATAATATTTAATGAAAATTAAAAAAATTGGAGAACTTACCAATGAAAATCCATACGTATGTCCAAAAAGAGGCCACTCTTCTAAAACTGATGCAATTTTTTTCCCATCGAATTTGTTCAAAATCTGATGGCGTCTACGCTGAAATGTCCGGCTCCATCGGAACATGACGTCTTCCCATGGTTCTTTGAAAACTTTCAACCAATTCAAATCCGCGTTAAAATCTAGGATTACAAAGAGCTTATAAAATGCAGTTGAATTCTTCTCAGGTTCAAACCTTCGTCAGTTTCAAAGGTAGTTATGGAATCAGTTATGCTTTCGTTTGTCTCGAGATCGCCTTGAGCAACGGTCGGAATAAGACCAATTTTGCGCAGCCTTTTCCTCCGGTTGTGATACTTATTGTATAAAATTCCTGTCGGACTGTCTCTAGAGTTCTCCGAAGCTCGATAGTATAGCTCCTTAAAAATCAAAGCAATAAAATAACCAGGTCTACAATTCAAAGCTTATACTTTTGCCTCGTTAAACCGCTTTGCAATTCGCTCGGACAAAAAGTCAAAATCTTTTCCTTTTATGCTTCTCGCTTATTAAACCAAGTAACTATAGCTTCAACTAAAATGGATCTTGACGTCTCCCCAATTCTCCCATTTCGCTCGAATTCCTTCAAAATATATTGACCGGAACAACTTGTTGAACGTATGGTGTCAATATTCTAGCATAGGTAATAAAATTATATGCATCGAAAAATCAATTCCTTTTGAATAACCTTACAAAATCTGAGAATTCATCGTTGCATGAAGGAGATGAGTTACGTGAAAATGAAATTGGTGATTGAGCTGTCGATTGACTTTCAGTCTGGTTCAAGACCTCTTTAACTATTTGTCGGATAGTCTCAGTGGAAATCGAAATTTCAGGATGTGGTATACCCTGTAACCATTTTAAATTTGCTAATACAATGAACGATGCTAAATCTTTCTGACCTGTGCATCACGCCACGCCTTTAGCTTCTGCCGAAAATCAATTTTGGAGCCAAGCTTCTTTGACAAAAAAATTTCGTCGATGTCTTTTTCAGTTAAGACTTTCATTGTTTCTAACGTTATACTATTTTCAATGAAAAACGTGTGCAAATCACTATGACCCCAGTTGTAAAGTAAGTCAAACAAAGCGGTTTCACGTTGCACAAACGATGATTCTGGCAGTTGTTGAAAATTTAAATATTCTTCCATATTTTGTGGCGTGAGGAAAGATCTTGACTCTCTTCTAAAATAAATACCGGCGAACACTTAAGGGTTGATTTCAATTCAGGTGTTGAAACTATGTACACAATACTTATTCCCGATTTGTAGGTATACATATTAGCAAAACGCACAATTTTACTTACCTGTAGTGGCCGTTAAGCAAAATTTATCGCCGGCTTTAATTCACAACCAAATACAACTAATTATTAACCGCTTATCACACTGATATAACGTGAATGCCGCCAAATTTCCAGACAACAGACATTTTTCGGTACCGATATAAAACATACCGCAAAATGTGGTCAATTTTACCACAAGACGTGGTAATATTATCACAAAACGTTGTAATATAACCACAACACGTTGTCTCATTTAATATTTCCTGAAAAACATATAGCAAATGACTATTTCATTGTAAGTCAACAATTATGTTCCATATTAGTTCGTAGTAGATCAAAACTCAAAGTCATAAAATGAACGATGAAAGTAGTAGGAACTACAACAGAAAATTGAACATTATTCAATAGTAAAATTTACTGTGCATGATTGATTGAATTAATTATTTTCGTGTTTATTATTACTAGCTTCTGTGGAATAGTTGAAATACAACGAAAATAGTTAATTTGACTACGAATTTTTCTTTCAGTGTAGTATTCAAGAGTCATTCCTAGTTAGGATGTGTATCGATTAAAACCATATTGCATTGATAATAAGCTGCCACATGATTTTTTAAGTTTTCTACATTCTTTATTATTCCTTTTCTGAAACACTGGCGTGCATATTTCAAGATGTTGGTTTCTGCAACTATTTAAATTTACAGAGGCTACTAACCTGAAGCAGTTGCAGGATTGAAAATTGATAAATTTAGTTGATTATGCTTTCGCAAATAAAAGCCCGAGGAGAATTCACCCCATCTGCGTACCCTCAATAAACATTCAATCTTTTCTCAACTTTTGATTCAATCAATTGTTAACTTCTTACAAGTAGATCCATGTTCGGTAGACACATTTCAGTCAACAGTGCAATAATGTTAAATATATTAACCTATTTGCAGCTAACAACGCCAAGCTGGTGAGTAGTATTTCAATGTTCGTCTACAATTTCCCCCTTGGCGAAATTGCAAACGAAACCGGCTCCTCTGACCATCGTAGCCAGACCATCAAGTGCACCTCACCTGAGCCTCGGAAATCAATTTATAGTTATGATGACAATACGCACTTGTTCGATTTTATTGTCAACCTACGCGACTGTGACCAGGTTCCAAGTACTCTATGCCGCGACTATCTTGGAGATATTGTTCCTCGGCCAAGGCCAACACACTTCCATCTATCTGTCTTTCAGCAAAGTACTCGGATCGCGATGTTGAGTGCTCCTCAGCACTCCATCGTCCTCAGATGGCGTCGATGTCTATATATAGGATGAAGAAGTTATTGTTATGGTTCTTATTGTTTCCTATGCCAATTGGAGCTTTGTCTCAGCGAAAAAACATACAAAGTGTTTTCTTTCAGCTTCGCGTCCGAGCGAAATTAAGTGCTCAAGCGATCGAATGTCATCGGTGCCATACCAAAATCGTTCATGGCCAATATTTTACGGTATACACGCTCCCTCGGAGCAGGTGTCGTAAATCATGCAGTCAAGATACAAGATAGCTTGATAGGCTTTTTCTGTAGTTCAGAACAAGCGGCGATTGTATATCTTAATTATTTGATGCTGATGTCAACGGGAACAGGTCCTTGGCTGGACAAAGATGGGTGTAGTGATTTCAATTAGCAATTTAAGTTGAGCTTGTCGACTCATAATTAGAACAAGAAGAAGAAGGAGTTGGTGGTAGGGCTGAGAACACAGATCGGGGATTGGCGAACATTTCTAACTAAACCAATTACGGAGGAAGAGAAATCGCTTCCAGAACGAATTTGAAGAAAATATGCAAAGCAGTAACTTCATTTTCCATAAAATTGACTCTGAAAGGGCCCGCGCTCGAGTTGATGAATCGCGATCTGCACTTTTGCAATGAATGATTGCTTCGCCCACCTGAACATAAATCACATGCCCATATCGGATTGCATGTGTATCTTTTCGCGATCTCACCCGAAATGCGAATGAGCATACAAATCATCTTTTGTTGTCATCTTTCTAATTAAAATGCAAATCGGACTCGCCAACACGGAGCCGTTTACTTACTAGTGGAGCACCTACCACTCAATTGGCACTTCACATATCGCACAAGGACCTGCATGCAACACGCTCATTATTAACATCTTTATTTTCGTATGCAGCCGCGCATTGTACCACAGCAGACCACTCCAAGTGTGATCAACATACAATTATCTGTATTTCAATAAAATATCGATTTCACAAAGGAATCAGCAAATTTATTTATTGAAATAGATACTTCCTTTTGCGTAGAGTACACATGTAGGTACAACGGCCAGTACATTCGCCAGTTTTGTTTACACGCCGATCGAGTACGCATGTGCGTATATATACATAAAATTACAGATGGAAATTATTCGATGGCGAATTAATAGGACCTTTATTGCTTTAATCATACACTAGAATAGTATGAGTGTGTGGACGCAGAGGTTATACAATTGTAGCGGTTTTGGCGTTTGTAGGCCGCACATTGCGCGAGATAAGGAAACGGCGCTGCGATGATGGAAAACGAAGCGCACAAACATGGCAACGAAGAGATCGGTATCATTGTAAGTATTCGTACTTGATCTTGTGTTTACATTCAATTAGAAATTCAAATTAATCCGCCAACCTAGCCTAGAACTGCGAACAGTGAACTATCGGTCAATGATCGAATTCAAGAACTTGGCCTCACTCGGGGCTCGGTTGGGACACAGTTGGGAGTAGTTGTGATATAGGAAATTGTGGACGAGATCAGGCTGTAGGTAAGTAGGAGTCGAGTCGTGGTCGTTCATGCAAAATACTTCAACTTGTTGCGATACCAGCGTTTAGTGACCTGAGAGTTATTAAAATGCTGGGTTGAAATAAGGATGAGGTCCGTAGATGGTCGAGAATGACCTGAAATAATTTTGAAAGCTAATGCTCTTTATGGCCGGCAGTCTATTAACGAAAAATCAAACTAAATATTTTATTTATTCATACTTTCATTTTGTACAATTTGGGATCTTATGTTAGGAGTCCTGAATACAATTCATTACATCCTTAAGTCAAATTTAAGCCTAGCTATTAATATTTCATTGAAAAAGAAAAATGGTTTGTTTGTCTGAAGGAAAAATATTTAATCAAAAAACTTTACTTGAGCCTATAACTAACTTATCCTATCCTTAAAAAACTAACTTAAGCTAACCTAGCTTAAATGTTCTAACTAGACTAAGAACGCATGATAGCTAAGTAATATTTTTACCCAAGAGTGGTGCAATTTGGGGGTTGGTTGAAATAGCTGATTGGGCCATCAATATTTCTCTTCGTATTTGCGCGAGCTTTATTATGTTGCGAATTCCAGCTATCCGATGTAATTTTCCAGTCGAGATATAAAAAGGTTTATCGAGAGCAAGTTTTAAACATTTATTGTCCATGACTTGAAGCTTGTTTTTAGTTAGTTTCCACGTGATTGCCATGCAAGAGCTCCATATAAATGGTGGTCCGACCATAATGCACGTTGTTAATTGTGAGTCGCACCTTAACGTCAAGTTTTTCGCCCATTGACATTTCTTTGTTTCAGTGTTTGACAAATTCAACTATGGAGAGGTACACAATTGAGCAGCGCGTTAAGTTTGTTGAAGCCTTTTACGTAAATGGGCGTTCAAATCAAAATGCATTTCATGCACTTCGTAATTTTTTTGGTCAGCATAATCGACCAACTATGTCCACAATTGGGAGAATTGTGCGCAAATTTCAACATACCGAGTCTAAAGGAAATATGAAATAACTTGTGCATGCTCGCCCAGTTCGTTCTACAGAAAACACTGCAGTTGTTCGCGATAGTGTGGCAGAAAAGCCGGCAACCTCGACTCGTTGTCGTGTCCAACAATAGAACATCTCATGAACATCACTGATGCGAATTTTGAATAAAGATTTGAATTTACATGTGTTCTGGAAAGTAAAAAATCTGTAATGAAACGCACTTGTTACAATATCTTACCAGAATGACTTTATTGTTCAAATCTCTTCGTATTTATACATTACATTTTACTTTAAATATTTTGCTGACTAGAAATTAGCATGAAATTAATTGGATCAATTGGAATTTCGATGATGGTGCAGCTCGTGCGGTATTGATGCATCTGGCGTTAATGAACATGCTGACATGCGTAATTGTGCGAAGTTCAATATGCCGATACAGGTATCTGGTGTTGGTTAAAGGTGATTTGGGTTGGTGAACTCGGAAATAATGTTGTGTGTGGATTTTTAAATTATAGATGATGGTGAGCATTCATGGGATTTTAATTTGGATGTATCTTGTACATTACCGCCTGCCATGAACCGTCCAAGGTTCTTAGTTCTTAGGATTTGTCGACATTTCGTACCACGTAGTCCTTTGCTGTTTTGGTGTTGTTGGGACCTTTTTGCGACGATATCGAAGCAGAAGAAAACATGCTGATGTAATAATCAAGGTTATTAAGGCAGACAGGCTGATGTTCGTCCCGTGGTGACCAATGGTTGACCAAGAGGTAGTTTGGTTTTCTTCAATGATGTTCTGCTCTTGTTGAATTTAAGCTCCAAAGGATTCTTCGGATTTAATGATTTTTGGCGCTGAAAGATTAGGAATGGTTTGTTGGCTTATTGTCTGATGGAAAACAGGTGGGTGTGTATACGGAAAGGTTCCGCGTAGCGGCATTCCAAGAGGCAGTGAACAGAGAATTTTCAACTCTAAGACTACAGTCCTGCGACAGTCTTATGATCCCAGTGTTATTAAGGATTACATTTTGGCGGTCACCTTGACAAATGGCTTGCGCTGGGGTTGCTGATGGCGTCGTGAACAACCAGGTATTTGGGTCGTGCAGTTGTTTCCATACTATACGCTTTATTTTGAAAGTGTGTACTGCAGACGGGTCTCTGCCGAATACCTTGTGTATCTCATTGATCAAGCAATTTGGTTTCGAATTCACGTCATGAAGTATACTGATGTCTACTAGGTAGTGATTGGCTGCGCTCCTGGAAAGGTCGTCACTAGAAGCTTCAAAATACAGCTGCAAGTTATAGTTTACGCCCAAAATCGTTGATGGTATGTCAAATGTTCGGAATGTATTGTTCCCGATGCATTCTGGAACTGGTGTGGCTTTTATCAAGTTGTACGGGCGGTTGTCGATAATGGGAAGGAATGCCAGTAAGTTGATATTAGCATCATCTGCATTGATTTGAATGGGTTCGATTGCTTGATATAAGATCTGCATGTGATCTGGAAGCAGCGTTTGTGTGTGGTTGATGTCTTGAAGAGCATCATTTGTTCTGATGCATTCCCAGATGCTTGTTGGTGAAGCGAGAGTAGATAGTAAACTAGAATACTTCTGGTGAACTTCTTGCAGGTCGTTTTCTGCTTGCTGGTACGTAGACAAAAGGTGAATGCCGATTTTATTGTGATCGATGGTTTTGTACCAGCAATCTAGTTGGTTGATTCGTTCTATACCTCTTTGTAGCTGAGCTTGAAATCGTTTAAGCTGGGTATCGATTCTACCTGAGGTGCTGTTGAGGGTTTTCACTGCCTTTAGCATGAGTTTGTCTTCACTGTTCATAGATCGTATGATTTTCTTTTGATTGTCAGATAAACTGTTGATGTCCTTGTAGGCCTCGTTATTTACTCCGAAAACAGCGGTTAATAGAGTTCCAAGCGCACCTCTTCGCCTTCTGTGATGCAACAACTTTAAAGTAAGCATTTTATGGACAATTTCTTCCTTAAGCTCTTCTTAATGGTGGACTAATTCAAAGCTACCGATTTCAGTTGATATACTAGAGCTAGATTGGCACAGTCCATGAAATTTCGCCACGACCGCTTCTATGTTCTTTTGATCGTATACAAGATTAGTCCAGGGTAGTTGCAGTTGTATTTTCAACGCTCCTCTGTGGATTTGTGCGGCTCCGAGGTGCTCGATGTAAAACCCAGTCGTAAGTCGCGTGATATTAACATCGCAATTCATTTGTGGAAACACACAGAAAACTACTAGGAGGGAGTATAGTAATTTCGATGCTATTCTTGCGGTTCGTACCTTCGTCGGAGTGGGGTCTATAGGTTCAGATTTTGATTTTTTGGAGTAGCTTGATAGATACTTCGACCACGTGTTTCCAATAGGTGCGATTTTGGGTCGTCTCCTTTTACTCGATTCTGCCGTCGCTAACTGCGTAGCCGATTTTGGTTGTTTTGTAGGAGGCTTTGGACTTGTGTTAGTGAACGGTAGACGGGAAATCTTGGTGATAGGGCGTCTAGTGACTCTACCGTAAAACTTGACGGACACAACGTGGACAATACCATCTGATCCAGGATGCACGTCCGTCACTCTTGCGAGTGGCCAATGCGTGGATGGAAAGCTGTCGGTTTTCACGAGAACAAGATCTCCAACCTGGAGGTTGGGTCGAATCGTCATCCATTTTGGCCTTTGTTGCAGTCGGCTGAGATATTCAAGCTTCCACCGATTCCAGACATGTGTCTTAATTCTTTGAACTGATTCCCATTTAGCACTGATGGATTTACTTGAGGGGAGCGATGGTATCTTGAACAACTTATATCCCGTCAAAAAATGCCCAGGAGTAATCGCTGTATGGTCGTTGGGGTCGCTGCTTACCTCACATAAGAGCCTCGAGTTTAGGCAGGCCTCTTTTTGCGCTAAGAGGGTGTATAACTATTCGATTGTTAGTAACTGTTGCCCGACTGTCCTTATCAAGTGTCGTTTCATGGATTTTACTCCAGCTTCCCAGAGTCCACCAAAGTGTGGGCTGCCAGGAGGAATGAATTTCCAGTGGAGCTCTTCATTAATAAAAAGTTCTTCACAGGTCTTTATGGCTTCCTTGAATGCCTCCTTTAACTGCCTTTCGCTGCCTAGGAAATTTGTGCCGCAGTCGCTGTATATGGTGTGGCATTTGCCTCTTCGGGCGATAAATCGTCGGACTGCCGCGATGCATGCCTGCGTCGATAGTTCACTAACGGCTTCCAGATGGAAGGCTTCAGTTGCCAGGCAGACGAAGACGGCAATGTACGCTTTGGTTGTTTCACTTCCCCGTCCACCATTCCATTTAATGGTTATCGGCCCGGCGTAATCTAGCCCTGTCTGTGCAAAAGGTTTCTCCATTTGAAACCTGGGTGGAGGAATTTGTCCCGTTAACTGATTTCCTGGACGTGCTATGGATTTAAAACAGGTAAGGCAATCCCTTAGTATGCGCTTAACGAAAGATTGCGCATTCAGAATCCAGTATTGTTGTCGTACGACTGCCAAAACCAGTTGCATTCCTCCGTGTAATGTTGTCAAGTGGTGTTGCTTCACAATCAGTGTTGCGAATGAGTCGCGAGAAATTATTGCGGGATGTTTGGCTTCCTCATTGATTGGTGCATGTTGCAATCTTCCTCCAACCCTGGTGATTCCATGGGCATCAATCAATGGATTTAGCGTCTTAATGCTGCTGCTGTTGGATATTTCGTTGTTGTTGCTTAGAGCATGTATTTCTTGTGGGAAGGCGTGCTGTTGAGATAGGCGTATGCATTTAATTTTCGCTTCTTGTAGTTCTTCGAAAGCTAAAAAACCTGTCCGCTTGTGGTTTGGATGAGACGCATTATAAGTGAATCGACGTATGTAGGCCATAACTTTAAGAAGTTTTGGAAGCGACGAGTATTTCCGGCTCTGGCGTGGGTTCAGTTGCTACTATCGCTACTGAACGTGTTTCATCCGTAACAACTTCCTGTTCAATTGCTGTCAAAGTTAAGTTGTTCGTTGTAGGAATTACTGGATTGGTAAGCCAGCCTGGCCCTTTCCACCATAGAGAGGATTCAAGCAACTGTTCCGGACGAATTCCTCTTGAAGCCAGATCAGCTGGGTTGTCATTCGTAGAAACGTGATGCCAATCATTAGGTACTGACTCCTCATGTATAAGGCTTACACGATTTGCCACAAAAACCTTCCAAGTTGCTGCAGGTTTTTGAATCCAAGTCAAAGCAACTTTTGAGTCGGTCCAATAGTATGTTTTAATATTCGTCCACTTTTATGCTTGTTTTACCTGTTTCATTGTTTCTAACAGGAAAACCGCACTGCTGAGCTCGAGCCTCGGTATAGATATCGTCTTTAATGGCGCAACTCTGGATTTTGCGCTGAGCAAGCTAGTAGATATGCACCCCTTTGCGTTCAAAACTCGTACGTAAACTACAGCTGCGTAAGCTGCATTTGAGGCATCGCAGAAACCATGTAACTCTATGGTTGCGTGGCTTGTGTAGTTATTCCATCTAGGAATGCGAAGTTTCTCGAGCATTAGTAGTTGCTTGCGTGTGTTATTCCAATTCTTTGCTGCGGCTAGAGTTTCCTCGTCATCCCATCCTAATTTAAGTAGCCATAATTTCTGCATGGTAATTTTTCCTGTGATTATGCATGGTTGTAGCTAACCCAATGGATCAAATAGTCTTGCTACCTCTGAAAGTGTAGAACGCTTTGTTAGCTTTTGTTCTTCTATAAGCCGGACTTGGAATGAAAAAACATCTTGCGCAGGATGCCATTGTAGTCCAAGCGTTTTAATTTCTTCCAAAAGAGCTATGTCTAATGGTTTTTGATTTTCTCGATCTTCCTCTGGAATAGCTTCTAAAAGGTCTTGGAGATTGGCTGACCATTTTCGAAGACGGAAGCCTCCTTTGCGCAGCACTACTCTAAGTTCTGCTTGCAAGTGTTTTAGGTCACCTAAATCATCTGAGCCAGTCAAACGATCATCGACATAAAAATCCTGGAGTATAGTTTCAGTGGTTTTTGGGTGGGTGACACGTTCATGAATTGCCAGTTGTTGAAGAGTCCGTATTGCTAAAAATGTTGCACAGGCTGTACCATATGTCACTGTGTTCAATCTGTAGTGACTAATTGGGTCTTTATTAGAGAACCTCCACAATATGCGCTGGTAGTCACGATCGCTGTCATGAACTCTTTTTTGCCTATACATTTTTTTCTATGTCGGCAGCAACGACGTACTGGTAGTTTCGCCATCTCAGTAGCAGATGCAGAAAATTAGTTTGTATTTTAGGACCAACGTGTAACAAATCATTCAGTGATTTTCCACCTAATGACCTCTGCGAGGCATTGAAGACCACCCGTAACCTTGTCGTGGAGCTCGTCTCCTTAATTACCTCATGGTGTGGAAGGTAATAGCAATCGGTATTCTGGACTAAATTATCCGGCACTTTTCTCATGTGGCCAAGGTTCAAATATTCCTCCATGAATGCATGGTATTCCTTTCTTCGCTCCGGATGACTTAAAAGCCGCTGCTCCAGCTGTCGGAATCTAATATGTGCGATGCGAACAGATTCCTTCAGTTCTTCTCTGTGCTCACGATTCGATTTAAATGGCAACATAATTGTGTATGTTCCATCTACGTTTCTACACGTATTTTCAGAGTAGTGTCTTTCAACTTGAGCATCCTTTAGTGCTGGTTGTATTGTAGTTGAAGGTTCTTCGATCTCCCGAAAACGCCTGAGAGTTTTGTCCAGTTCTTCGGATGTTACAAACGATAGAGAGCTTTTGTCGGTTCGCATGCTGGCAGTTGATCCAAAAAGAACCCATCCGAGTTTTGTGTTCTGTGCGCATGGTTGACCATGAACGAACCCGTTGGCTAGTAAGCTGCCATAGATGTCTGCTCCAAGAAGTAGGTCGATGGGGAATGGCCGATTGAAACCGGGATCTGCCAACTTTAATTTCTTGAGTCGTGGAGGTAGAGCAACATTGATGCTTATGGTGGGTAGTATTGCCGTAATTTTGGGAACTATTAATGCCGAGAAACTCAAAAGAGTGTCGTCCTCCTTATTCCCGATAAATGCTGTGATTTCAACTACTCCCCTAGATGTTATGGCTTCTGAACACCCAATGCCTCCTACCGACGTTTTCGAGTGTTTGCACGTTAGCCCTAATAATTGGACGGCAGATTCTGTGATGAGGGATCTTTGTGAGCCGATATCCAATAATGCTCGTAGCGTAACAGCTACACCTTCACTATTTTTTACAGTTATAAGTACTGTGGCAAGCAGCACTTGAGTGTTACAAAGCAGGGCATTATGTGCTTGGGTCTGAAAGGTAGTTGGTTTGGACAGAGGTAATTCCATGGGCTGTAACCTGTCATCTCCAGCGTACAGTAGTGTATTATGACGCTTGGAGTAGTTTTTACAAGTTCTCTTTGATTTGCATTGCTACACTGTATGTTGTTCCGATAGACAATTGAAACATAATTTTTTGTTCTTTACCAATTCATGGCGTGAGTCCACGGCTGCTTTCTTGAACCGTTTGCATTCGAACAACCGATGGGGATTGGTGCACATAGCGCATCGTAATATTGCCACTTGTGTAGTGTGCGTAGTAATCCTTTTTGGTGGTCTTGGTTCTGAGTATGGCTTTGACAATGTTAATGACTCTAGCATTGCGAATCTTTGGGTAAGGAAAGTTATAAACTTCTTTAGCGTTGGTACTTGTGTGCTCTCGCGTATTAGTCTTTGCCATTCCGCTCTAGACTCTTTATCGAGCTTGTTGTTCAGAATAAATACTATGGCGAGATCAAACCCATCGATCTTCAGCGTTCTCAGGCTTGCTATAAGTTGATTGGTGGTGTTTACCATATCTCGAAGCCCTGTTGCATGGTTTGTCTGGTTTAAACCTGCACTCCACCAACGTTGCATAAGCTCCTGCGCTATGATCTTCATATTATCATATCTCTCACATAATATTGACCATGCGGCATCGTAATTGTCGCTCACCATGTTTAGGTGGCTAACAAGCTTTTCTGCTTTACCTTTAAGATTGCTGCATAGATACTGCATCTTCTGAACATGTGACAAAGCTGCATTCTCGTGAATCATGCATCTAAATAGATCACGAAACGCTATCCAACTCCCGTAGTTCCCATCAAATGTTGGAATTTTAATCCGCTCCAACTGTAGGTTGTCACTTGTATTTGCAGTTGGTTGTGGTTGCCCTGAGGTTCCAGCACGATATTTGTAGGTACCTTCTTTGAAGATCGTCTTGTGTTCCAACACTACATCCTCGATACATGCATAATCTTCAATGTACTTTTCCAATAAGCCTTTTTCCGTTTCCTCCTGCAAATGCGCATAGGTCCGAGCATGTAATTCTTCACATGCCTTCCATTGTTCTTCAAGACGAGCTAACCTTGTCTCGAAGTATGCCAACGAGTGTCTACTGGTTCCATCCTTCCTGAAGTTGGAGATGACCCGATTGATGCTGTCAAAATTTAGTTTTTGTGCTGCGATTGTAGTGGTCATCGTTTTCTAGCTGTTACTGCCCTCAAACTCTTCCAGTTGAACCTGCGACTGGTTGCGGTGCTGTTTGCTACGTTGAACTATCCCGCTCAAACTCCTCCAAATGTACCTGCGATTGGTTGCGGTGTTGGTTGCTAGTTTGAACTATCCAGCTAAAATTCCTCCAATTGAACTTGCGATTGGTTGCGGTGCTGGTTGCCAATTCGAACTATCCAGTTCAATCTTCTCCAATTGTATCTGCGATTGATGCGGTGTTGTTTGCCAAGTTAAACAATCCGGCTCGACGGACCAATGTTCTGGAAAGTAAAAAATCTGTAATGAAACGCACTTGTTACAATATCTTACCAGAATGACTTTATTGTTCAAATCTCTTCGTATTTATACATTACATTTTACTTTAAATATTTTGCTGACTAGAAATTAGCATGAAATTAATTGGATCAATTGGGAATTTCGATGATGGTGCAGCTCGTGCGGTATTGATGCATTTGGCGTTAATGACCATGCTGACATGCGTACTCGTGCGAAGTTCAATCATCCTAATTGTTATTGATGTTTGTCACTGGTGGATACGCTGACATGCGTAATCGTGCGAAGTTCAATATGCCGATACAGGTATCTGGTGTTGGTTAAAGGTGATTTGGGTTGGTGAACTCGGAAATAATGTTGTGTGTGGATTTTTAAATTATAGATGATGATGAGCATTCATGGGATTTTAATTTGGATGTATCTTACACAACATGCATACAAGTTTCAATTGACTCAAGAACTGAAGCCTACTGACCATTTCAAGCGCAGCAATACGCCGAATGGTTGTTTGAACAGACAGAAAGGAATGTGGACTTTACAAAAAAAAAAATCATCTTCATCAACGAGGCGGACTTTCACCCCAGTTAATTTGTTAATAAGCAGAACTGCCGCATTCGGGCAAATGAAAATCCACGAGTGATTGTTGGAAAAGCGGCACATCTACAAAGAGTGACTAATTGTTGTGGCTTATGGGCTGGCGGCTTCATCGGGCCGTACTGCATTGAAAATGAGCACGGTCAAGCAGTTACCGTGAATGGTGTTCACTATTGCAAGATGATAACTGACTTCTTGTGGCCAGAAATTAACGTTATGGACCTGGACGAATTGTGGTTCCTACAAGATGGTGCCACTTGCCACACAGCCAACGAAACAATGGCTCCTTTGCCCCAGAAATTCAATGGCCGTGTTATCTCACGTTGTAGTGGTGTTAATTGGCCGCCACGATCATGTGATTTGACACCGTTGGGCTTCTTTCTCTGGAGATATTTAAAAGAAAAAGTGTACGTCAAGAAACCAAGAACAAGCTAAAGGATGAACAAGCTAAAGGGTGAGATAACTCAGCACATTAACGACTGTAAAGTACAAATTGTATGCAATGTCACCCGCAAATTTATTTTCTTGAGGCAACAACATTGTGTGAATCCGATGAACATACCCAAGTAGATGCTTATCGGATGGCATGTCAAATATTTTCAAGCTCGGGAGCTTGTTTTCCTAGACAAACGCACGATCAGCAATTTGTTGGGAGGGCAAGCTGTTCGTTTATATCGGGATTTTGCTCGTTCCAGCATTATATGCGCGCGTCAATTTTGCATCGTAAGTAGTCATGTGCACGTGAAGTGTATTCGAATGTTTGGATTCGGATTCATTTCGTGGGCACATGAATATTAATCTTTGCATCGTGTGCACATGAGATGCATCCAAATGTTTGGGTTCGGATCCGATTCATGGGCAAATGAACGTTCCCGCAATGTGTCGTTTTGATGAATGGCAAAAAGTTGGAAATTTTGCACCGTGTGCACATGAAATGTATTCGAATGTTTGGATTCGGATGCATTTCATGAGCACACAAATTAAACGTTGCCTTTTGGAGAGTTTTTGGCATGGTGGACCTTTATATTTCAGTCTCAGTCAGTCGCACCGCAACGAACAAGTTGCATTCATTTGTAAAATAAAAGCTCAAATATTGCTTGTAAAGAGGAAAAATGAATTTATATATTCAAAATTGAACTGCAAGGGTTAAAGAGTCCTGACATCAACATTTGGAGGCCCCGGCGAGATCCTAAGTTGGACCTTCCGCCGTTCTATAGTATTTTGCGATACCGAAGTTTTTTTTCGATTGGTGAGGCTTCGATTCCGGGCAATATTCGAACAGCAGTCGGACTGGAGTTACGGTTGCAGAATTTGAATACCAGTGTTACGTGAACGTAGTGTTTAATTAGTATCAGTGTCGGTGAAGATCTGTGCTATGCCGTTTTTTGAGCTTTGAAAGGTCTTATCATACAACCATGAAACGTTTGGCGGGGCGTCAAAAGGGATTGGGATTGGCTAGAGAGTTGGAGAGTATCATCACCAATTACAAAAAGGATTCAATGGCATAGAAACAAGATGCCAGGTATTACGAAGCAAGGCTTCGGCGCCTCGAGTCTATGTGGGATGCATTCGAAAAAGCGGATTCAGAGATCAGCGAGCTATCGGAAGTGCCAGTGTCACACGAATATTTCACCAGTGCCTTGTACGAGACAACGCAATTAAATTATTTGCTATTTCAACAGCACTTCAAGAATCGGATGTTGGCCTTGAAGGAAGCTGGTTTGCAAATTGGTGGCCCGTTGACGCAGAGGGAGTTGCCCACTGAGAATACGAGCGAAAGGGTGGTAGATACACCATCACCAAGTGATAACAACATTACAAGGATGTTGCGACGATACAATGTGATGTCAGATTCTCTGCTGAGAACAATCACCTGTTTGGATCATCCGTAGCTGTCAAGATTGTGGTACAAGGCAAAAATCACTTTCGTTCAAAGATACTGGTCACAGTAAGAGGAGTGTTACCACCTGATTTCTGAACTTTGTGACGACCATGGTGGACAAGTTTTTGATGTCGCTCAACATGTAAAGCTCAAGGAAGTATCGCAGTACTGGCTGATCCAGCTAGAAATAAGGCTGTAAGAATTTGGAACAGCCTCAGCGACACCAACTCCAACAACAATGGCCCCAGTATGCGTCTACCTAAGATAACGCTTCCAACCTTTGACGGAGAATACTTGCGCTGGTGACAATTTCATGACTTGTTCTTGCAAATGGTGCACAGCCAACCAATGTCGAATTGCCAAAAGCTATGGTACTTCAAGGCCAACCTTACAAGAGAAGTTGAAAGACTAATTCGAAATTTTACGATCTCTGAAAATAATTACGTGGCAGCGTGGAGCATCTTAAAGGAGCGGTACGATCATCGACGACTATTGGCCACAGCACTCATCAATCGATGTCTGGGTCAACCATCCCACGTGGGTCAGAAATCTTTAGTGACTGCCGTGAAGTCTCTACATGACCCTACCCACGAGTGCATCAGAGGCCTTGAGAACATGGACGTAGCCACTGCTGATTAGGAACCACTACTCTTGCACCTATTAATCAGGAAGCTTGATCTGGACACTCACGCACTGTACGAGCAATCGTTGTCCAGCCCGCGAGAACTAGCACCTTTGAAAGGCTTTTTAGAATTTTTGAAGACACGTTTTGAGGCTCTCGAGGTGCTCGGCAATGTATCGAAGGGGCCATTGGAGAGCCGGGCTACGGGTGCCAAGGCTACAACAGCTACCGTGGTGACTCCTTAGTGCCTGATGTGCGAGCAAACGCACCCACTGTACTACTGCCCAGATTGCCTTAAGCTTAACATCGCAAAAAGACTGAAATTCGTCCAGTTGAAAAAACTTTGTGTCAACTCTCTCCGAGAAGGACTAAAGGCTGCTAACTGCTCGTCCAAAAGTTGCAAGGAATGTGCCAAAAACCACAATAGCCTACTACATTTGAGTGGAGATACTAAATCAAATTCAGTCAAGGTGAGGCCCCTGCACCCGAAGCGGTCTAAATAGGAGGTAATGAAGCAGTCCGACGCACCATCATTCGCTCTAGCTATTCTGACGACACCGCGGTACAAGGAGTACGTGCTTCTGAGCACGGCCGTGGTAAAGCTGACTGGCAGCAATGGACGCACAATGGAGTGCCGAGCTGTATTATATCCGGGCTCACAAATCAATTCGATAACGGAGCGAATAGTCCAAAAACTGGGGCTGCCATTAACACGTCATCCCACGTTAATCGAAAAGGTTGGCGGTAGTACAGAGAGGGCGTACAACAGGGTGAATTTTGGCCTACAATCCCGATCGACTGGATACGCCACGCAATTGGAAGCGTACGTGATGGATAAAATCACTTCACCGCAACCCTCTCAGGAGCTCAACATTTCAAAATGGCCGATTCCAAAAATATTAAGCTGGCAGATCCAAACTTTCACCGAATGAAGCGGATTGACCTACTGGTGAGCGCCGAACACTTTTACGAGAGTTTGTCTATTAGGCAGATAAAACTGTGTTCCGAGCTCCACGTGCTTCAAAATACACTCGTCGGCTGGATAGTCGCTGGAAGAGCAGTCCAAATTTAGGTTTCTTCAGTGACTTGCGGGGTTCTAGTAGACTACGTTAAATTAAACGAGACCATCAAAAAATTCTGGGAAGTGTAGGAAGTGCTAAACATGAAACCACAGCTAACATTGACTGAAAAGGCATGTGAAATACATTTTTGTCAAACGGTGCGAAGACAGCCTGATGGTCGCTACCTGGTGAGACTTCCTTTTTGCGACGTTTCCAAGAGGCTAGGCAACTCAAAAGCTATTGCCACACGCATATTTTTGACCATGGAATGGAGGCTGGAGAAAAGCGCTGAGCCGAAACGTCAGAATTCATGGATGATTACCTCCGTCGTGAGCGTATGGAGGAAGTGACTCTACAGATGGACGAGAAGTTGTAGTGTTTCCTACCGCACCATTGCGTATTGAAGCTAGATAGTACTACCGCCAAGCTGAGAGTGGCCTTTGATGCCTCCAGTAGAACGACGACGAACATCTCATTAAATAACATCCTATACACGGGACCTACCATTCAGGACGACTTGTTCGCAATTTTGCTATGTTTCCGAATGCCCTGCTTTGTTTTCACCGCCGATATTGAGAAGATGTACCGTCAGATAGTGCTTCATCCCGATGATCGCAAGTGTCATATTCTGGTCTGGAGAAATAGTTCTACTGAGCCATTACGATACTATCAATTAAATACTGTTACCTATGGCACGACATGTGCTCCATACTTAGCGGCGAAATGTCTTCAGCTGCTGGCACAGGATAAGCAGCACAAGAATCCCTTGGGTAGCAGCGCATTGAAAAACGACTTCCACATCGACAACGTTATGACTGGTGCGGACAGCTTGGCAGAGGCAATGCGGAAGCAGGAGGAGTTGATCAAAATTTCCGCTAGTGCAGGCATGCCTCTGCGCAAATGGTGTGCCAATCATTCTCAACTGTTGTAGAGGATAAAACTTGAGGACCAACAGGTATAATTGGATTTCAGCAACCTATTAGAGGACTACATCAAAATCCTTGGCGTAATCTGGCTCCCGAAGGCGGATGAGTTCCAGATTCACATCAATCTGGAGCCAAGTGATTCAAAACTCACCAAAAGGATGATCGTATCTGATATAACCAGGACTTTTGACCCAATGGGCCTCATGGTGCCGATCATCGTAACTGCCAAAATTTTCCTACAGGAGATTTGTCACTTGCAGCTGGAATGGGATGCTGCCTTGCCTGCGGGAATACCCACTCACTGGTCCAAATTTTGCAGCCATTTGCCATCGTTGCTGAAGATTCGCTTTCCTCGACACGTTCACGCTGGAGAGAACCCCGTGCAGGTTTATCGGCATACTTTCTGTGACGCCTCAGAGAAAGCATATGAGGCGGCAATATACGTCAGATCTACCCTGAGAAGGGGTCAAGTTGTTATGCGCAATCAACAGTGGCCCCGATCAAAACGGTGACTATCCCATGCCTGGAGTTGTGTGCTGCCAAACTAGGAGCTGAGTAAACCGAGCGAGTCAAAACTGCGCTAAATCTGCAAACTGTTTTCCAGATCTTCTGGACTGGTTCAATTCAACCATATGGTCTTACAACATATTTGTTGCTAATCGAGTTTCAGCCATTCAAACGCTCTCGAGACCAAACCAATGGCACCACGTTAGTTCCGTGAACAATCCATCCGACATTCTATCGCTAGGTATTGCATCAATTAAACTGAGTAGCTGTGACACGTGGTTACAAAGACCACCCTTTTTGAGTGAAGATGAATCAACCTGGCCTCCCAAATACAAGAGTGAGAGATCCTGCGATTCGGAGAAGAGGCGAACCAAAGTGACAACGGTGGCGACAAAAAAGGCGTACATGCATTTTATTCATAGAATTCCACATGGGAACTCCTTCAGAAGGTTGCAACGAATAGTCGCCTACGTGTTACGGTTTATCGGTAATTGCAAACTAGCTTCCCAGAACCTCTACCCGTGGAGTGGGACCCCCACAAGTCAAGAGCTTTCCAGTGCCCTCAAAGTCATCATCAAGTACATCCAGCAAGACGACTTCCGCGAAGAAATACGAAACATCAGTTTAGAGAAGCAGATCAACAAAAACAGTGCCTTGGTAGGGCTAGCTGCCTTTCTGGACTCAGAAGAAATTTTGCGCGTTGATGGGAGGCTGGAATTGTCCAAGCTTTCTTTCAAAGCCAAGCAGCCAATGCTGCTGCCGTTCAAACACCCATTCACCAAGCTACTGATTATGGACATTCACCACGTCAACTGCCATCTTGCAGCGCAAGCCCTGCTCACCACTACGAGACAACGTTTTTGGCCAATAAGAGGGAAGCAGCTAGCGAGATCAATTGTGCGACAATGTATCTTATGTGTTAGAGCAAGGCCTTGACTATTGTCTCAAATTATGGGAAATCTACCGAGCACTCGCGTTCAGTCTGCGCGCCCATCCATCAATACGGGAGTCGATGCCTGCGCGCCCATCATGATACATTACCGGGGTCCAGGTACCCGTCCCCAGAAGGGTTACATAGCCATCTTTTGCTGTTTCGACACTAAAGCCGTCCACATAGAATTGGTGAGTGATCTGAGCACTGAAGCATTTATCGGTTCACTGAAGCGGCTCATTGGAAGGCGAGGCTATTGCAGGAATCTATATTGCAACAATGCCACCAACTTTGTAGGAGCACACAATCAATTATCGGAATTGTCATTATCGCTCCACTCAAACGAAGCGCAACACGAGGTGATGGCTTCATGTAGTGCCCAAGGAATTAACTTCCACTTTATCAAACTGCGGGCAACCCACTTTAGCGGATTTTGGGAGGCAGCCGTTAAGTCAGCCAAAACCTTACTCCGCCGAAGCACTTCGTTGGCGAATATCACATATAAAGAGCTGCATACGCTGGTTGTCGAGGTGGAGGCCATCCTTAGTTTGACACCACTGATTCCAATGTCAGACAAACATAACGATTTGGCAGCCTTGAACCCAGGCCATTTTCTCATCAAAGAACCCCTCGTGCGAAACCAGTCACTAACGGTCTTCACGCTCGGAGGAAGTTGATAAACCACCTCAATCTCGAATTCTGGAGACGATGGTCACGGTAATACCTTCATTAGCTGCAACATCATATCAAGTGGAGACGAATCCACCAAAACGTCCTCCCAGGGACAATTGTCATCATAAAGGAAGACAACGCGCCCACAATGAAGTGGCCTCTGGGCCGAATTGTGAAGACCTACGAGGGCATCGACGGTTGCGTAAAGATTGCAGACGTAAAGATCACGTCTGGAATGCTGAAGAGACCGATCCACAAACTTGCCCCACTACCAGTGCACGATGACATACCGTCTGATGAACCGACACCACAAGCGAGCAATCAACTATTGGCAGAAGAGGAAGGTCAAGGGAGATCGACGAAAATCCAGAGATGAGGCAAAGATCGGTGCGAATGGGAACATCAATAGTGACCCTCCTCTTGGCGTGCCTGCTAATTCGTTAATTCGTGCGATGAACACGGCTCCGGCACATGTTTCACTGCCTGGCCCTCATTCTGATCTGCATTTTCTATCACTAGGCAAGGCATACCTATCTTCGAGCGAATGGAGGCATGTAATCTATTATGATTTGGAACCGTACTGGACGGAATTGCTACAGAATCGCTACAGAATGGGACGCGCCTGTTGCCGCGGTTGTGTGACAAGGGAACTCCGTCAACAAATTGCATGCATCTCATAGATCATTTCCGACATTCCAATCAAGACTTCTCCAACATCAACCAAATCCTGCAAGTCAGAGCTAAGAGGGGCACTATAAATGCAGTATGTGGTCTCGCTCGATCGTTTTTTGGTATTCTGGATTATGGTTACGCCAATCCGATGGCCTGGACCATCAAAACAGTGCAAGGAAGGCAAGATAAGTTGCATTCACTACTGAAGAATCAGACCTCAATCATAGATTTGACGCTGAACATTCTTGGTAAAAGCGGGAAGATGATGCACAAAAGGTTTATGGCAATAGAGCAGGAGCTGGCTCGATTATCCAATGACGTTAAGGCTCCCCACATGGAAGGTAGTCAGAACCAGGTGTTGGATCTGATCACAATATTGGCATTTTAAATTACACTCATCACCATCAACATACAGAGTTCAATCTTCTCTCACAAATGTTGTAGCAGATATCTGTTAACTCTGTATAAAAGTAGGTGTCATCTGCAAACGTAGCCATTTTACAGTTATCAGGCATAGGCATGTCGTGGGTGGTCTAACCATAATGCACGATGTTAATTGTGAGTCACACCTTAACGTCAAGTTTTTCATCCAACTTAATTTCACATTTTTTTGTTTCAGTGTTTAACAAATTCAACTAAGGAGACGTACATAATTGAGCAGCGAGTTAAGGTTGTTGAAGCCTTTCACAAAAATAGGTGTTCAAATTCAAATGCAATTCATGTGCTTCGTGAGTAGACCAAATGTGTCCACAATCGGGAGGATTGTGCGCAAATTTAAGCAAACCGGGTCTGTAGGAAATTTGAAATCACCTCTGCATGCTCGCCTAGTTCGTTCTGCGGAAAAAATTGCTGTTGTTCACGATAGAGTGGCAGAAGAGCCTTCAACCTCGACTCGTCGTTGTGCTCAACAATTGCATATCTTACGAACATCACTGATACGAATTTTGAATAAAGATTTGAATTTACACGCTCGAAAATGAGGACGGCCAAGCAGTTACCGTGAATAGTGTTCGCTTTTGCGAGATTAGAGCGGACTTCTTGTGGCCAGGAATTGAGGCTATGGATTCGGACGATATGTGGTTGCAACAGGGTGGCACCACTTGCCACACAGCCAACAAAACAATGGCTCTTTTGTGCGAGGAATTCAATGGTCGTGTTATCTCACATTGTGGCGATGTTGATTGGCCGCCACAATCGTGTGATTTGACACCGTTGGGTTTCTTTCTCTGGAGATGTTTAAAAGAAAAAGGGCACATCAACGAGCCAAGAACAATTCAAGTGCTAAAGGATGAGATAACTCATCACATTAACGACATTCAACCTCAATTATGTCTCAGGTTATTGAAAATATGGACCACCAGATACAAGTATGCCACCGTTGCCGCGGCGAGCATTTGGGCCATTGTCATCGATTTTGCAAATAATTGTCATCGATTTTGCTATTATAATAAAAAATATTAACATAATTCTCTGAAAAATTTTTGTTTTATTTACAATTAACATCCTACAAGAGTTTTGAGGGACTCCTGCTGTTACATGACGGTTTTTGTAATGGGTCTCTTTCATTTTAAATGAAAACTGCCTAGCCTTTACGAAAGACTGGGTGATACTTATAAGGTATAGCGGGAATTTTAGGTCAATTAATTTAAATAGAAGTCCATCATACCAAACAGTGTCAAACGCTTTTTAAATGTCAAGGGAAACAATCCCTACGGAGAGTTTTTGTTTATGTGCCCGATGTACATCTTATGTGACACAAAAGAGCTGTAGTTCGGTCAAATGCTTATGTCTGAAGACAAACTAGAAGTTTAGTCTTATGTCGTTCACTTCAACAAATTTATTAATCCGCTTCAGTAATGTTTTTTCGAATATTTTGCCTATGGATGGTAATAAGTTAATTGGTCTATAATTTATAGGATGTTGTTGATTCTTGCTTGGTTTGTGAATGGGGATTACGATCGCCTGTTTCCATGGCGAAGGAAAAGAGCTTGTATTGAGACAGGCATTAAAAATGCGGCATATTAACACAATAGCTTTTTAGGCAAGTTTTCACGGTAATGTTTGGTATATTGTCAACGCCAGGTACCTTGTTGTTTTTCAGTTTCTTTAGAACTTTTATTGATTTGGTTGGTTTAACCATTTAAGAGGCAGGAAAAGAGCTCAATCGAGGTAAAGATTTCAGACTATTAGCAACTGTGACAATGCTATGCATATCTTTGGTGATGTGTGGTTTGAATGGAATGTATCAGCGAGGAGCTCCGCTTTTTCTACGTTAGAGTATTCACAAATACCATTACTTATTTCAAATTGATGTGGAAGTCAACTTTGACACCCCTTAAGGATTTCGCTTAGCCTCCAAATATTTGTAGCATTATATTTAAGCTTGCCAAGCATTGAATTTCAGCTTTCGTTGTGTAAGTACCATATTTTAAGTCTTATGGCTACCGTTAAACTGTTAACACCTTGTTTAATGTATGGATCTTTTGTTAGTTGCCACTGTCGTCTGAGAGAATTTCTTTGTCTTATCAGCCCATACGTTTCTGCATCCGATTCTATGGATTTGTAGCGAATTATCTTCGAAGGCGTGCTACTTTCTATTGCTTCCCAAATAATTTTGTTAAGTTTAAATATTTGTGTATCTATTTCCGCCACAGTTTTCATGGAAGTTGCACTGCTTGGAGTCAAAGAAATGCTATCGTTTATGAACCTCTTGAACCTGAGCCAATTCGTTTTCTTATATTGAAAAGCCGTTTGATATTGTCTTTAAACACCTTCGCCACTTTTTATTGAAAAGACTACAGGTAAATGTAGAGAGAAAAGAGCCTGCAAGATACAAAGCTCGAATATGTAGAGCAGTCCAACCATAATGCACGATGTAAATTGTGAGTCACACCTTATTGTCGAGTTTTTCGCCCAACTTAATTTAAAATTTCGTTGTTCAGTGCTTGACAAATTTAACCATGTAGAGGTACACAATTGAGCAGCGCGTTAAAGTTGTTGAAGCCTTTTACAAAAATGGGTGTTCAAATCAAAATGCATTTCGTGCACTTCGTGATTTTTTTCAGCATAATCGAACAAATGCGTCCACAATCGGGAGGATTGTGCGCATATTTCAGCAAACCGGGTCTGTAGCAAATTTGAAATCACCTGTGCATGCTCGTTCAGTTCATTCTGCAGGAAACATTGCTGTTGGTCGCGATAGTGTAGCAGAAGAGCCGTAAACTACGACTCGTCATCGTGCCCAAAAATTGAACATCTCACGAACATCACTGATGCGAATTTTGAATAAAAATTTGAATTTGCACGCTTATAGGGTTCAATTGACTCAAGAGCTGAAGCCTACTGACCATTTCAAGCGCAGCAATACGCCGAATGGTTGGTTGAACAGACAGAAGGTAATGGTGACTTTACAAAGAAAATCATCTTCAGCGACGAGGCACACTTTCACCTCAGTGGATTCGTTAACAAGCATAATAACCGCATTTGGGCAAATGAGAATCCACGAGTGATTGTTGAAAAGCCGATGTATCCACAAAGAGTGACTAATTGGTGCGGCTTATGGGCTGGCGATGTCATCGCGCCGTACTTCTTCGAAAATGAGGACGGCCAAGCAGTTACCGTGAATAGTGTTCGCTATTGCGAGATGATATCTGACTTCTTGTGACCAGGAATTGAGGTTATGGACCTGTTCACGCGAGAAATTCAATGGCCGCGTTATCTCACGTTGTGGCGATGTTAATTGGCCGCCACGATCATGTGATTTGACACCGTTGGACTTCTTCCTCTGGGATATTCAAAAGAAAATGTGTACGTCAATAAGTCATGAACAATTCAAGAGCTAAAGGATGAGATAATTCAGCACATTAACGACATTCAATTATGTCTCAGTGTCATTGAAAATATGGACCATCGGATAGAAGTATGCCGTCGTAGCCGTGGGCGAGCATTTGGAAAATAATTCATTTTACGCATAATTGCCATAAATTTTGTCTGTTATAATAAATGATATTAACATAATTATATGAAAATGTTTTGTTTTATTCACAATTCACATCGTGCTTTTTGGTTGGACCACCCTTTACAAGTTTCTTTTAAAAATTCACCAAGATGAACAAAAATCAATTTTTTTTATATTTTGGCATTATTTGCAAGAACAAACCTTCTCGTTGGTTGTGAAATACAATTTTATTCATATGGCTGCCGTGGCTGGCGTGACAGTAGGCCATCCGCTAAGCTCAATTTTCCAAGACATTATTGATGGTTTCGGGCCCTATCTGAGCAATGGTTTGTTGAATATTCAATTTCAGTGCTTGAATCGTTTGTAGATTTTCCACATAAAATTGATCTTTCACAAATCGCAGCTTCGCAAAGGATCGATTGTTTGATGAGATGCATTGCATGGCGCACCATCTTGTTGAAACTAAGGGTCAGTCAAGTCCAAATCCTCAATCTTTGACCACAGAAAGTCAATTATCAGACAAAAACAGCACTTACAGTCTAATTTTCAAAGAAAAACGGTCCAATGATACCACCACGCCAGAATCCACTACACACTGTCACTCGCTGAAGATGCATTTCCTTCTCGACAATTACGTGTGAGTTTTTCGAGTGTTTGTTTATATAGCCATCGAGATGAAAATGTGCCTCATCAGAAAAGATGATTTCTAATTGCAACCTTTGACACAGGATTGCGTAGCCGTCGCTTATTTAGCTTCACCAATAATCTGTAATGGTTAAAGTAGTCTGCTCCTAAAATAGGGTATGCAACCTGCGGAACATAAAATTGGCAATGGAAAGAACGTTGAAGGCCAAGCTATATATTTAAAGTTACCTTTCCGTAAGCATTGTTCGGTGTGCCGTTTGGGGCAAATAATTTGTAGATAACGCGTTTACGTTTTGTTTGCACCGACGTCAAAGGAATGACAGATACATCTGCGCTCGTGTCCATTAAACATTTTAATGTTGATTTGGGATCTCGTATTTCCAGGCGTTTCTGACAATAATCACTAGCCCTCGCCTGCTGAGCCAATGATTTGAGAAGTTTTCCATCGATGAAACATGGAAACGGTATGGTGGACAGCAGCGTATATCGGTCACTCCGTAACGCGTGTGCGAAAAACAACAGTTCGCTTCTTGCTTTCTCGGGACCATCACGGTAAATTTGTGATGTATTGGGTGCCGACACTGATTGCACTGCAAGCCTCTGCTTCTGGCAGGTGGTTGGGTTTCGTTGATCTGCCCTCTTGGCTCGGACGTTTGTGGGGCAACGTTTTTATCGTGGCAAATTCTGAGAGGCTTAGTACAAGCATTATTATGATTCTGCACTTCGGCTATAGCTGCGCTTACAGAACAACTTGGGATTTTTTCTGCAGCCTCAGCGAGTTTGCTCAATTTTTTTGTATCAGCCACAGTGAGGATTGATTGTATGTGTTTGGGAAGGCGTTAAAGCCACAATGTTTTCGACGCGGCGACGGACATGGAATTTCTGGCCAATGTCTGTAACTGGGCAAAAAAATTGAGATGGTCACTGCTCCTCAAACTCCAGACCATATAAAAGCTACCGTGGTCCCTGAGCGTAAAAACAGCCAAGAGTCTTGCTTTAAGGGCCTCATATTTTCCAGTAGCGGGTGGTGACTCTGTAATGTCAGCCACTTATGTGATGATTAATATATCCAGTTCGGAGACCACCTTGTTGAAGCGGGCCGTATCACTCATAATTTTATTCGCCCGAAGTTGCGCATTTACACGTGCAAACCACAATTCCGGTTTACTCTGCCCAAAATTATGGGAGCTTACAGGCGACAGCTTGAATTTCTACTCCTTCTTGCGTCATTTTATGCTGGTGGTCAATTGGCTGTTTGAGCCGTGTCTGCATCGTAAAACTCGTCGTTAGCCATAATTGCCTGTTTCGGCGGAGTCGCCAATATACAGATGATGCTGACACCGGAAGGATAAACAAATCGTTAATGCTAAACAGAAAAATTTTATTGGCTGGAGTTCGAATACGATATTTATTCCGTCGTCGGAGAAATCATCTGTCCACAATGATCGGTGTCGAGTAGGGTTGCCAGCCGTCCGGAATTTCCGGGATTGTCCCGGAATTTAGTGCTTTGTCCCGTGTCCCGTATTTTGTCTTTATGTCCCGGAATCGACGATCACAGATTTATTCACATGAACGGACACCCAAATTGCCAGCTGGACCAGCCGTATGCGCGGCACGCGAGTGAGGATCATGCCAGCAAGCAGCAATGCATGTCTGGGTATTTCCGCCCGGTTTCCATTGCGCCTAGCATTGATGAGACACAGTTTTAGGAAAATTTTCTATTTCTGTGTTTCGTGTTTATGCAAAATGGACGTGTTCAACGTGAAATGCATTCGATATCGTCAACAAGCAAGAAAAGATTAACGGGATTTAGTGATAAGTGGAAAAATGATCCCGAGTTCAAAGAATGGAGGCAGAAAAAAAAATGAGTTTACTGCAACTTGTTCCATCTGCAATTCGGAGGTCGCCATTCAGTACGAAGGTCGCCGCACGTTAACCGTGAGTAGTAATTTATCGTTATAAAATTATTTATAGACTTGGAGTTCTTGAAAATCACGATTGTTTTTGAAAATGCTGTTTTATTCGGTGAACGATATATCGATGGGAAATATATTGAGTGCAAAAGTACAACAAAATACAACTAAATTCGGTAAACTTCGCATCCAATTTGCCAAATCCAGTTGCATTTAAATTGCACCTAATTGACGTATCCCTGTAATTAAAGTTTGAATATCATTTTGTTTCTCTCTAAATTGAATGTTATTTTCTTATTGGTTGAAACCCGTATTCAGAGAATGAACTCTATGGCCAAAAAAAACCAAACACGCTGTTTTCACTTACATGTGTTCATTATTCGTAATTTGTATTTCTTACTTATACGTTCATGCCAATAGTGCAAAGCATAGAAAGTTAATGTCAGCGAAATTAACTTCAAGAGCCATGAACAACTTTTTCATCAAAAAGGACACAAAGGAGGAAACTGCAATCACAAGGCCAGAGGTAGCATTGATTTACCATAACATTAAGCATGGCACAAGCTTCAATAGTTTGGATTGCTTGGGAAAAAATTTGCGCAAACTTGTTCCAGATAGCCAAATAGCAGCAAAAATGACATTTGGACGTACTAAAGCTTCGGTAATTACACGAAATGTGTTAGGGCCTCATTCACAGGAAAAATTGATAGTTGATTTAAAAGAATCTCACTATTTTTCGGTAAGCTCCGACGCGTCAAATGTTGGTAACATAAAATTATTTCCTTATGCCGTTCAGTATTTTGATAGAAAAAGGGAATATGTCAAAAATTATTGGATTTTTATGAAGATACTGACGAAGCATCGCTTAAGATATATCAATGCATTAAAAAAATTACTATTGAATCTGAACTTAGCATTGATCAAATAAGTGCATACAGTGCTGATAATGCGTCTGTCAATTACGGCAAATACAACTCTGTATTTCAAAAGCTAGATGCAGAAAATAAGCATATTTTCAAAGCAAATTGTTTTTGCCACGTCATAAATAATAGTGTGAAGCATGGACTAAAAGGTCTGGATGTTGACGTGGAAAGCATCATACTGAAAATCTATTCCGAGTTCAGTTCGTCAGCTTTGAAAACAAGCAGATTAAAAGAGTGCTGTGAGTTTGCACAGATCGAGTATAAAGATTTGCTTAGACATGTTCCTACAAGTTGGTTGTCTCTTTTACCAGCTATTAATAGATTAGTGGATTGCTGGCCTGCAGTTAAATATTCTTTTATCGAAAAAGGTCCTAATATCAACCACAAGGTGCTTTGGGAATGCATTTCTGGAGATTGTGATACTGACAATATAAAAAGTGATGAAGAGTGCAGAAAAGAAAGCCTGAATGATTGTTACCTTTTCTTCCCACATAATTTATTGCCAGAGTTTACGAAAGTGATCCTACTTTTAGAGAGTGATGCCTTAACTGTAATGGACATTGATTCTGCTATTCGAAGCCTTTTTGATCAACTGAAATCAAGACTCGGCGATAACTTCTTTGGAAGTAGAGTCAGAGGCATTTTTAGAAACCTCACCAAAGGCCAAATAAATTATTTTACGGAACAGGCGCGAACTTTCATGCAAAGAGCAATCATTTACTTAGAAGAAAGGTATGATTTTGGACCCAACGGAATTTTCAAAAAGATTGAGCTGTTGTCCCTTAAATCAAATGAATTAAAATTGACATGGGACCAACTATCTGAATTTCCAGAAATATTAAAAATTGATGATGCCATTAACATGGACTCACTTTATACAGAGTTTGCATACCTCAAAGGTGCTTTTGAGGCTCTTCCAAAAGACACGTCAAATGACAAAATTTGGGCCAATTTCTTCCAGGCAAACACATCTTCTGATTTTAAGAATCTGAAGAAAATAATCGGTTTTATTCTATCGATTCCAACAAGCAATGCATTCTGTGAAAGAATATTTAGCTTGCTAAATAATCTATGAACTAAAGAAAGGAACAGAATGTCCATTGATTTGATAAAGTCAGAATTGCAAACCCGCATAAATTTCGAAGAGTCCTGCGCAGACTTCGTATCAGTTTTGCAAACTGAAGACGGGGAAAACTTTTAGAAAAGGCTAAATCTAATGAAAAGTATTTAAAAAAATAGTGTTTTTAATAACTTTGTGTAATCCTACATTTATAAACATGCATAGGAGAACATTCGTCTCTCAATCGAATATATTATAAGGAAGGTTTTTTTAATTAAATGCAAGGAGCAATAAAATATACTATAAATCTGAAAAGTTGTTTATGAATATTTCTTCTGTGCAATCTATAAATAATATATCGAGTTTAACAAAACCTTGTAACTCGACGTTTTTTATATCATAGTAGAAAGAACAATTTTTTCAGCTTGAGATCCGCAAGGGTGTGTTTGATCAGCGAAAGAAGTTTCATCAAGAACTTCTGCAATTTTCTTTTTTAGGTATCGGGTCAAGCTTCGCATATCACAGTGAGACGCACCATGCGTCAAACAGCCGTCCTGATATTTATTTTACAAATAAATCGTCAAGACATGAGTTTTTTGTTATTGTTAATTGCGTAATTTAAATAATTGACATAGAAATAGATTACAGTTTTGTTCAGCATCCCAAAAAAGTAACAGAGGCCATCTTTACATTTTTGCTGCAGGAAGTACTTCCACAAATTTGAAAAATTGTCTCCACTGCATTCTTCCATTGCAATAAAAAATTTAAATATAAATAATAATATAATAAATAAAATTTAAATATATCGAGTTGCGTAGCAGAAATCAATGTCACATTTTTATTTTTCTTAAATTTATAGATAAACGACATCCATTGTGTTAATCATAGCAAATAATGGAGGAATCATTTGGTTTTTTCTTGATCTCAAGCAATCCCATCGGAATATTCCTTTTATTTTTTCTAATTCTTCCCAAAATAATCAGTTAGAAGAGCTCCTTCAGTAAATGATTGGCCAAATGAACAGAGGTGTAAATATGCCATCGGAACAGAGCCAACTAAGTAAAAATAATTTTTTTTTTTTACTTTTTGTCCCGGAAACCGGGTCTCAATACCTGGTAACCCTAGGGTCGAGTGAATGGACGTCGTCCTCAAGCTTGTTCCAAATCTCTTCTTTTAAGTGCGTTCAACGCTGAAGGTGCGGTTACAGGCAATGTGCAATTCTGGCGCTACAGTGCCACTAGGGCTTTTTATCAGATTACAATATTGGAACCAATTTAAGTTATCCTGTTCTTGGGTTTAATCCCTCAAATAGCCTCAATTTTTCCAAAAATTTAAATCCAAAAGATGCAAAACCAAAAATTTGTATTCGCCCTGGTTATAACCATCTTACAACAATTCGGTAAATGCCTTCCTCATAAGAAATCCTTTACGACTCATTTTTTTTCTGAAAATATCATCAATACACTTGTGCAATAAACTATCTGTTCTTCTTTTCTCAAAATTTATTCTCCCTCATTGCATGCACTTTCCTAGAATAGGGATAATGTGCACTTCTTGCACAATGAATTGATTAATTGAAAATATTATAAATAGTCTGCTACAGTGGCTCCTTGAACTTGCCCATGAGTAGATAAGGTATCAGTAAAGTGCACCTTGAATGCAGCCCAATGAAGTGTTTTGGTAGACGAACAAGATGAGAAGTAGCAACAGGTTGGCCCCAACATGAAAAGCATTCGAGACTGTTTCAAGACGAATCTTATGGCTAATCTTCACCATAGACAATATTACCATGGCCTTTCAATTTCAAGAATTTCTCAAGTATTTTGCAGGTAGCTCGTAGCTATTCGTAGTATTGCCTGGGGTTGCCAAGATGGGTTCCTGTTATCCAAATTATTGGAAAAAGAGGTAAAATTAAGGGTTACAATCATCATCATTGTCCTTCATTATGCTTTAGTAGAATACTAAATGATCCTGTTTATGTTATCGTCTTAATTAATTTAATATTAAAGAAAATAGAAAGTTTTCCATTCTCATTGACAACACATCTCCATATTTTCTTCGGTATCATCAAGCATTCCTCAACGACACTCATTACCTGTAAGCGCGCAAAGATACCATCCACTAATGCGCGTTGCATGATACAGCATCTATCAGCAGCAGGTCGCTATTGTGCCGGACGGAGCCTATTTAAGCCTTTTGAAGTGCCTACAAGTAACAAGTACCTTTGTCAGGGTTCTTGTTTCAGTTGTCGAACGGTCACATTGAAGCGATGCCCAGCGCGGCCTTCCCAGCCTGCCCGATGGCGGCCCCGGGACCCCATCACCAGCGGCATCCTGACTTTCGCGCTCCATCGTCAGCTCGCGAGGCTCCGCTGTAAGATTAATTGCTGTTTGGTGTTAGGACACTTAAAACGCCATAGAATTGATGATTGATTAATCCGGCCGAGTAAAAAGAAATCCCATTAAAGACACCACCACCGTGTTTATCCGCAATCGTCGCGTTGTCATGGACCTGTGTGGATCCGCGGATTCCGCTCGCTATCCGCGACACCGCCGCAGATGGATGCTGGAACATGGACCAAAGCCGCTGGTCGCCTGGCCGCTAGATGCTTAGATGGGTGGATTACCCTGGAACGAACAGGAGGATCTCAAGACTGATTATATTGAAGGCAATTTAAGCTGCCGAGTGTTTGTTTCATGAGATTATGATTCATTCTGAGAAACCGAATCACTTGAAACTTTGATGGACTGGTTTTAAGTGCTTGAGAATATTTTTCTAATTTAAATTGATGTTGATTTTTTGATTAGAATATAAATTGAAGCATATTGAGGTGTACTAATTGAATGCTGGATTTTTTTCCATTTCGGGGGCTGACTGATGGATTTATGTGTGTTTTCGCCTAATTGAGTTTTGTTTGGATCGCGAATGATGATGATGTCATCACATTGTGGTATTGATGTTTGGACAGAATTAGTTCTAATTATTGAGAATGATTAATGGAGCCGAGTTTGGTCTTTGAATGTTTTTATCATGTTTTATATAAACATGAAAAGAAGGATTATTAATATTGATCGAGATGTCCCACCTTGAATAAAGCTACACCTGCTCTTAATTTGGATGCCGAAAAAAAGCGTAGGTTTTTCAACTTTTGATGAAATGACTCTGAACGAGAATATGATTGACCTTGAAAAGTATTATTAAGAGAAAATCGTTGCAGACTATTTCATATGAACAGATTTTAAACAATTTGGGTAAAAAGAAATACGCTATTTTCAGAAGAAAATTTCATTGAGATGACATAAAATACCCTTTTTAGAAAAAAAAAATCTATGATTGCTCCTCATTAATCGACCGCCATTCAGTTCTAGTACAACAATTACTCATATAACTGACTGATCCACAAAATATTTATGTCATTGTTCTTGTCTGAAAGTTTAGTGAAGATCCGATGCAAATTGTGGTGTCAGCCTCAATCGAGAGCCCACATAGTTGAGAAGAACTTTACATTACACTATCTCAATATCAATTTTGTGTGAATTTCGACTTCTAGGATGTTTGTTGTGTCTGTACTCATAAAGAAATAACTTCATGATTTTTCTCAGATTTTCACTAAGGGACGAACAAAAATTTGTGGTACATTTCCCTATCTCTGCACCTTTGGGTACAAAATCAACTGCCCTTAAGAACCTCTGAAAAACTGTTGATACCTGAATTTCTAATATGCAGCTACTTCTAATATATCTACTAAATTTAGTGACTGTAGCATCTATCGATTTTTTTTTGTGGAAGGGAGGTGAATGCCCATTTACGCACAGAGTGTGGGACTCCCATGCTTGCAAGAAAGCGACTAAACTACCTACTAAACACCTCCCCTAGCGTTGGACCGTTTGACACATTACTTCGGGCCAGGTCTCGTTTAGTTACGCTGTGAGGAGTTCAAGCTACGAGATCCCTATTCTAGCGGGAGGGAAGAGGGAATGAAGAAGTGCTAGACAAGCAATCCCCCAGCTGTGAGTCCCTTACATCTTTTAGTACTGCCCGAATATAATGTACCTCCTGTTTCCATTTGTCAACCGATTCGACCATCACCGCGACTATACTATCCGGAGTGAGTTATTCCGTCTATTTTTAGAGGTCCCTTTGCAGCTTGTCCCATTTTGTGTAGGCATAAAATGTGTGGCAGGCATTGTCTTCCTCTTCTGGGCAATACCAACAATCGGGAGACCGTGACTTACCGATCTTGTGCAGGTAAAGCTCAAAACACTCATACCCACTCAAATCTGGATCAGATAGAAATCAGTCTCACCATGCCTTCGATTTAGCCACGGTCTCACATCCGGGATGAGGCGCACAGTCCACATTCCCTTCATGCGATTCACCGAGGACTACTGTCAATCGTTGAGTGAACGCTGTCTCTCCTCGGCGACAACCATTTACGAGATGTGTTCAAAAAATATTTTTGTTTTTTTTTCAAAAATTATTTATTTATTCATGAATATCTATTTTGTCCCCTTCAAAGTAATCCCCATGAGATATTATACACTTATGCCAACGGTTTTTCCAATCTTCGAAGCACTTCAAAAAATCATTTTTTTTAATCTTGTTCAGCTCCTCCTTCGATGCCGTCTTTATCTCGTCAAGCGTAGCGTAACGTCGTCCTTTCATGGGCCTCTTCAGTTTAGGAAACAAGAAAAAGTCACAGGGGGCCAGATCTGGGGAACTCGGTGGCTGCGGCATCATGAGTGTGTTGTTTTTGGCCAAAAAGTCGCGCACAAGCAACGATGTGTGAGCAGGGGCGTTATCGTGGTGCAAAAGCCAATTTTTGTTCTCCCACAAATCCGGGCGTTTCTGGCGGATTGCTTCGCGCAAATTGCGCATAACTTGCAGGTAATATTCCTTATTGCCCGTTCTTCCCTGTGGCAAGAACTCATGATGCACCACGCCCCTGCAATCGAAGAAAACTGTCAGCAAAACTTTCACATTCGACCGAACTTGGCGCGCTTTTTTCGGTCTTGGTTCATGCGGCAGCTTCCATTGAGATGATTGAGCTTTGGTTTCTACGTCATAACCATAAACCCACGATTCGTCACCAGTTATGACCCTCTGGAGCAAATTTGGTTCGTCGCGGACAGAGTTTAACATCTCATTAGCAATGTTCATGCGTTGCTGTTTTTGGTCGCAATTGAGCAATTTTGGTACGAATTTCGCGGCGACCCGTCTCATGCCCAAATCGTTGATAAAAATCGAATGGCACGAGCCAATCGATATGTTTGGGTCCTCAGCAACTTCTCTAACGGTGATTCGACGATTGGCCAATACCATTTTCTCCACTTCACTAATTTTTTCGTCTGTTGTTGAAGTGTTCGGGCGTCCGGCACGCTCTTCGTCGTTCACATCTTCTCGGCCTTCTAAAAACATTTTGTACCACCGATAAACGTTGCTTTGGTCCAAGGTAGCTTTTTCGTATGCCACAGTCAACATTCGGAATGCATTCGCGCACTTAATTTCGTTTTTCACACAAAATTTGATACACGTTCTTTGATCCATTTTTTTGAATAAGTAAAAATCGAAGACGATTGAAAACACGTGCAAGTAAAGCAGCTATCACCAATTAAGTGAACATTCGAAATGGCCAAGCTTGTTGGCATAAGTGACAGACATGAGTACCAACATAAAGCCACAAAAAAATCGACATTCGAATATACGTAACCCGCGAAAATTCAAAATTCGTGATACTTTTTGAACACATCTCGTACTTTGCATCCTCGTTCGACGCAGACTAGAACAGCGCTCTCTAGCAAGGAGGCCCACAGGTATAACGCCTGCAATGACTTTCATCGCTGAATCAGAGACCGGCGGATACGAAAATGCAATCCTCAGCGCTCCTCTTGTTTGTACCTGTGCCAAACGTTTTCGGTATACCTCCTTACTGAGAGCGTCGCCCTATACCTCTGCTCCGTACAGTAGCTTTGACCCTACAGCACTCATCAAGATGAGTCTTCTTGATGGGCTGGGTCCCCCCACGTTGGCCATAAGTCAACTCAGAGCCGATACCCCCCAAAGCAGCCTTCTCAGCCGTTGCCCTGATTTGCTCAGAGAAATTTATTTTCGAGTCGATCAGTAGCCGCAGGTACTACACCGTTGGTTTCGACTCTATTTGTATGTCTCCAATACTGATCATCCTTACTCTAGAGATTCTATTTTTCGTCAAGATGAGCACTTCCGTTGTCTCCAGTACTAAACTGAACCCGCGAGCAGTAATCCAGTCTCTCGCTTGGCGCATTATCATACCTAGCCTAATTTGCGCTTATTCAACGGTGCGTTAAGCGACCAGAGCCACAAAATCATCCGCATAGCCGATCAAGCGTGACTCATCTGGCATCTCCAGTCTCAGTAGCCCGTCGTAAGATACGTTCCACAGGTCCGGACCCTGGGCAACACCCGATGTAACAGCCATCCTTCATTGGCCCTGTGTCGTGTAATAGAGCAGGCTTCGGTCCTTTCGGTGATCCCTCAAAAGCCGCATTAGATATTCTGTAACTTGAAAAGGGCTTTCCAGCTTACCCAGGATATCCACCCTTCTAGCGGAGTTGATTGAAGGCGTTCTTCACGTCGAGTGTCACCAACAGGACGATCTGTCACTTGGTGCGACGATGTGCCTCTGCCTTTTGGACCACGTCCACCGCCTCTGCAATCGCATCGAAAGCCGTATTGCTGAGGAGATAGCCGTGTCTAGCATGCATAACGGGCGGTATGCCGAGGGTGATTTGGGGTTTCACCACCTTCTACCGTACCGGGAAAGTCAGGTCCTGTAGGCAAGCGTTGAATGTGCTGAGCGGCAAGTCGGGACAATGGTGATAGACAAGCCGCAACACCTCAGCCAGAACACCATCTGGATCTGGAGCCTTCCTCGCTTTCAATGAAAGGACTGCCTCCTCCAGTTCCGGCTCTGTGAGGAGTGGATACTCGACTGGTGTTTCATCATGGACAGTGTCAACACGGATGGGATGGGTGGTGAAGAGTGCCCGCACTACTTCATCTATCTTTTCCGCATCATATATGCAAGGCTTCCGTAGGGCGCCAAGCTTCCGCATAACTAGCTAGTAGCCAAGACCCACAGATCCTTGTTCACATTGTCCAAATTTCCTGGCTGACTTATATGCTGCCACCCGGTTGCATGCCTCGTCACGGTTCCGCGCCCGTTGAGCCCCACGTCGTAGCTTGTGACACTCCCTTCACTTTTCAACGATTTCAGTTGACTACCAGTACACTGGGACTTGTTGTGCCGAAATTTTCGAAGGGATCTTCGATGGGGCATAGAAGCGCAGCAAGCAGTCGTGATGATGCTCATAGTTGAGCATCATGTCTTGAGCTGCCAATTCTTCCGTGCCCTCCAAAGCTCCCCGCTGTGAGTACCTCGGCGAACCTCTCGACGTCCATCCTTCCGATGTTCCATCCAGTTGTAGAAAGCCAAGAGCACGGACGTCAGGTGACAACATCTCTGATCTCAAGCAGAATGCACGGATGATCACTGGCTGAGTAGTCCTCTAATACTTTCAATTGTGTATCCTCCATACTAAGGACGAGGCTAATGTCACGTCCGCATGGTTCCTCTCAGCCAATACAGTGGAAAAGCGGCGTATTTCCAGTGTTTTGTACAATGAGCGCCATCCTAGCCACCATTTCCAGGTCACTGGTGTTTTGGCAAGAGATGTACCTCGCTTGGTCCAGTAAGCATTCATGCCGAATATCGATGCTCATCTCGATGTGGATCAAAGAATGACGGAGAAAAAAAATTTGGCTGATTTTGACAAAATGCCACATATTGTTAAAAGCCTGCGAGAGTTTTCCGGACAACCCGTAGAGTCTAGCTCTTGGAAAAAGAGTGTTGATAAAATTCTCGGCGTATATTCCCATTTGGTAGGGTCAGCTAAATATAACGGAATCTTAAATGTTATCCGCCACGAAATTGTCTTAGAATCCTACAATATTCCCCTTAACTGGGAACGCATATCACGTTGCTTAACCCTGCACTATGCCGATAAACGAGATGTGGGACTTCTTGAGTTCCAAATGATCTGTTTAGTGCAGGGCAGCGGTAGCGTCCAACAATATTACCAAGCTGTTTATCACCATCTGTCCTTAATACTGAATAAGATCTCAAGTATGGAAATAGGTAGAGAGGCCATGAATATAATGGTTCATTCTTACAGAGACAAAGCCCTTGATACTTTTACCAGGGGACTCTCCCAAGGCTCCTCAGTATGAAGGAACCTACTGATCTTCCGTAGGCTCTTCGGTTATGTCTAAAGCTTGAAAATGTCAATTATTGGGTACAATATGCCAATACTACCCAAAATATTACCCGACGCGTGAGCAGTAATGCACCTCCTCCAGTACTACTAAGAAACAAAGCTGTGCCAGTGCCTAGAAACATTCATTCTCTTGATTTAGCGTGCCATTTACAGCCTGTTTAACAACGTTCACATCTAGAGCACTACCAAACAAGGCAACAGCCCAAATACAACGCTTACCCTTCCAACTAATACAATATCAGGCACCACCTCCCCCCAGCTCATGGGCAAAGATCACTCCATACATTCACGAGTGGTTAGTTATCAAAATAGACCTCCGCCAAGACCAATGTTTGCTGTAAGGAGATTGACTCCCTTCCAGGGACCAAATCCTCAAAAGCAGCAACGATCGTTCCACATAGATGTCGAAAATGATCTAGACGAGTATAACGAGGCTCTTATGAACGAAGATCAAGCTAATGAAGAGACTCTCGTTGACTCTATGGGACTCGAGAGGAGTTCTGTTGACCAGGAAGACCAGTGTCAAGAGCCAGACCTGAAAGAGGAGGCTGATAATCTAAAAAACATCCATTTTTTAGGTTGATGAGCTCTTCGCTCCCTTATTTTGAATATGTAGCGAAGAGCAGTAATATTTTTAGATTCCTTATAGACACTGGGTCGAAAAAGAATTATATTCAACCCAGCTGTGTAAAATTTTGCATCCCAAACGATAAACCATTTTTCACTAACTCTGTAGAAGGCAATATTAAGATCACCCATCACGCTGTGATCAACCTATTTGGCCCCTCAGTGTCACCATTCAAGTTTATCATTTTACCGGCGCTAAAAACATTCCACGGTATTATTGGGAATGATAGCTTAAAGCGACTTAGGGCTGTTATTCATACCTCAAAAAATTATATAACAATTCTTGATAACATACGTATTCCAATGAAGCAACGCACACCAGAAGGCGTGAATAATATTGGAATAAGAACACCCCATCCATCTCAAAGAAAAATGGAGGAATTATTGAACGTCTTGGAAGAATATCCGAGACTGTTCGCGGAGCCTGATGAAAAGCTCACATACACTGCCAGAGTAGAGGTGGAAATGCGTACCACAGATAACAACCCTGTCTACTCAAAAACGTATCGATACCCCATCACACTAAAACCGTTCGTTGACAAAGAAATTTAAAAGTTGCTAAATGACGGTGTCATAAGGCCTTCTAAGTCACCATATAATGCTCCAGTTTGGGTAGTCCCAAAGAAGATGGACGCATCCAAGGAAAAGAAATACCGACTAGTTATCGACTATCGAAAATTGAATTCCGTGACAGTTGCCGATCGTTACCCCATACCGGAGATAAACGACATACTTTCTAACTTAGGGAAAATTAAATTTTTTACCGTAATGGATCTAAAAAGCGGCTTCCACCAAACACCGTTGAGGGAAGCCAACAAAGAAAAAGCTACGTTCTCCGTCAACCACGGGTAGTATGAGTTCAACGGGCTCCCGTTTGGAGTGAAGAATGGACCCGCGACATTCCAACGAGCGGTTCATGACATTGTCCGAAAACATATTGGGATTGAGTGCGAAAATTTTATCGATGATATCATAATCATGGGAAAGGATGAAAAACAACACCTCAAAATATCGATTCTGTATTCGCCAACCTGGAGGAGGCCAATCTGAAAGTTCAATTGGACAAGAGCGAATTCATAAGGACCGAAGTTGAATTTTTAGGATTCGTGATTTCAAGTGAGGGCATCAAGACAAGCCCGAAAAAGGTCGAAGCAATAGCGAAATTTTCTCCGCCTTCAAACCTTAAGGAGCTTAGGTCCTTCCTAGGCATGTCTGGGTATCACAGATGGTTTATTTTGGATTATTCCAAGCTAGTCAAACCTCTTACCTCACTCTTAAGAGGGGAAGACGGCAAAGTATCAAATAACATGTCCAGCAAAATAAAAGTTAGTCTTAAAGAAGAGGCATTAGAGGCATTGACAAACTAAAAAATTCCTTAATATCACGAAAAGTGATGCTCTCATACCCAGATTTCAGTAAATCAGTCGAGCTTACTACAGATGCTTTACAATACGCTATTGGTGCTGTCTTGGTACAAGAGGGCCGTTCAATAACAGTCCTATCAAGAACACTAAGCGAAACAGAAGAGCGGTATGCAGCTAACGTGAAGGAGATGTTGACCATCATTTGGGCTCGAAAGTCCCTGGGAAACTTCCAGTACGGATCAAAAAAAGTTCGTATCTTCACGGACCACCAACCGCTCGCTTACGCGTTGAGCAATAAAAACACTAACACAAAGCTCAAACGCTAGAAAGCAGCCCTGGAGGAATATGATTGTGTGCTTAAATATAAGCCTGGAAAAGCCAATGTCGTGGCGGATGCCCTTTCCAAGCCCCCCATAAGAACCAATGTGCATTCTTTGACTGCTACAGTTCATAGTGACAATAGTTCATCCCAAAATTTTTAATCTTGCGTTGGAACCCCACTTAATGCATTTCGCACTCAGATAATTCCAAAAACTGGAGAAACAACTAGCTACCAGTTGGAAAAGCCATTCCTTAGCTATTTCAAACATACTTTTGTAGAACCCCAGTTCACCAGAGAGAATATTGTTGGAATTTTCAAGAGATACCTTAACCTTAATGTCATTAATGGCATCAAGGCACCAGAAGACGTCATGAGCATTATCCAGGATCTTTATCTGCTGTATTTTCGAAACTACTGGGTGAGGCTTACGCAGAAAGAAGTACAAAATGTTTCATATGAGAGTGAACAGGAGGAAATTATTTTAAGATTCCATAAAAGAGCTCACTGGAATGCAAAGGAAAACCAATTGCAAATAATCGAGCAATTTTATTTCCCCAAAATGAGTGCCAAGATAAAGCGGATTGTTAAGCAGTGCGTTATTTGCAAGGAAAACAAGTATGACCGTCACCCGAACAATCCTGTACTTCTCGCGACTCCTGTCCCAGGATTCCCAGACCATATCATTCACGTCGATATATACTCAACGGAAGGACACCTCATACTGACAGCCGTTCACAAACAAACCAAATTCACACAAGCAAGAGAACTCAAATCCAGAGCAATCGAAGATGTGCGTGGCCCACTCCAAGAGCTCTTACTCTTTTCTGGTATTCCAAAAGTTATTGTGACAGACGGTGAGAAATCATTGAATTCGGCATCGATCTTGCTCATGATGCAAGATGAGCTCGGAATACCTGTCTATAAAACACCAGCTTATAAGAGTGAAGTCAATGGGCAAGTAGAAAGATTTCATTCCACCCTATCAAAAATCATGAGGTGTCTTAAAACTGATGGCGCTCATAGGAACTTCCAGGAACTATTGGAAAGGTCCGTGTATGAGTACAATTACAGCGTTCATTCAACCACCGGGAAAAACCCATAGAGGGTTTTTATGGAAGGATAGTATCCACAAGTCCCGAACAGTTAGAGAAATCCCACAAAAATAATATAGAAGTTATCAAAAAGAAATAAGAGCAAGATTTAAATTTTCACAACACATAAAGGATTATAAAATAGGACAGGAAGTATACGTTAAGATAAAGAATCATAAGGGGTCCAAAATAACAGCTAGATACAAAAGGGAGTTAGTGAAAGAAAATAGGCCAACCACCATTTTAACTGAAACAGGCAGAACCATACATAAAAGTGACATTAGGAACTGATTCTCTTTTCAGGTTCCTATTCAAGCTTATTGATGCGGACACCCAAATTATAGACTACTCGAATTCCCGAATCGCAACACTCAAAACAAGAACTGCAAAAATCCAAAATGGAAGCTTCAAGCTCGTGCATATACTCCAAACGGACCAATACAACCATTTCCTCAATAACGTTTCAGCCCTATTTGCCAACCACATCCCGGAATCCAACCCATTCTATTCATTGCTGTCCGACAAAGTATCGCAAACGAAAAATCTTCTGGATAATATTCAATTTAGGGCGACGAAAACTAAAAGATACTTGAACTTTATTGGATCCGCATGGAAATTCATTGCGGGAGATCCAGATCATGATGATCTTGTTTTGTTGACAAGAAAGATGGACGAACTTTTAGAAAACAGTAACAGATAAGTCCTTATAAACAAAGAATGTAGTAAAAGAATAAACTAAATTACTAATGTTACGGATGAAATTTTAAATGTTCTAAAAACAGATAGAGTTTTCAAAACTACGTTTGCCCTAAGCACAGAATATAAGTTAAGAATTATAAAAGAAGAATTGGTGAATATTGTCGAATCTATCTGATAAGCGAATTTTTTTTTTTTTAATACCTCCATTCCCTTCCACTCTCTCCATCACACTTTCTTCGTCGCACAACGCTCGTGTGACCTGCACTTCACATTTCGTCGTTTTTTCAGGTGTGCCACCCAGACAATGATTAGACCATCGGTATAAGGGGGCACACAAATTATGTAAATTTATCCTATTAATCTCATCTTGTCCAGCTCTCAGAGATAAAAAAAAAACTTTGCAATACGCCGTGGGAAAAAAACTCTGAGTTATAAAGTTAGCTGTCTTTTCAAGCATCTCGACGATAGGGTTTAAAGTGCCCTTAGATGCTATGTTGAAATTTATTGGCCTGAGATTCTCCATAATAATATCTTTCTGCTATTCAATCTCGACGATAGGGTCAAAAAAGGCCCTAAGATGCGATGTAGAAATTTATTGCACTGAGATTCAATCGTTGTTAAATAAATATTCTTTAAGCCTTTTTTTAAAAACTATAAGTGAGTTTGCATTCTTAACTGAATCTGAGAGATTGTTGTAGATACGCAAGGCATCATTCGTAGAATCATTCTTTAGACGATCCGTTCTTGCAAAAGGTATAATGAATTGATTTGCGTTCCTAGCATTGTAGTGATTTTTCTGCGATACTTTCATAAATTGAATATGTGACGACGAATTTGAATTCAAGCATTTGAAAATAAACCTGGCTTTCTCTGCTTCAACGATTTGAGTGAATGTTAATGCTTTCGCTGATTGGTACACAAATCTGGTTGGTGTACGTATTGGTTGTAAACCTTGGTAAGCAACCTGGAGATGATATTAAGGTGTTGTGTTGATGACTGGCTCCAGATTACTACTCCGTAATGTAGTTTGGACAGAACGAATGCATTTAGCACCATCTGCTTGATATTGCTTGGAAATCCTTCATATCTTCTCAGTAATCCAATAACAGAAGCTAATTGTCTTCTTAAGTTGTTTATATGCGACAGCCATGTTAATCGTTGGTCGATGATGAGTCCAAGATATTTGAATTCCGCTACTCTCTCCAGTTTTTCGCTATTAATTCTTATATCAATGTTAATGTCTTCCTTGTTCTTCTGTTTGAAAATAATGTATTTGGTCTTAGAAGTATTTAGCGCTAGCTTATAATTACTTAGCCACGAATGATATGTACTTAGATCCTCATTAATGGTATTCTCAAACTAATCTTTTTTGCATCCCGAGTAAAGTAGAACTGTGTCATCAGTATATAGTGCATTGTGTCCCTTTAGTCCACATGTATTTAAATTGTTAGTGTATAACAAGAATAAGGTAGGGCCAAATATGGAGCCTTGGGGAACGCCTGACTTCATAAGTGCCAAGTCGCTCAATACATTATTGACAACTGTTTTCTGCGATCTCCCTTTTAAGTAATTCCTAAAAAGTTGATTTGGCTTCCCGTGAATGCCATATAATTCGAGTTTACGAAGTAAATGCTCATGATCCACCGTATCAAACGCCTTTTTCAGATCCACAAAAATGGCAGCAACATAGTCACTCTTGTCAAGTCCTGTATTTATGAAACGCGTGACTGAGAAAAGAGCATCAAAAGTTCCTTTATTTTTCTGAAAACCAAACTTGTAAATTTAAAATTGAATTTTCCTTAATGAATGATGATAGACGGATGTTTATTAATTTTTCGAATATTTTACTAAATCCTGTTAAAAGCGCGATCGGGCGGTAATTATTTGGATCCATACGGTCTCCTCCCTTGAAGATTGGGACTAGTTTTGCTAGTTTTCCTTCCTCAGGAAACGTTCCCTTCCTAATATGTTTGTTTGGACAGTTTGCAACACATTCTGCTATCTCTTCCTTTATAAGTTTTATTTCATCCATGGTGATATTGTCTATACCGAGTGCTGTATTTTGCTTCAATTCATCAATAATTTTTATTACTTCAACTTTGTTAGTTAGATGCATGTGAAAGGAAGATTTGGGCGACGTAATTGTAGAAGTGAACTTGCTTGTTGGCGCTGGCTGGATTCCATTGGCAATTGTTTCACGTATAGTTGAAAAAAAGATACTGAGGTTGCTTGCAGCTTCAAATGCATTTGCTGAAGATGAGTTCTCTATGGTGAAATCCTGGGTCGTAGAGTTACGCGGTGAATTTCTTTTAACTTCATTTACTATGTCCCATATTTCATGCGCATTGTCGGCCGCTGCATCTAGTCTTTTGGAGTAATACAAAAGTTTTGCTTCTATCACAACACGTTTCGATGTTTTATTGGCTTCGATGTATGTAAACCTGAGCGATTGATCATTCATGTTCCGTTTGTAGTTCATATAAGCCTTCCGCTTGTTCTTACTTGCCTCAATAACCTTTTTTGGTTATCCATGAATGTTGACGACATCTTATTTTTTTCTCCGTAGTCAAGGTGTCCTTAGCTTCCATTATGATGTTTGTAGGCTCCGCTAAGTTTGAAGGTTTTTGGTTAATTAGTAAACCCTTAAGATTTGATCTAAAGAGGTCCTTATTCAAGTATTTGAAAACTTTGTACGCAGGCTTTTGCTTTTTATTTATTTTAATGCCTTGAATAACAACTTTCAAAACACGATGATCAAGTTAACCCAGTCCACTAGAGTATAAGCAATTTTCCCAGCAATTTGATTATCATTTGTGACTATGTGATCCAGGCAGGTATTAGATGCTAGTCGGATAGGTTGAAGTGGGTTCACAATAGTGGCACCATTCGTACGTATATCCTTGACTCATTAGATTCAACCATTAGATCTATATTCGTATCGGCAACTGTGATCAAATTATTTTCCATAGAATATAGTTCATCTAATGTCAAGCACAGGTCTTGCGCGTTAAGTCGGGTGGGGTTATAAAATGTGCCAGTTTTTATTTTCTTTCCAGGGCATACTAGTTCCATGACTATCATATTGTATTTATCCGGTATTACTCGCCTCGTCACAAAATTAAGAGTTTTTTAATATAAATAGCTGTTCCTCCACCTCTTCCGGGCCTGCAGGAAAATACAGAATCGTATCCCTGAATGTTGTAGTACTCCACTTCCTCGGAATATATCCAGACTTCATTAAGTATAATTAAATCTATATTCGAATGTTGCTTTACATAAATTTGAAGTTCGTTAAGTTTTTGTCTTAACTTCTTATATTAGCATAGAGGATAGAAATTTGGGTGTCTTCAAATATCTTTGTATTATTGAATGGCATATTAATCATCGTAGTTAATGCTTCTCTTAGCAATCAAAATCCTACGTTTTAATTCTGGGCATCCCGTCTAATCTGCCCGGTGTGCATGGCCAATTTTCTTACCATTTTCCATACAATTACAACATTTTTCAACTGAGCTTTTAAAGTCTCTTGTATCATGCTGTGATCCACATTTTGCACACCTCAGTTTCCCCTCACATTTTGATGTCGTTTTTGGCATTTAAAGCACCTCTTGACGTTAAAATCATCATTTATGTAGTATGATCCATAGTCGATATTAGCATATCTATTCGCTATCTTCTTGAACATTGTTCCATTCACCTCTAACATATGTAACCATTTTCCGCTCCGTATTCTTCTACAGTGAACCAATTCCATTTTATCTTCAACTAAAATGTTCGGGTTCAGACATTGTATTTCAATTCATAGCTCCTCGTTTGTGAAGTGCTTCTCTAATCCATTTATAACCACTCTTGGTTGACGAGACTTAGTTCCCATTATTCCGTATCCCTTCATATTTTTCTTAATAATATTGAGAAGCGTAGATGAATTTTCATTCGAAGAAGTGTAGTGAATAACAAGTTTTCCATAATGTCCGTAAAGGACCGCAGCGATGTTCTGCTGCCTCGGCAGAGGAAGGTGTTGATTCCTGCCGAGAATGCCCTCGTCCGGAGACGCGTGAATGCGCTGGCAGGCTAGCATTGCGGTGTCGTGGGGCGGGTTCGTTTCCCCGGCACGAGGACTCACTACAAAACATTTCGCATTCACGAATTGCTTGCAGAGTTCGAGAGGACGACCGAAGTCGCAAATCTGTAGATAACCTCCACGAAGGAATTACGACTTGTTGCGAGAACAAGTGCAACCTGACAAGAAAGACTAATTTGGGGTGACCTAGTCTTTACCCTAATACATTCAGGGCCCACAAATGAAAGAGGGGCAACCGGGTGGTGGTGGAGCCCCTTCATGCCCACCCAACCGGAATAAATCCAATGTTAAATCGTTGAAGTGGCCAGGTATTCCTCTTCTGAGTGGAAAACTCATACAACTTGAATTATATGAGCTTTCCCATCAGAAGGGGAGTACCCCGGTGACCAATTTATGTCATAGAATTATACAATTGAATTGCATAACTCTATGCCATAAAAAGGCACTTGGCTTGGGCCACTCAACCCATAAGTCTCCTGAAACAAAAAGATTATATGGGATTATTAATGCCCGATGGCTGGCTCATTTGTAACGTGAAGAGCCTACCATCGTACCGGGTCCTATACCCGGTCAGATAGAACGAAATGAAAAGACCGGCGTTCTAATCTAATAATCCATTATTATTGTTTAATTCTTTCTATGCAAACTCAACAAACATGGTTCTCTCATTATTGCAACCCAATTTCAGTTTAATTTTAAAGCAATAAAAAACAATATATATAAAAAAATTTAAAAGCAATAGAAGACAATGTATATAAAAAAATTTGAAAGCAATAGGAAGCAATGTATATAAAAGAAATTAAAAGGCAATGAAAAGCAATGTATATAAACAATTGAAAGGCAATGAAAAGCAATGTATATAAAAAATTTAAAAACGATAGTAAGCAATGTATATAAATAATTTAAAAACAATAGAAAGCAATGTATATAAAAAATTTGAAAACGATAGTAAGCAATGTATATAAATAATTGAAAAACAATAGAAAGCAATGTATATTAAAAAATTTGAAAACAATAGAAAGCAATGTATATAAAAAATTGACAGGCAATAAAACAATGAATATGAAAAATTTAAAGGCAATAAAAAAAGTACTTACCCAACCTTTTCCGACGACGAGCGCTCGTTGACGGGGCTGGGACGGCCTGAAAACTTTTATTATTTATTTTGCTCTATCTACTAATTAATTCGATTATCGATTTGCGGCACGATGATCATAAGAGATAGTATCCAAATTCACTTTCTGTATGTATTCAGGATGCAACCGATTTTCCCATGCCTCTGGGCATTGGTAGCTTTAATTTCAGTTGACAAACGCGACGCCTCTCGCTATAAAAAAATTCGTCCCGCGCAACAATCCACTCAAAGTGCGAAACTTTCTCTTCTTTTCTGAAATTTACCGTTGTTTCTACTTGCGCCAGAAAATTCTTGAGAACACCGTTAATTAACATAAAATTCACTCATTTTATTTATAATAGGGTTTAACTGCAAATGACGATTTAACGGGCCACAAGTTTTCATTCACTTATTCTCAACATACGGTCATGAGTAGACAGCAACTAAGCGGCTAACAGGTACATACTTCAAGATGATATTCGCGAATCTAACATATGCAAATGCATCACTTTATGTATGACGAATTCCCAACATTTCATTAACCTCTGTGCATTGGTAGCTTTAATTTCAGTTGACACACGCGACGCCTCTCGCTATAAAACAATTCGTCCCGCGCAACAAGCCAATCAAAGTGCGAAACTTCCTCTTCTTTTCTGAATTTTACCGTAGTTTCTACTTGTGCCAGCAAATTCTTGGGAACACCGTTAATTAACATAAAATTCACTCATGTTATTTATAATAGGGTTTAACTGCAAATGACGATTTAACGGGCCACAAGTTTTCATTCACTTGGATTACGTGCTTTCAACTAATCCATTATTTGTAAACCAACTGCGACACTTGTTGGAAACTACCGTTGGTTCGGAATTTCGTGATTTCACCCGCTTAGTCATATACACTTGCTTCTCGAATTTCTCGAGAATTCAGTGCAAACAAGCACAAGAACACATTAGCTCCACATGTTCATACACCAGGGGGACGAAGGTAGCACAGGACTAAACACCTTTCAATATTGAGCGAGATATCACCAATCATTTTGCGATCGCATTAGATTATTAATACCCTTTAATCAAATCCAATGCTGGTCTCAAACTCAACTTTCAAACTACCGTCACTTGCACTCCAGAAATTTTCAACTTCTCCCCCACGTCAATTCGCGCGAGACCTCCAACAAAAACCCAAATTCCCGGCGAAACCAAATTCCTTTCAACTTCCAAAAATTAACACAAGCACGCACGAGTTTCTCTTTTCCTTCAAACACTTCACTTCAAGCTAAACAATTCTTGGCAATCCTCGCGCTTGAGAAGTTAAAAGCAAAAATCCCCCTTGGAACCAAGTCAAAAGCAAATTCTCAAATCAAAAATGAATTTGCAAACGGCCGTTGTGTAGCAATCGCGTGCTCTCCCCCCAAATGACTTGCAATACGCTCCGCCGGCAACTGTCTTCTTCCGAGGAGCTTGCTTCAGCATCCACTCACTGAAATCTCGCCGAAACAACCTCCACTTGAGGTGGAAGTTGATTCTTTCGCCACAAATTCAGTTGTCTGAACATGATGCTGTTGTTGCTGTAAATGCTGCTGTTATTTATGTTGTTGTTGGAAGAGTTGCTGTTGAGTTATTGGAATTGCAACATTTGTTGTTGCTTCTGTTGCTGCGCTTCTAATTCATCAGTTTTGTAGCTTGGCTCGCAAACGCGTTAAATAGAGAGATATTTTATTAATTCTTTTTAGGTTTAAATATTTCGATTTATCGCAATCTGGTCAGATGGTGCAAAAGCGAGAGGGTCCATTTCAAATTTAAATTTTATTTTGTTTTCTTTTATTAAATGTAAAGTTGAAGGCCTTTGGTAGATTTAAAGAATAAACACAGATTATTCTTGCCTTGCTGACTTCAAGGTATTTACGCGATCGGCTTTTTTTTTGGAAATTAAGTTGAAAGCTGCTGATGATGGTAGATGTTAGAATTTAATATTAAATTTCAACACATTAATAAAAAACCAAAATTAAATGATTCTTTTGCTCGTGAAATATTAATTATTTTAAATTTTTCTACGGTTATTCCCTTTATTGTTTACTACGATTATATATAGTATGTATAAAAATATTCTCGGTTTGGCGATTTCCCGATTTTCTAGTTTATTTGTGCTGAGCCTGGCAGTATTCTGCGCTGTCTAGGTGAAACTCCATAGAGGTGAGAACAAGACAAACCAGCGGAATAGCCATACTCACCGGAATTAAGTAGAAACTATGTCGGACGGATTCCCACGGCGATTGCAAGCGGAAAACCAGAACAGAACTCCATACTCGGCGCTGTCTCTTCAACTTTCACTCGCGAAAACCTGGTCGCAGCTGCGATCAGTCAAAACACACCGACGGTCGCGACAGGGCCCCAAAACGGTAACTGGGCACTCGACTAGGGCCTCACACAGGTTGGATGCGTTTTCCAATAAGGAAATCCCAAATACAATTTGCGAAAACGCACAATTATGTGGGAACGAGGAAAATTCCACGCGAAAAGAAAAAGAGTGAGGCTTGCGATGGGGAAGGTGACTGAATCGTTCCTCCTTGTTAAAGTGAGTTTGTGCTGTGTGCCTGTGGCAGCGCTGGTTTTTTTAGAGCCATAGCTCCTCGGTTACTACAGGGCAGCTAATTTTCTCGCGATCCCAAGGCAATGCGGATTGCGAAAAAGGAGCTGAAGGATATTTCTGTGTATCAGGGGTTGGCTTCGGCGTCGGGACTAGAGATGACGGACAATAAAAGAAAAACACAATTGACAGACGGACGGACTGACTCATGTCTATGTTTGCCCGGAAGTATACAAACTTTGCGCGTTTTTTTGAAAATATAGGCGGACGGACAAACAGACGTGACTAACTATCTATCGGCGCAGGTCTTTCGCGTGGTATATCCCCACTTCTTTTCCCGATGGATCCGTTATCAGGTAACGGTTAGGTCCCATTACCTTCTTTATGCGGCTTTTCAAGAATCGCCTGTCCAGCTTGGCGTTGTAATGCCCCGCGGCGTCACTTTGGCGGAAATTTCGCCGGAAAACTTCATCTCCTTCTTTGAAATTAGCAGATCGTGACCGGAGATTGTACTGCGCTTCATTTGCACTACCTGCGGCCTTAATTTTCCGTCCGATCTGTTGGCGGAGGTCTCCTAAACGTTCGTGGGGCTCCAACGCAACGACGGGGTCTCCCAAACACTTTAATTGCCGTAACAGTCGGTATGATTTACCGTGGCAAATCATGTGCTGTCCAAAGGCGGCAAAGTAAGGGGCGACACCGGTGACGGAATGATACGAGGATCGCAGGGCGCATGTGATGGCAGACAATCGCCGATCCCAATCCTTTTGAGATGGGTGGACGTAGGAACGGATCGCGGCCAATAGGGTGCGGTTCAACCGTTCTGATGCGTTGGACTGAGGAGAGTATATGGGCGTCAGTTGGTGTTCAACGCCATACTGCTCAAGTAGGCTCTTAAACTGCCGAGACCGGAACTGTACTCCATTATCTGAGTACACACTCTCTGGAACACCGAACACATGGAATACCCGGTTCTCTAAGAATTTCACGATCGATGGAGTTGTGAATTTACGGATAGGTTCCACCATTGGGAATTTTGAGAGCTGATCTAGGACGACTATAGCTCCGATGTGTCCCATGGAAGACCGAGGATATGGACCGAGTAGATCGATGTATAGACGCTGGAACACGCGTTCTGGGACGTTGAGTTGACCCATAGGAGGTCGAAGAGGCTGGTTGGGTGCTTTGGTGCCTTTACAGGTCTCACAGGTGCTCACGTAGTCTTTGACCTGGGATGCCATTTTAGGCCAAAAGAAGTATTTCTTGAGTCGCCGTAATGTTCGACCGTAACCTCCGTGGGCACTTAACGGATGGTCATGTGCGCGGAAGATCAGATGTTGTGTCATTTCCTCCGGTACCCAGAGTTTCCAAGACTCTTCTTCCTGCCATGGATCACCAGTGGCGTATTCATTTCGTCTATACACATAGCCGTCTATTACCTTCAAATCAGGCAGCTGTGTTTGTTGGGTCGCTATGGTTTGCCTCAACTCTTTGTAGCTATCTGATTCGAAATGTGGGCTGTCCAAATCTATTTCGATGGGGTCCTCGTCATTTATTGTTACTTCGGCTCCCTCTGGGGAAAACATCCGTGAGAGAGTGTCGGGTACGATGTTCTGGGTTCCTTTCCGATGTTTGATGGAGAACTTGAACCCTTGCAGTTTAAGAGCCCATCAGGCTAGGCGTCCACTTAGATCTGCCTGGTTCATCAACCATTGTAGTGACGCGTGGTCCGTGATGATCTCGAATTGGTGGCCCTCGATATACGCTCGGAATTTCTTCACAGCCATTACCGCTGCCAAACATTCTTGCTCGGAAACAGTATAGTTTCTTTGGGCCGAATTCAGCTTATTGGACATGAAGGCGATGGGAGCTTCCTCTCCTTCATCGGTCAATTGCACCAGCACGGCTCCTACTCCATGTTGACTTGCGTCACAATGAATGGAGAAGGGCTTCGTGAAGTCGGGGCTGTGCAAGACAGGAGCTGATGTGAGGGCTTGTTTAAGCTCTTCAAATGCCTTTCGGCTGAGTTCGGTCGAACGAACTTCCCTTTCCGCAACATGTCTGACAGGGGCGCTGAGACTGTTGCATAATTCCGAACAAACCTTCGGTACCAACCGCACACACCAAGGAAACGTCGTAGCTGCTTCACAGTTTTTGGTAAGGGGAACTCATCAATCGCACGAGTTTTGTCTGGATCCGTTTTGATAGTGCCATGTCCTATGAGATGGCCTAAGTATCGGACTTCTTTCATGACAAACTTACTTTTCTGTACGTTGATGGTGAGTCCCGCCTTACTGATGTGCAGGGCTACTTCTTGTAGAAGTAGGAGGTGTTGATCGAACGTTTCCGTGATGAGTAAAAGATCATCGAGGTACACGAACACTTGGTGTTTTAGGTGAGGTGGGATGACCTTGTCCATCAACCGAGTCATCGTTTGCGGCGCGTTACACAGGCCAAAGGGCATTGTGACGAACTGATATAATGGTCGTCCAGGCACTGTGAAGGCGGTCTTGTCCCTCGAGCCCTCATCGAGTGGAATTTGCCAGAAGGCGTCTTTTAGGTCGAGACTGGTGATATAATTGGCTTTCGGCAGTCTCCCTAGTATTCCATCGATGAGTGGAAGAGGGTACGCGTCCTTGATGGTAACCGCGTTTACCTTACGGGCATCAAGACAGAGGCGGACTTTACCTGGCTTCACCACCAAGGTTACCGGTGATGACCAGGCACTTTGGGACTCCTCTATGACCCCTAACTCGAGCATCCTATCTAGCTCCGCATACACCAATTTCTCCATGGCCGGTGAGATGGCGTAGTGTCTCTGTTTAATCGGTTTACTATCGCCAACCTCGATGGCGTGTGAGACTAGGGTGGTGCGGCCAAGGCCTTGGGTGGCGTACGATGGGAAAGCAGCAATGGATGCTTCCAGGCGTTGCCGTTGGTTAGGCGTCAGGTCATGCCTATCGGGAGTAGAAGTGATTTCGTGGACATTTCTGGTTTTTAATGACAAATCGGTGAATAAATCGGAGGCCAGTCCAAAGCGAAGGACGAAATCGACACCAAGGTATACATTCTGAGTCAAAGACGGAATAATGTAGAACGTAATATCCTTCGTCTGACCCCTGAACGTCACGGGTGTGGTTAGTTTACCTCGTATAGGGTGTTTGGTGCCGTCAGCTGTACTGATTTCAGTGCGCCAGGATTTAATCAAGTTCGGATATTCTTGGAGCACCTTCGAGCCAAAGCTCGAGGCAAGACAACTGATACTGGCACCCGTGTCGATCAATGCAAACACGGTCTCGCCCAACACTTTAATTGGATGATAAGGTCTGATCTCATTCTCAGCAACCTCCGAGATGTTACAAGAGTGTAAGGTTCGACGGCAGGTGCGCACTCTCTTGCGGAAATTCCGCCAACGACGGGTTGACCATTTTGTCGTGCGCGGGCGGGAAGTGACTACTTCGGAAGCAAATATTTGCTCTCGAGCCAACCGATATTCCTGCAGTCGCACATGATAAGGTTTTAGAGTGCGTAATTGAGGCTGCCGCGGTTCTTCTGGCAGTGACTGCGATGGTCGTTTTAATATTGTCGTCGGTGAGGTCTCCGGAAGAGAGTGAACATCCGCAGTCGTAATGGTTATGGCTGGTGGGTTAACGTCAGGTTGGTTGGGGTGAGCCGCTGACTGAGGAGCTACTGCTGGGTTTTCGAGTACCACTGAGGTGGTAGGGTACTCGGTCGTCCGTTTTTTGGTGTGGCATCATCTGGGTAGTCCGGAACACAGGTGTTTGACTCCGTGCCTTCTTCCCGATCTGGGTTGTTGCAATTTAGTGCCACTTCGGCAATTTCACGTCGCGGACCTGTCCTTGCATGTAGGTAAGGCCGTTCGTGGAGGTCTTCTTCAAGCCTCTCCAATCGACTCACGACCCTCAGTAGTGCTTCCAGGTTCTGCGGGTCCAAGTTTACAACATGGCAACGAAGTTCCGGCTTTAGATTCCGTTTCAACACCCGCAGCAGTTGAGTGGAAGACATAGGCTCTGACAGCTGGTCATTCAACCTAAGGATATCGGCTCGATATTGATGAAAGGGCTCGTCCGGACGTTGCCATCTGGCATGGATCTTGTCCAGGACACTCTCATCCATGTTGACCGTCGAGTATTCCATGCGGAGTACCTCTTTCAGCCGTGTCCAGCGTATTGATGGTGGGGCCGAATGAATCCGCCAGTACGTCTCGAGTGCTGCTCCCCTGAACAGCATCGGTAAATATCCTGCCAGCACCGTGTAGTCGCCGGCCAACACCTCTTCGACTAAGGACTCCACGCGACCAATGAAGACTTCCACGTTCAGGGCGTTGGGCTCCCCGCTAAAATGAAGGTTCCAACCCTGTACAATGCTGGGGATATGCTTCGGTTTCAGCATATAGGGTTGTTCCTGCGGAGCCACTGAACCTAGAGTCGGTGGTGGTACTTGATTGAGTCGTGGCGGAAGATCCCAGGCGTTCCAAGGCTGGTATCGGGATGGTGGATCCGGATCCTCAGACGGATAGTAATCAGTTCTCCGAATCTTGTTTGCCTGGTGTATGGTTGGTTCCTGAGGACGTCGTGCCGATCTGTTTCGTTGTAGGGCTGTCTCGGTCTCTTTACAGCGACATATGAAAGAGTATATACGTTCCACTTCAGTGTAACACTCACCACAGATGTGGTCTGGTGAGCCATCTTCCAATGTGATGTTGATGTTAAGGGACTCCTTCAGGAAGTCGACAATAAAAATCCTCCTCGCTTCATCTACGGAACTATCACAGAGTGGATACATTTCTTCGCTGCTCTGTAGGCAAAGTCTACATGCGTTTAGAAATTCCATTATCCTAACAGTGTTGACGCTGATAATAAAATAGTAAAAAAAAATGCTATAAAAGAAGTAATTAACTATTATTATGACAAAACACAAAAAAGTGGCCGAAAGTGGCGAGCTATACTCAATCCTCACAAAAAAAAAACCAAAGTGTATGAAAAGTTTTAATCGTTATCAAAAAAAAAATAATCGGTCTTTCCTTTCCGTCCTTCCTCCCAAGTATGGACACCATGGCACAATCCTTCTAAAACGTTTCAGGGACACTCTCTTGTGGCACCATGAAAATCAGGGTTCCGAAGTGATCCCTCATTAGCAAACTTCTCAAGTTACAGCTTGTCAGCCCAGGATGGGATTCTAATCCACAAGCAGCGCGTGTCTTGTCATGGATAGTCATGGATTAGCTAATCAGCCAATCACATGAAATCAAAATCCATGTAATTTAAGACACTTAGGCACCGCTGGTTTGGGAAGCGGATCAGAATCCTCCGCAAAATAGATGTTGGGATAATAACTTCCGAACACAAAAAGGGACTCTAATATCATTTGGCCTTACTAGTTATACAATGGTGGTAAGCCACCAAAGTATAAATCAAAAGAAGGACCAAACGATATTGATGTCCAGAGACAACACACGTTCGAAAGTTATTAGGCTGCTGGGGCACGATCAGTGCAAAAACCCTCGGGAGTTATCTACCCGCCAATAATTCTAACACCTAGTGGGGACACCTAGAGACGATGGACTGTCTCGTGCTCACGACTGATGATACAGCCAGGCATTTCGGGCCCCACGTTGGGCGCCATTTGTAGTGAATAAAAAGTTTTCCATAATGTCCGTAAAGGACCGCAGCGATGTTCTGCTGCCTCGGCAGAGGAAGGTGTTGATTCCTGCCGAGAATGCCCTCGTCCGGAGACGCGTGAATGCGCTGGCAGGCTAGCATTGCGGTGTCGTGGGGCGGGTTCGTTTCCCCGGCACGAGGACTCACTACAAAACATTTCGCATTCACGAATTGCTTGCAGAGTTCGAGAGGACGACCGAAGTCGCAAATCTGTAGATAACCTCCACGAAGGAATTACGACTTGTTGCGAGAACAAGTGCAACCTGACAAGAAAGACTAATTTGGGGTGACCTAGTCTTTACCCTAATACATTCAGGGCCCACAAATGAAAGAGGGGCAACCGGGTGGTGGTGGAGCCCCTTCATGCCCACCCAACCGGAATAAATCCAATGTTAAATCGTTGAAGTGGCCAGGTATTCCTCTTCTGAGTGGAAAACTCATACAACTTGAATTATATGAGCTTTCCCATCAGAAGGGGAGTACCCCGGTGACCAATTTATGTCATAGAATTATACAATTGAATTGCATAACTCTATGCCATAAAAAGGCACTTGGCTTGGGCCACTCAACCCATAAGTCTCCTGAAACAAAAAGATTATATGGGATTATTAATGCCCGATGGCTGGCTCATTTGTAACGTGAAGAGCCTACCATCGTACCGGGTCCTATACCCGGTCAGATAGAACGAAATGAAAAGACCGGCGTTCTAATCTAATAATCCATTATTATTGTTTAATTCTTTCTATGCAAACTCAACAAACATGGTTCTCTCATTATTGCAACCCAATTTCAGTTTAATTTTAAAGCAATAAAAAACAATATATATAAAAAAATTTAAAAGCAATAGAAGACAATGTATATAAAAAAATTTGAAAGCAATAGGAAGCAATGTATATAAAAGAAATTAAAAGGCAATGAAAAGCAATGTATATAAACAATTGAAAGGCAATGAAAAGCAATGTATATAAAAAATTTAAAAACGATAGTAAGCAATGTATATAAATAATTTAAAAACAATAGAAAGCAATGTATATAAAAAATTTGAAAACGATAGTAAGCAATGTATATAAATAATTTAAAAACAATAGAAAGCAATGTATATTAAAAAATTTGAAAACGATAGTAAGCAATGTATATAAATAATTTAAAAACAATAGAAAGCAATGTATATAAAAAATTTGAAAACAATAGAAAGCAATGTATATAAAAAATTGACAGGCAATAAAACAATGAATATGAAAAATTTAAAGGCAATAAAAAAAAGTACTTACCCAACCTTTTCCGACGACGAGCGCTCGTTGACGGGGCTGGGACGGCCTGAAAACTTTTATTATTTATTTTGCTCTATCTACTAATTAATTCGATTATCGATTTGCGGCACGATGATCATAAGAGATAGTATCCAAATTCACTTTCTGTATGTATTCAGGATGCAACCGATTTTCCCATGCCTCTGGGCATTGGTAGCTTTAATTTCAGTTGACAAACGCGACGCCTCTCGCTATAAAACAATTCGTCCCGCGCAACAATCCACTCAAAGTGCGAAACTTTCTCTTCTTTTCTGAAATTTACCGTTGTTTCTACTTGCGCCAGAAAATTCTTGGGAACACCGTTAATTAACATAAAATTCACTCATTTTATTTATAATAGGGTTTAACTGCAAATGACGATTTAACGGGCCACAAGTTTTCATTCACTTATTCTCAACATACGGTCATGAGTAGACAGCAACTAAGCGGCTAACAGGTACATACTTCAAGATGATATTCGCAAATCTAACATATGCAAATGCATCACTTTATGTATGACGAATTCCCAACATTTCATTAACCTCTGTGCATTGGTAGCTTTAATTTCAGTTGACACACGCGACGCCTCTCGCTATAAAACAATTCGTCCCGCGCAACAAGCCAATCAAAGTGCGAAACTTCCTCTTCTTTTCTGAATTTTACCGTAGTTTCTACTTGTGCCAGCAAATTCTTGGGAACACCGTTAATTAACATAAAATTCACTCATGTTATTTATAATAGGGTTTAACTGCAAATGACGATTTAACGGGCCACAAGTTTTCATTCACTTGGATTACGTGCTTTCAACTAATCCATTATTTGTAAACCAACTGCGACACTTGTTGGAAACTACCGTTGGTTCGGAATTTCGTGATTTCACCCGCTTAGTCATATACACTTGCTTCTCGAATTTCTCGAGAATTCAGTGCAAACAAGCACAAGAACACATTAGCTCCACATGTTCATACACCAGGGGGACGAAGGTAGCACAGGACTAAACACCTTTCAATATTGAGCGAGATATCACCAATCATTTTGCGATCGCATTAGATTATTAATACCCTTTAATCAAATCCAATGCTGGTCTCAAACTCAACTTCCAAACTACCGTCACTTGCACTCCAGAAATTTTCAACTTCTCCCCCACGTCAATTCGCGCGAGACCTCCAACAAAAACCCAAATTCCCGGCGAAACCAAATTCCTTTCAACTTCCAAAAATTAACACAAGCACGCACGAGTTTCTCTTTTCCTTCAAACACTTCACTTCAAGCTAAACAATTCTTGGCAATCCTCGCGCTTGAGAAGTTAAAAGCAAAAATCCCCCTTGGAACCAAGTCAAAAGCAAATTCTCAAATCAAAAATGAATTTGCAAACGGCCGTTGTGTAGCAATCGCGTGCTCTCCCCCCAAATGACTTGCAATACGCTCCGCCGGCAACTGTCTTCTTCCGAGGAGCTTGCTTCAGCATCCACTCACTGAAATCTCGCCGAAACAACCTCCACTTGAGGTGGAAGTTGATTCTTTCGCCACAAATTCAGTTGTCTGAACATGATGCTGTTGTTGCTGTAAATGCTGCTGTTATTTATGTTGTTGTTGGAAGAGTTGCTGTTGAGTTATTGGAATTGCAACATTTGTTGTTGCTTCTGTTGCTGCGCTTCTAATTCATCAGTTTTGTAGCTTGGCTCGCAAACGCGTTAAATAGAGAGATATTTTATTAATTCTTTTTAGGTTTAAATATTTCGATTTATCGCAATCTGGTCAGATGGTGCAAGAGCGAGAGGGTCCATTTCAAATTTAAATTTTATTTTGTTTTCTTTTATTAAATGTAAAGTTGAAGGCCTTTGGTAGATTTAAAGAATAAACACAGATTATTCTTGCCTTGCTGACTTCAAGGTATTTACGCGATCGGCTTTTTTTTTGGAAATTAAGTTGAAAGCTGCTGATGATGGTAGATGTTAGAATTTAATATTAAATTTCAACACATTAATAAAAAACCAAAATTAAATGATTCTTTTGCTCGTGAAATATTAATTATTTTAAATTTTTCTACGGTTATTCCCTTTATTGTTTACTACGATTATATATAGTATGTATAAAAATATTCTCGGTTTGGCGATTTCCCGATTTTCTAGTTTATTTGTGCTGAGCCTGGCAGTATTCTGCGCTGTCTAGGTGAAACTCCATAGAGGTGAGAACAAGACAAACCAGCGGAATAGCCATACTCACCGGAATTAAGTAGAAACTATGTCGGACGGATTCCCACGGCGATTGCAAGCGGAAAACCAGAACAGAACTCCATACTCGGCGCTGTCTCTTCAACTTTCACTCGCGAAAACCTGGTCGCAGCTGCGATCAGTCAAAACACACCGACGGTCGCGACAGGGCCCCAAAACGGTAACTGGGCACTCGACTAGGGCCTCACACAGGTTGGATGCGTTTTCCAATAAGGAAATCCCAAATACAATTTGCGAAAACGCACAATTATGTGGGAACGAGGAAAATTCCACGCGAAAAGAAAAAGAGTGAGGCTTGCGATGGGGAAGGTGACTGAATCGTTCCTCCTTGTTAAAGTGAGTTTGTGCTGTGTGCCTGTGGCAGCGCTGGTTTTTTTAGAGCCATAGCTCCTCGGTTACTACAGAAGTCTTAATAACTGCTCCACCATTTCGAATCGGACGGACTAGCTGGAGTGGAATCTTGCATTGAGAGGGTCGGATTTTAGATTTGAAATCGGAAAGAGTTTGAGCTTGAATGGGCTTTGGGCTTGATGATTATGTCTTTTTGTGATGTTGTGTTTGTGCGTTTTTCTTTCTGCAAACCAGTGTCCAATTTGGTCACATCTGCATATGTAATTTTATTTACTTGATTGTTTTTTTTCATTAAGGCACTGACGGTAGACTTCAGTTCAATTAGCTGGTTGACTGTTTGCTTCATTTGTTCCATGAGACGATCATCTTTTGATTTTTTGCTATAAGTTTTACAAGCGGAGCACATCCAAAGAACATCTTGAGTAATCTCCATACTTTTTAGATATTTTTCTTTAGACATTTTAATGCAGCTTATGTGGAACCACTTATTACATATTCCATCACACCCTATTCCTTGTTCCGAATCCTTAGCGGTCTTTTTGCATTTACCACATTTGTTGCATTCCACCGTCGACATTTTCCTTATTTATTATTTTAGGAACTCTTACCAATAATAGTTGAAAAGGATTCAATCACTACTATTTTAATCTTATGATGATAGTTATTACTTTATAAATTGTCTGCAATATCAATTTATTACGCGTAGGGGAAATAATATTCATACACCTTATAAAATTAATTTGAAAATTATCAATAATAATTAGTTGGAAAAATTATTATTAAGTTTATTCTAAATTTTATAAATTTTCTAAATTTATTATAAATTTTCTAAAATATCTTCTTACTACACGAGAATCCCTCTCCTCGTACAAAGAATAATTGGAATCCCTCTCCTCGTACAAAGAATAATTGGAAAATTTAGCGGTTTAATGCAAAATTTTTAAATGTAGAATTTCCTCTAAGATAATGTACTTATCCTTGATTTTCACTCTTGAAAATACCGAAATTCTAACACCAAATTCACCAAATCAAGAAACAGCTGATTTCACTTTAAAATTCCACTTTTTGAACATTTTTCTATAGAGCTGATAAGTTTCACGTTACCACATGACAGTTGTCACTTTGTATATATATAATTAATATTGTGAATTCAAACATCCTCTCAAAATCCGAAATAAAATCAATCATTAATACTTTCAATGAAAACCATATTCGATACAGGAACGTAGAAGAAGTTCTAGATGTAAAAATTTTACAAAATTATACACATTTTATCTATATAATAGATGTACCACCTGCCTATGAAGCTACATACGAACGATTTCTTGTAAAACCAGTTTAAAAAACATAACTTCATTGAATATGAATATGTCCTGAAAAATAGCGATGAATATTTCGGAATCATAGGCAGATGCAAAGATTTTAATGAACTGTCTAATTGTAAAACCAATGAAATCAAAAACATTAGCCACTCAACTTGTATCCCTTACCTGTTCAAAAGTATAGAAGGAGAATGCAACATAACGAACGGTCACCATATTCCCATTGTCGAGGAAATTGCTACCGATACCATATTGCTCAACAACTTCAATGGAAAAATCGAGGTAAATGGATCATTACAACGTCTTTCTGGAACCTTTAGCATCAAACATGAAAACTTAACAATCAACATCAACAACCAGACTTACAAATCTACGAAAACAACCAATATACAACTACTACCACCTCTACTACACATCGACATGAAAAAGGACAAGCTTTTGGAAATACTCTCCCTAGAACTGATTAAAGAGATGCATATCAACAACACAAAGCAACTAAACCTATTACAAACAGGCAAAGAAATAGATCAATGGATAATTTATAGTTCAATCACAATGATCCTAATAATACTGACGTCATCAAAAATAGTTACCTACTCGAGGAATAAGAGAAATTCGAACGTTATCATTAAAGTAGCTCCAACCAACATAAGAACCAATTCTGATCCGAACCCCCAAGCACAATCATACTTACAGGAAGTGAGACCATCAGTCTTCACATCCTTACCAAGCCTGTCAGAAAATACCATACCAGAATTACAAAACTCTCCGAGTATCCACAGAATACCGTTGTTTTAATGTTTAATGAAGACATTCAACTTAAGAGGGGAAGAGTTAAGGAACAAAATGCAAGCAAGTCTAAATTCAATTACCCGCAAATCTAAATTCCACACAATTTGAAATTCAAATACCTGCAGTTCTAAATTTCATAGAAATAGACAAAATACAACGATCCAATTATTTATTCAGTCGCCAAACAAGGCCCATTTTAAATTAAAATACAAATCAAATTTAACTAAAGTAAAATACCAATACAATAATACAATCTTAATTATAAAGTCGATGAATTGAGGACTTTTAATATTTTGAATTTAAAACAGGACTTGGAAGTGGTTGGGGAATACAGATCGCTAAACTTATTGAATGCCTTACAGCATCTGTTAACCGGCTCATTGTCTACATAATTGGTGCGGTGTGTACTCGTGGTCAATATGGGACTGTGTCTCGTGACTCTAACAGGATCGTGAAAGTGCATCTTGTCTGACAAAACAGTAACTTGAATATTGTACCTTATTACGTCGAAAGGTAGACATGCAGACAAAGCGACTCTTCTGGAAGCGAGTGATGTTAGGTTTAATGTTCGAAGTCGATCCTCATAAGATGGTAGATTGTGAAAAGAAGTCGGGCCGTACAGAGATCTTAAGGCAAAGAGTAAAAATTGTTTTTGTACAGACTCAAGCCTACGGCTATAGATGTCGTATATAGGGTCCCAGACTATGCAGTCGTATTCGAGAATAGGATGGACTAGCGATGCGAACAAGGATTTTGTGGCCCAAATATTCATGAATTCTTTCACCCTCCGTTTAATAAAACCCGGCATCTTATAAGCTTTGCACAAAATTTCATCGTGGTGAAGGTTGAATCTGAGTTTGGCGTCTAGTACTACACCAAGGTCTACAACTTTATCAACTCTTCGCAGTTGTGTGTTGTTAATTTCATAGTTATATGTGTCGACATTCCTTTTTCTTGAAAAGCTTATCACGTAACATTTTTCCAGATTTAGTTCAAGATGGTTCATATCGCACCATTGGTGGAGGGCGGTTAGTTTGGATTGAAGAAAAGATACATCAGTTAACGATTGTATACTGTGATATAGCTTGAGGTCGTCAGCATAAGAAAGGTGCGAAATATCAGACAGCGCTTCTGAAAGATCTGAGATGCAAATATTGAAGAGAAGTGGACCGAGATGACTGCCTTGAGGAACCCCAGAAGCGACATTGATCTCACGCAACAACTGCCCATGAAACTTGACAAATTGTGTGCGGCCTTTCAAATAAGACTGAATCCAGCTTAGTATTGAACCAGATATGCCGAAGCTACGGAGTTTTTTCAACGAAATTCCATGGTTCACTCTATCAAATGCTTTGCTAAAATCTGTGTATATGGCATCAATCTGGTTTCCTTGCTCCATTCTACAAAGAATATCTGACGTCAAAGTGATTAGGTTAGTGGTAGTAGATCTGTTTTTACGGAAACCATGTTGCTCTTTATTTAGAAATGGTCCGATAATGGGAGAAATTTTACTACAAATAATTTTTTCAAACAGTTTTGGCATAGCAGATAAGATAGCAATGCCCACCACAAGCCGTTTTTCACCTTTTTTTATGTATTGGTGTTATAAAGAATGGCTTCCAAATTGTAGGAAAGATACCACTGGATAGGGATTTATTGAAAATAATGAAGAGGGGTCTAGTCAGTTCACTTTTGCAGAGGGCCAAAAAACAGGGTGGAATCAGATTTAGGCCAGGCCCTTTATTTAAATCGAGATCCTCGATAGCTTGGAGAATTTCATCTTCTGAAATCGACATGTTCCCTATAAGAGTTCCAGACGATTGTTCCGGAGGCTCTAGGTTTAGTGGAGTAGCAGAGTTCGAGTAAACATGCTGAAAGTGGTCTGCGAAATACTCGCAGATCTATTCTACACAAGATGACGTCGAGTCTTTGTATGTCATAATTGAAGGATAGCCATGAGTTTTACGCTTAACATTTACGAAGTCAAAAAACTTTTTTTGATTGGAAATAGTTTCCTCCGCTACAACGTTAACGTACAATTGATATGCCTCTTGGGATTTTAGTTTGAATTCGAGAGCAATCTCATTATACTTACTCTTGATCTCATCGCTGGCATCATTATTGCGTTTAAGGAGCTTGTAAAGTTTATTTCTCTCGTTGCGTTAATCCCGGAGATCTCTTCTTAGCCATGGTTCTGAGGTCTTGTCTTTTTTTTTATTTTAGGTATGAATGATTCAACGGCGTCAAAGATGATGCTATAAAAGGTGGATAACAAAGTGTCATTCCAATTTACTCGGGATAAAAGACAATTGATTTGATCGTAATTGCCATGACAAAAGTCATATACAATAGTGGAATTATACGATATAGAATAAGAAGTATCAGAAGTGGACAATTCAACGTTAAAAGCGGAGTGATGAACTGAATTAGAAAATAGATGCTCGTTGACATCAGTTGAACTGACCACTACTTCGTCGTAAGAGTTAGAGAAAATAAGATCTAGCCATCTGCCATTTTGGTTGGGTATAGGAGCTACTTGCTGCAAATCGTTACTTTAAAAGGTGCTCATGAGATTGAAATCATTACTATTTAGGAGATTGATAGGAAGAAGGAGGCCGTATTGTTCATCGACCACAAACTTTAAGTTTGGACGATTAAAGTCACCAGTAATTATAATCTTATCTTCTTCATTTGCAATTGCACCAATGTCAGCAACAATTTGACAAACGTGGTCGTAGACAGTATCGCTAGAATTTGGGGGGACATAAACACGCCAATATATAAATAAGATCTTTCCAACTTTATTTTATCCACTTTATGTTGGAATAATTTTTATTGCGTGGAATTTACTAGCTCACTCATAAAGGAGTTGTGTACTGCAATTAAAACACCACCCCCTCGTGATTGTCCTGTGCTGTGACGATCTCTATCGTCTCTGTATACATTCCAGTCACTATCAAGGATCTCTTCGTTAATGTGAGAAACATTCAACCATGTTTCGGAAAGGGTTAGGATATTAAAATGGCACGACTTTGCGTCAAGAAAAAGTTTGTTTAACTTACTACGAATACCACCACAGTGATGGTAAAATAATTTTAAAATCTTCTGCTAATTGGGGACGAAAAAATTTATGGTGCTGTTCCCTTGCCTTTGCAATGACGTGATATGATTTGAACTAACATGTGATGCGTAGGTTTCGAGTTCTTTTTTTTACCTGGTTATCGGTGATACCTAGTTCTTCATGGTAGGAAAAATACAGAAGCCGGAGAGCGTCCAGATCAATTGGAAGACCTTCTCTCTGAATCACGATTTTCAGACTTGTTTTCGTTTTCCCATCTATGCAAGTGGTTTCTGATGCCTTGTGCATATATGACAGGTAGAGCCGAACCGATTCGTAAATTTTATTATCTCTAAGTCGAGATATTAAATATCTTTTTTCGAGATCAGCACTCGAAACTATAATGGCCTTGACTGTAGGTGGCAACAACGGATTGGTTGTTATTATTAAGAGCAAGTGGCAAGGGCGTAGCTAGGATTTTCTTTTGGGGGGTGCTGAAATAGGCAGGAAGGTTATAAGGATGTAATAGTTTCATGAGATAAAAAAGCGAACAAGAGACAAAATTACAACAAATGTCAATTTTATTATCACTTAATTCCTTGGAACAGAAAACGTATTATGATATAATTAATTACATGTTCTATGATTAGTTAATAATTAAAAGTTGAAGACTATAATTAGTTCCATAAATACTTGTAAAATGTAGATAGTTTTTATAGCATGAAAAACTACAAGAGAACAGCCCTCCTCGGCACATTCGCCATTATATCCAACACGTCTTCTGGCGAAACATTGATATTGCCGTAGTGAACGGACAAGAGTGCTAGATCAGTTAATCTGTCATTGTTCATTCGATTTCTCAAATAGTTTTTTACTCGTTTCATTGTCGAAAATGACCGTTTGGCTGTGCATGTTGATACTGAAAAACAAAACCATTTTGTCAAAACGAACAATTAATTATGACTTTAGGCTAGGCTTCTTAAAATTAATGTTTTAACTAATGAGAGTTTGGTTCTTAGAAAAATTTATAATTAAAAACGAGCATAAGGTAAAGGTGAGTCAAAGTTAAAAAAGCATAATAACTGAAAGAATACTAAAAAAAAAAAGAGTAGTAGTTAAAACTATGTTTAAATTCTGTAATTTTCCAAAAAAAAAATAAACTAAACAATTTAGTTAATATTTTTTGGGTAAATATTAAACTGTTTAGTTAATGTTTTTTCGGGTAAATTTCAGAATTCTTTTACTAAACTTATCTGGAAGTGTTGCTAAGATTTTAAGCAAATGGTGAATGTGCGGGAAAAATGTCTTGTCACAGTTATCCAGACATTCAGAAATACTTGGATATTTCTTATTCGTCGCCATCTCTTCCTTTTCCCGCTTCTTGCACCATATAAGGTACTCTGCTTTTACAACTACAGCATTTTCTTCGAAACAATGGGAAAGTTTGTCGACTTCATCAACATTTTTTCTGGATGCATGCTGAGGAAGCATAACTTTCAGTGCAGTTAACACATCATCCTGGCCGTTGCTGAATCTGCTTTTGAGGTGGGCTATTAAGTCATCTAACGATGGGACGAAAATAATTCTTCTGTAATATTCCTTAACACTACCGTAAGGGTAGTTTTCTCTATTAGTTTGTCTACCCACTAATCTAGGCACATTCAATGCAGCGTCAAAATAGAGTTCATGCATCTTAGAAGCTGACTCAAACAACTTGTGAAACTCAGCATCAATGTCATCTCTTAATGCCTGCAGTATCTCAATAACAGAAGAAGCATGTCTTTATACTGAGCTTAAATCAACATCTGGACTCTGTACATACTTTGAAAGAGGCAAAGTAAAAGTGAAAAATTTTTCGCACGTCAAGAGAGATACCACAAAATAACTTTTCTCTATAGCAGCAAGAAGTCCACTTGCACGAGATGATATGGAACGGTCACACTCTGATAACTCGATCAAACACATTAACTGCGTCATGTCTTTCAATGAACCTCGTTTGACAAACAAGGAGCAACCGGGTTTTTTCTGCTCTCAGGAACGTACTTTTTGATATTAGATTTGAGTAAGTCCCCTGCATACGCGTTATTTCTGAATAGGTTGCAAATTTCTGTCATAGTGCCAAGACAGTTTCTCACGTTTTTTTCACTTAAACCTGATGACAATACAAGATTCAACCGGTGTGACACACAATGAACGTAGATTGCTTTTGGGTACAGTTGTTTGATCTTAGCTTGTACGCCGTTGAACTGTCCACTCATAGTGCTAACGCCATCATACCCTTGACCAACCAATTTTTCCATTTCAAGACCTAGTTTTGTACATTTGTCGAAAGATAACGGTTGTAACGCCTTCGGCAGTCATGTCAATTATAGGTGCAAAAGTAAGGAAATCTTCATGAAGTGTGTTTTGTTCATCAACAAAACGTACAGATAAAGACAGCTGCTCTGTACCCGATACATCTAAAGTCTCGTCTGCTATAATTGTAAAGGCACCAGATGTGTTTGCTCTCTGTACAATTTTGTTTTGAATAATTTTTGAGGAAATGTCTAATATTACATTTTGTATGGAAGGACTCACGTACGTTGCGTTTTTCGGAGAGTTAAGTAGATCACTTTTCAACTTCTCGTCTCCGCTATTTGCTCTAAATCTCAATAGAGCTCCAAATTTCCCATCCTTGTGATGTGGATTTTCCAAGGAAACTGGACCGTAGTTTTCAGGATCGTGTTCCTTGCCTCGTAAAGGAAGCTCATTTTCCCCACAAAAAAATTATAGGTTTCAGGGCTTCTCTATTTTCTGCAACCTGTTTCTTTCTCTGCGTGCCAACTTGAGAAGCGATACTGTCAGTTTTCATTCTTATAACATTCAAAAAGTGTTCAGCAGAAGCAGCGCATTTTTTGTGATAGTGAGCATCAGAGTGAGCTTTAAATTTTTCCAACGTATTTTGCTATTTTGTATATGGTGAGCTAAGTAATGAGCCTATGCTTCCGTGACTCCCTTTTCCTACACTTTCGGAACAAAATGCTACACAATACTTGCAAAAAGCTCCATTTAACAATTTTGAATAAGACAGCCACGGGTATTTTACGAGCCAGTTATGTTGAAACTTTCGTTTATCAATCAATCAAAAGCGCTTTATTTAAAACTAATCGTTATAAATTTTAAAAGAATATAAAGCAAATTCCAAACAATAACAATAAAAAACTTAATGGCCCAAATGGCTCTCTAAATTTGTACGTTATCATTACACATTTAAAAAAAAAAAACTATAGCAAATTCAAATCAATGAAGATTAATACATATTTTTTAAATTTAATTGGAAAAAGGAGAAAAAACCAACCAACACTATTCTAAAATTATTTATAATCTTAACACTAAAGTGAACTTTGATCCTACACCTAATATGTTTTAACTTAATTCTAATAAATGCTATCAAAAACTTTATCTTATACTTAAAAAAATCTATAACAATGTTCCTAACCTAAGCGTTTTACCTTATCTCTAACCTAATATAATAAACATAATATAAACCTAACCTATACCTAATTATAAACAAAAATAAACAACAACACTAAATGTAGCAATAATGAGCTGAAACCCAAAAACTAAATAACGAAAAACACCAAAACTGAAAAAATACACGAATAATTTAGACATTGTCATTCAGCCACCAATACCTAGATTGCCCCGTCTCAACTCGATCAGCCTCAACGAATCTAGCAAATGAGTACCTCCATTGGAACTGTTGGTCTCGTGAACTCAAGTTCGGAGGATATTTTATCTTCTTATCGGTGGCCCGTCGATATATGTGTATATGACTGGGACGCCGTCAGAATCAAAAACATATCGATTCATGTCCAAATACACGAATGCTTCTGGAGGAATGAGGCCAGTAGCGAGGCAAGTCGCAATATACCCGTCTGTAGGGTGGAACGGCTGTGAAATCCAAGGGTTTTCACTCACAGTCACAGATCTTGCGATATGATTCCGAAGAAGTTTCAATATGAAAATATCGAGTCTAGTCACTTCAGCAGTTTGATAAATTCTTCTATTCGATATATAATGTTTCCAATCCGTCTCAGGCTTTCTGTACAAACCAGTACATGCACGAAGACATTTCCTTTCGAAAACTCTTAATTTTTCCATAGTACTAGCACTCTGGTTGTACCAGATCTGACATCCATATGTCAAAACTGGTCTAACCAGTGTCTTGTAACAGATAATTTTGACCTTTTGATCAATGTATCTGGAATGAAAGAGCTTTCGAAGGGCCATGACTACTTTAAGTGCCTTACTGAGCATGGTTTTCACATGTTCAGTATAGTACAGATACTGATCGAGATAAACACCGAGGTATCGAACACAGGATTTATGTGGAACCCGTTCAAGTCTACCCTCACCAGCCATGATGTGGAAATCTTTCCAATTACGTTTCAGGTCTTGACTGACCCCCTGCAGCGTTGTCCGAAACAAGATTGTTTCACACTTTTGCGCATTGATTTTCATTCGCCAATTGTCAGTGTACAGCTGTACATCATTGAACATTTTTTGGAGATTGCTCTGAACTATTCTAGATTTTCGGTCTGCCGTATAGATGATCAGATCATCAGCAAACGCTACCAATGATCGCGTTGGCGAGACGTTAAAATCAAAGCCGTTCAATAGCTTGCGAATGAAGATTGAAAAGAGCAGAGGCGCAGTAACTGTTCCCTGCTGTAGACCATTCAAGACCTTGAACTCGCGCATTGTTGTCAGATTTCCATCAGTTACAAAAACGATTTCCCGTATAACATATTACACATCATGGCGACAAGGTGTCTGGGGAACTTGTCCTGAAGGAGTTTAAAAATAAGTCCATCTAACCACACCGTATCAAAGTGAAGCTTTCGTTTTTGACCGCCTGCCATAGTAGTTGGAAAACTAAAATTTTCATTTGGTACGAATGCATCAAGCAATGCTTTACGCCTCAATTCATCCATATTTTTAACAGGAAATGAAGAAAAAACTAATTCTGAAATCTTACCAATGCCGTTTTCAGAAACCTCGCCATATTCTTGCACATGTGGCTGTAAACTAGTGTTTTTGGTAGTCTCATTCTCGGTTTGAACTTGCACACAACTATCACTGTCACTGTCAGAGCTTTCATTTCCTTGTGTATTTGTTGAGGCAGAAGTCGAAGCTTCATTTTCAATTGATACTTTTGTTTTTGTTTGTTTAAAAAAATAACTCGCAATTGTTTTCACGTGACGACGTTTCATTTTATTTAAGATATAACCGCACTATAGATACTCAGCAACAACAAACTAACAGCACTGTTACACGCACAGCACAGTGTAATACACACTGACACCACATAACGTGAGTTGTTGTTGGTCTAGACTACAAAACTGTAATGCAAGCGCAACAAATGTAATATGACGACTGACTGATATGTCACTGTGACTGTGAGTAGAGCCGCTGAACATTTCGTGTAGCGACGCATCCGTACAGTCAGCCACAGAAGAGCTCTAATTGTCCGTATGCGTGTTTGTCATGCGCCAAATAACCTCTCTCAATAGTTCGGTAAACTAACCATCAAAGCAGCAAAACTAAGGTATTTTAAGAAGGTATTTTTTTAGAATTTTGGGTAGAATTTCGGGGGGTGCTGAAGCCCTTTTAGCACCCCCCCTGGCTACGCCCTTGGCAAGTGATATGGGCTGTAAAATTGATCCGGACGAATTTGGAATTAAATCTTCTCCACGCACGAAGTTATTATAAGTGCCCTGTGTAGTAGAAGATTTATAGTTTAAAGAGGAAGCTGCTTCTAGGTTTTGTGCAAAAGACGCCTCTGCGTCTATGACTGTTTCCAGTTGACCAGCACTAAAGCTAATAGAGTGAAGTTTTGGGTCGACAACTGAAGTGCTACAGTTATCGGAAGCGTTGAAGGCATTCAAGCGTTTCGAAGGAGAAAATAGGGATTCAGGTTTAGAATTCATGTTAGAAGTTGCTATTGGACCATTAGTAAGGGTAATGGGCTTACATACATACTTAGCGCTACTTATTTTTTTACTATCCTTGGATCCAGGGCTCGCGATTTGATCAATCCATTTCCTGAAAATCATGCCGCACCAGGAACAAATACCATTCTTCTTCTTGAAACTCATCAAATGCCAGGCATATCGCGTTGGAATCAAAACTTTGAAGCCACATCTTTGCAGATTGCGGGAAGGTAGCTGCTCAACTCTGCATCCACTGATTAGAAGGTCATTTTCAATTGTTTTTCGAATTATGGCCTCAATACAAATCCTTCTATTTCCTTTTACATAGAAAGTGCAAAAGTTTGCCTCTTTGTTTAAATCCACAAGTCTTTTGATGTGATTATCCCACTCTTCTGCTGCCAGAAGGTTCCAAGTTTGTAGATGAACTTGGGACTTTTTGGACTTGGTGATAGTGGGCTACTGGGCTGTGTATCAGTTAAACAGGGAACATGCGGCGCGTTGATTTCGGGGAATATTGCATTTTTTTGAGTTACCGAAGAGCTTTGCACTGTTTCTTCCAAAGAGGCGAATCGTTTATCTAGAACTTCGATTTTCGCTCATACCTCAGAGGAGTGTGCTATTTTGTTGTTGCGCTGGTATCTTCATCAATAGATTTTCTAGTAACTCTTTCATGCTGTCTTTGTTCAAGTCTTCAGTGCTCAGAAGATGAAGATTGGAAATTAGGTTTCTCATAGAAGTGAGGCGTTTGTCAACTGATTCAAGAGCTCTTGTGATGTTGTTATTGCTACTTGATAGCGTCGAAGCAAGATCATCAAAGCAAGTAGCCATTTCCACAAAGCTTTCATCGTTTACTCGGGACTTTGAGCTCTGGCGGGCAATCAATTGATCTTTTTCGTTGATGAGGACATCAATTCGATCAGTTATTTGATCATAAACAGCTTTAAATTTCTCCTCAACGTTTTGGCAGTCCGAGCAGATGAAATGCGACTCCAAAAAGGGATGAAACCAATCCCTTGGAGTAGAGATTCGTCACGAAATTAAAAAGCGGTAAAATGTGCTTACGGCTCTAATATAAATATAACTTTCATTAAAAGCACTATGGTCAGAAATGAAGTCACTGGTACAAAACGTCGATGTTAAGTTTATGGCACAATTGGGTCACGATTGCTATAACTTTAAAATATAAATACTTGGATTTATTTACAAATAAAGACACAAATTTAACACTATCTTATTTAATACTTAGCACTATTTCGATTTAATTAATGAAAATGTTCAGAATTGGTTGCGGAGCAAATATAAAACATGTCCACGCACCACGACGGTGATTTTGTGTTAATTGCACCTGTAACCTCGAGCGAGACATTTTTGAAGGCATAGGAACGTCTGAGCGGCATCCGGCAAGTCACGTTGGATTGTATCAACTCCGAGGTGCTCTGTAGATTTTAAGTCCAACTTGTAAATTAGTCTTAAGACGACGTTTAAATTAAATAAACATATATTTTTTTAAAGAATTTCGCACCCGCATAATTAATTTATACCATGGTTGGTAAATAAATAAATCGATTGCTAACCTTCAAATAGAATCAAATTTGTAAAGTAATAATAATATAACTGAAAAGGCTTTGTAGAGGGGACTATTTCTCCATCATCCAAAAATGATTGGCTCAAATTCTAAACTACGTCTTGAGATGCCCCAATTGACAGTAGTTCCGTTATTAAACTCAATTTTTAACAAGTACCGTCATGCATGAGTGGGAAAGTCTTCAAATTTTGCTCTTCTTTAAAATAATATTTTCAAAAGTTGCTGCTTCCAGATGAAAAAATTAAACATTACTTTCCATAATGATCCATTCATGGGTACGTGATATAACATTAAAGTTACGCCAGCCTCTCAAATTGACCTCGTTAAGTGATTTCGTCACATAGATCATACATCTCGGAGAAGGTAACAAGCTTCACAAAGGTACATAATCATATGAGCTACGACTAAATCCCAAGAAAAGAACAAATTTCATTTAACCCTAAAACAGAAGAGCCAACAACATATGAAACAAATTAAGATACGACTGTAACGCAATCAACCAACTACCAACAATAAAATAACATTTAGGTACATCTTAGAATTTATGGTTTGTTATAATTTCTACCTGCAAAATGATGTGATACAAGTTCATTTTCTACCTCACGACACATTTTAAACAAGAAACAGTTCCAGGAAAAGATTTGGAAGATTTTGTTGTTGGGTTGTGAAGACCAACAAGTCCGGCCGCAAAGGTCAAAATAATTCAATGGTACATTAATCTCACCTGCTAAATGATATTCAGACCAATTTAGTATTTTCATGACGGGGTGACATTTTGGGCTTAAATTTAGTAAAGTATGAATTAGATTGAAATATTGGAATAATTTTCAAGCCTGAATTTAAAGTGCTTTACCATTTAACATTTATTTCTGAATTTGCTTAGGAGCCATAAATGTGAATGAAGTCTTCATTTACATTATTTACACTCATTTGATGAGGAATATGGTAAGAAATTAATTTCCGGTTGATTGAAATTTCCCAGGTTTTAATTTTTTTCGTTGTACCACCAGTTTGTATTATCTTTCAGATCAGATTTTTTTTGACTACAGCTTTTCATCTCTTTAAACATAAAATGAATATTTTGCCTTGCTTTGAAATTTACGTAGAAATTATTTATTACATTTTAACTATATTTCTGTTCATAATTAAAGTTTACGATCTGAACATAAATATAATTTATACTCCATTCTATAAGAAATAGGCTTTTACATTAATCATTACCATCATCAATGATTGTAGAGGGCTAAAGCGTCATTACAGTGCCACAGCTATATCATAAATTTAGAATGGATGGCATCATATTCGCATAATCTTGAGCATTTTCGAAGCGGAGTGCATAAATAGCGTTTATAGATCCATAATATTAAAATATAGCATACATTGCACTTTACTATCTCCTTATATTCAACACTTTTCCCCTTAGGGAAAATTCTTTCCAACATCATTAGAAAATTTCAAAGGAATGTATTAATATGACTAGCAAATATTAATATTTTCCATAGAGACTATGGTGTGATCGGGAATAGCTTTGAAAGCAATTTTTTCCTCGCCTTGTTATTGACGCCCTAAATATTTTTCACCGCAACAAAAAACATCTTAACTCACCTGTAAAAATGAAATGCCACAAACTAAAATCAAATCAACGCCAAAAATGAACCTTTGAACAATATTTCGCTCTTGTTCAGCTTTAAGCCTCGAAATTATGCAAACAACGAATCAAGTGGCATTCTCTTCCTTCTTAGCCATCATCATCTCTTCACCACATATGAAACGTGTTCTTGTTTTGCCACTCGACGTAATATCTGAATTATTTACACAAATGACACTTGACTCTCACCTGTTTTGTTTGTTTTTACTGGACACTCGGAATATCATCGCGCATGTCTTCCATACCTCATACCATCTTCATCATCATCATCACGGTCTTAACCATCCATCCATCCACCTATCGTACGTCGGCAAGGCATCTGGTGATTTCAAGGAGCTTCTGAGTACTTCACCGTTCAATGATGTGTTTTCTTTGTTCTATATATGCTATTTCTGTTATTCTTACAGCTATTGTCAACAAACATATGCATACGATGTGAGGCGAAATTAAATAGTTTTCATGTATGTGTGAAACGTGTTTATGATTTCCCGAAAAGATAATTACGGGAATCGCTCGTGATACTTGACAGGCCCTTGAACCAATGATCTAGCATATTATAATCATTAGTATATGTAAGTCCATGTATGAGGAACATGAAAGTGGATTGAAAATAGGAACGTACAAAAGTTTTAATATTTCTAAATGATCCTTTATGTTTTATGAGTTTTATGTTTATACTTCATCATTTTCTTTAGGGTTATTTTCACCCAATGGAAGGGGGGTAAACTGCAAATTGCCGAGCAAATGTGTTAAAAACATGAGCAGGGAAGGAAATTTTCGAATCGCAATTAATCTGAATGTCACAAACAAAAGACTTAAGCGAGTAACTTGTTTCGATACCTGTATTAATTTATAAGCAAAGTCTATCACAAATAAACTTTGGGAGAAAACATACTTCTATGCGCTCTAATAAGGATGGAAAAATTTCGGGACTGGCACCAAATCAGTTTTTCTGCGTTGTAGTTACGATTGATTAATAAGAGGATGTCACCCACTTTTTCAAAACGGAGACTGATGTGGCACCGATTTCAAAAATTTCATTCATCCTTTGATGGAGTTTTTCGGGTTTTGTTCTAAAATACAAAATCCTATTGAAATCGCGACCTGTTTCCGTCCGCCTATAGATCACAGCAGGTTTTCTCCGAAAATATAAAAGCTACGGTCATGGTGCTTTGTCGAAAGGTCGGAAGTAATGACTACTTGCAACTTTTGAGGCGAACAATTTTTTCAGAGAATTTTAAAGGCGGCCTCCTCATACATCAAAGATAATCAAGCGGGGTGTCATATTAAGGTCTCAATGAGATCTTTTCAAACCAAGTCTTAAATAAGGGGAAGGGGGGGGGGGGTTAAGACGGGGTAGCGGGCAAGACGAGGCAACGCATTTTAACGGCCACACAAACAATCAATCCCAGCTGCTCTGGCTTGCAATGATGAGCTGTCATGTTGCTCATCAGTCAGCGCAGTGACCGGCTTATTAGTGCACGCGTTTTCGCTTTGGCGCCAAAAACTCGGTTTTTGTCAATTTAGTTGTGATTTCCGCGTTATACATCGATTGTGTTTTGTATCTCAATATTAGTTTTCTAGAACTAATTGAAGGTGATTCTTGTTTATCAATGATTACACCAGCTGGTAAGAACATTTTTTAAATAGCAAAAACACAGTATCTACTCCAAAACTACAACTTTATTTAAAATATGGATATGGCTTTTTCAACAGTAACTTGCTCTCTTCTTCAGCCCATTGATACTAAAATCATTGGCAATAGAATTTGATCTTACATACTACGAGATTTTAAGGTACTAAACGGTTTTAAAAAATCCTAAAATTTAAGAAATAAATTTAACGAGATAATAATGACCGAACATTAAATGAGACATTGAATGAAAGTGCAATTAAAAGTACAAGAACAATGGAATATTTAGGTAAGTAACTAATTCGGGTGATTTCCGGTTCCTTTTAGCAACTCTCTTAATTAACTTCGATGGACAGTTTCCTTCTTCTGTGTTCATACGTGCTTGGAGGTCTTGCCGCATGATGTAGAGGCTCTCCCACGCGTCCAAAGTACAAGGTCGATTGATACATTTCAGGAGTTGAAGGCTACCGTTTCCTACGCTGTATCCATTTTCAATTATATGCATGGCTACTGCCGATCGCACCGTATTGAGACCCCTCTTTTCCCCGGACTTCACTTCTTTTATGTGTTCTTGGAATCGTGTAGTGATGAGTTGCTTGGTCTGACCGATATAGTATTTTTCTCAATCGATACACTGAATTTGGTAGATGCCGCTCATTTTGTTACTGTTCAGGGGGTCTTTTTCGTTGCCCAGTAGATTTTTGAGAGTGGCGAGCAAGTTATTCTTGAAATGGCCGTATCCATATTTTAAATAAAGTTGTAGTTTTAGAGTAGATACTGTGTTTTTACTATGTAAATTTTGAATAACTGCAAGTTTTGGAGAACGATACTAGTAGGTAAGAACATGATTGTGTCCATATTTGGAACCGGTCATTAAAGGCATGTTATTTTATTCAAATAACCATTGGAGGGCAAGATGGGGTATAGAGAACCCCATCTTGCCCCTCGAAGACATTCAATTATTTCCTTATGACAGTTTATGCTTCTTCATAACTTCTTTGTTTTTAATCTTGTTTCAAGATGGTGAAAAATTATAAAAGAAAGTCGGAGAGGGGAAACTGGAGTGCAAAGAGAATGCAAAGTGCGGCAGATGTTGTAATCGAAGGAAAAATGGGGTACAAATCAGCGGCGAAAACATATTTTATGCCACGAACGACCCTTGAACGAAAAGTTAAAGTAATTCGTGCAGCTCTAGAAGATCCTACTACTACTGCAACTTCGATTAAAGTTCCTTTAGGCCCAAAAAAGCGAACATTTACTGATGATGAAGAGAAAGAGCTTTGCAACTATATAATGGATATGGAGAGTTGCCTTTACGGGCTCACAACAAAAGACATGAGGGCTTTGGCATACACTCTGGCAGTAAAAGATGGGAAGCAAAATTTCTTTAACTCTGAAACAAATGAAGCTGACAAAGATTGGGTGCAGCGGTTTTTAAGCAGGCATCCAGAATTATCGATACGAAAACCAGAAAGCACTTCAGCTGCACGTACCGCTGGGTTTAGTAAACAAGCCGCTAAACAGTTTTTCAACTTCCTTGGCAACGTTTATGATGAGCATAAGCTTTCGCCAGAAAGAATTTATAATTGTGATGAAACAAGAGTTTCAATGGTACCAAAAACCAAGTCAAAAATGATTGCACGAAAGGGTAAAAAACAAATGGGATCTATAACTTCTGCGAGGAGAGGTGCGAAAATAACTGTGAAGCTATGTTTTAGTGTGAGTGGTCAATATATGCCTCCAATCCTGGTGTTTCCACGAAAGAGAATAGACCCATAGTTAATGCTCAATGCTGCTCCTGGAGCTTGGGGTGTTCGCAGCGATTCTGGCTGAATGCCAGCTGAATCATTCCTTGGCTGGTTTGAAAAATTTGTTGAATTTAGTGAGGCAATGGTTGATCGACCTGTACTTTTGTTGTTAGATAGCCACAGCACCCACACACAAAACTTGGACCTCATTAATGAAGCTCGTACCAATGGGGTTATTGTTTTTTGTTTCCCACTCATATAAATCATCGACTTCAAGTTCTGGGTGTAGCATACATGAGGCCATTAAGCACATACTACGACCAACAACAGCTTGGCTTCGCAGCGACCCAGGGATGATTGTAACTATCCGGCAAGTAGCAGAAATTTTTAGTAAAGCCTTTATTCAGGCTTCTACAATGGCAACGGCAGTGAATGGCTTCAAAAAATGTGACATTTGGCCATACGATCCAACAGTTTTTTCCGACAGTGACTTTGCTCCATCATTGACGACTGATATTCCACAACCACACAGGTTATTCATCAATGAATGGTTGTCTGACACAACGACAATGAACAACCGTGCAACTGCGCTAAATAGACCAATCGTTGTTCCAGAGATGGTATCGGCTGCAACAGTAAATTCAATTTGGATAGTTGGAGATTTTGATAAAGAAACTATTGATAAACCGCTGATAGATACTGATGTTGAAGCAGAGCCATCTCACGTGCCTGTTGTCCCTTTGACATCCTCTATCATAACAGCTAGCACAGTGCTTGCAAATTTTATGAATCCTGAGCCCGGATGCTTGACTTGGACGAGAAACATATAAATATACCCCAGGCCAATTTCTCCACCAGAGCTGTCAGTGTTTTCTGTTGTTAGCGCTCAGCAAGTGATACCTTATCCGACAACTTGCAAAATTTCGCGCATGCAAAAGAAACGAGGAAAATCGGCTATCATAATGTCCTCCCCATTTAAAAATGAATTGGAAGAAACAATGAAAAAAAAAAGAAACTGTTAGAAGATAACAAGAAGAAAAAAAGGCACACAAAAGACCAAAAAAAGAATAAGGAAACCGAATTGCCCAAGAAAAACAGCAGAAAAGAAACCAACAAATAGTTCAATCCTCCATCAGAAAGTGACAATGATGAAAATAATATCCCTTGTTTTTACTGTCATGAAAAATACTACTACTAGGATGGGCCGCTTGTTCTTTCTACGGGAATTGGGCACACTGTAGCTGTGCTGGCATAGATGACGAGGGTGATGAGGCAGTATTTGTTTGCTAGTTTTGCACACAAAAATAGAATTTGTCCCCGATACCCCATGTTGCCCCATAGAGTACTCCGTCTTATCCATCGTAAAGGATAAGATGGGGTGTTGGACATGTTTGACATAATTGGCCACTTTCTAATTTTTCTATAAGTGAAAAGTTCCTTATGTTCCTTATTTCCAAAGATGAATGAATTACATAAAAATATCCATTTTATTACTCTTCCAACGTTAAGGACTCCGTCTAGCCCGTTCCCGCCTCTTCCCCTACCTTATCAGTGTCGAGGGGGGCAGGAGAAGGGAATACCTTAAGAGATGAAATACGCCGAAGAATACAGCTTTCAAATAAAATATTTTATTCTGTTTTGACGATCTTTAAGACCAGCTCCATATACAGGAAAACAAAGCTCCAAGTATACAAATCCGTGATAAGGCATATGCTATACTATGGGTATGAAACATGGATCTTTAGTCACGCATCCGCAAACATACTGATCCCCTTCGTAAAACGGGTCCTGAAGTGAATAATCGGAGTGAAGCCAGACGGGAACCAATGACGAATTCGAAATAACTTTGGGCTGTAGGAAATTTTCGATGATCCAATGGTCTCAATGGTTGTAAGACTGCAGAAACTGCCATGGAGTGGCCACATGAATCATATGGACGAACAACCAAAAAGGTATTTGCCGCTAGAGCTGAAGGACGGGGATCAGTGGAGATGCTGAGGAAACACTTATCTGAATCAGTTGACCAAGACAGTTCATCGCTGCTCATATTTCAAAATCAAAGGACGCTATCAATGGACCGTGACAGTTGGCGGGTCTTTCTGTAGAAAGCGAAGGCCTAAGAGGGGCTGTAGCGCTACAAAGAAGACGTATAAAACTACTTTTGTGCCAAGTTTGAATGATATCTCGAGCTTAATGGAGCTAGAAGGTATTACACTGGGTGTCTCTACAGTTCAGACCCTTCAATAGAAAGGCATGATTTGTTTCACTTTTTGGAGTATAAGTGAAATGCATAGCCTCCCCGAGTCAGACCATCTTTGGCTGACTTGATGTCAACTACTGATTTCGTTTTAATTTATGATTGCTCTGCATGTTACTTTAGCCATCTTATTCAATTTTTGTAATTTATTTTTAGTCCGTTTAGCATTGAAGAATGATTTCGACCGCAATCAGTGCTACCAGCACTTAAAACTCCTTCCAGAATCCTTTGCTGCACATTCTTATTCACCTTTGTTTCCTACCGGATTGTTCAGCTGCTTCGGTTGTTTTTGAATTCAAATCCTTTTTTTGACTAGATCTTTGGGGGAATGTAGCTTGAGCTCATTGTTTCTGTTTGTACATTACCCATTCTCTCCTTATTTGCGATTGTTTGTAATTTACATGTACCATCTGTGAAGTTTTTTTGAGTGTGTTCTTTTCGAGATCACTGCCGCAAGCTTACTGCTTAACGTTTTCCCGTCTTTTCCGGCTGTTGGACCCCTCTACGCTACCGGCAAAAATAACTGACTTTTCTACTTGGTAGTGCTTACAATTCTTCAATTGTCTTCTCAAAACTTGCAAATACCGATTCCAAATGAGTCCAATTGATCGTTTAAAATGGTATAATAAACAGCAAAATTGTTTAAAATTAGTATTCTAGTTAACGCTTTCGAAAATCTAATTTTTTGAAACTGAATGGCAGGAACGACCAAAAAACCATATGTTTGCAACGAATACCAGACGTAGAATAATACCTGGACGTATTGAAATACCTCGAAATTATGTTTTTTTTTTTTTTGAGCAAACAGGACAACAGTTTATAAGGCAACGGCGCATGTGACAGCATGATTAGACTAATGGCCAATATAGGGGGCCCGGGGGCTCGGGGGCCCGTGCAGTTTGTACTACACTACGGATTCGAGCTGTAGGGTGACGCTCTTAACAAGCAGCTGTACCGAAAGTGCAGAAATAAGGAGTGCTGTAAATTGTACTTGCATACCAATCAGTCTTCGGGTGGGCACTGATGGTGGTCGTAGAGGTGGTATCCATCATATTTCTTGTTTGAGAGTTCCGAAATATCTTCCTCAACATTCAAATTGCGGATAAAAGTCAAATATAAGGAATTGAAAATTAAAACAAAGTCTGGAAATAAAATAAAATTAAAACTTTACTTTTAAACCCTGAAGGCATTCCCCGCTAGTGTGAAGGTGAAAGTATAGCAACTGTTATAGGGGGAGAGACAACGCTCTCTCAGCAACTGGGAACAGTTCTGTGAGAGTGACCCAAAGTAAAGATAGACTTGGTGTCTGATACCTGACCTGAGGTTATGGCTGAATTGAAGGCATGGTGAGATTGATTTCTAGCCAGTCTAGTTATTGAGTGGGCATGAGTATTGGCAGTTTTACCTACACAAGACCGATTAGTCATAATCTTCTGGCAGCAAGTTTTGAACAGGTACAAAAACCGACGCCTTCCACATAGTTTTGCATGAAAAGGTGGTATAGCTAGCGCGGTGACCTCTTCAGTAAGATTAGAAAACTCTCTGGAAACTATCATCAGAAAGATGCTTAAATCGGTTGATAAATGGTACCATGTGGCACATTATGCTCAAAAAGTCCTGAAAGTTGAAAAATGCATATTGAGGCATTGAGTGTGGAGGAATCTCTTTTCTAGTAATCTCTTGGTCTGCCCTAATTCCTGCTATAGAAGGTTATCCAGTAACTTGCATGCACCTCTAGGCAAAGAAAAAGGAGGATAGCTCAAAATAATGTATCAAACGATATTAGGCCAGGTTCTAATACTAACTGAGAGTTGTTTAATAGATAGCCCGGAAGCGTTGTCCATTTAGAAAACTTCTAATCAAGGATTAAACAACTTATAACTCCCCACCGCAAAAAAAAAATTCGGGCATTGTAAAGTAAACATGAACGCGTCCTTTTCTTCACCATACTCAAATCTCTAATGATGATAGTAGGGTTAACCAGGCCCTGATATATCAATCTTTAGAATAGTTTTCACTAGAGCTGTAGCTTTGAAAAAAGGAGTGACAGCTCCGTACTACCTTTTCCAGCCTTACCAAGTTATAAAAATATGAAATTATTAAGTTCTTCCTTTTTTTGACCCTAAGATGAGAAGAGCTTTATCAAAATTTTGGAGCAAAAGTGCGTTCAATAATAGTTGCGAAAAACATCTTTTGGCTTACGCAGACGCGAAAGAACAATGATCCACAGTCAAGTAGGTATAAAAACAATTACCCTCCTTTTTTGGGAAATAAATAGAAGGGCGGCTTGAATAACTAGAGAAGAAAAGATATGTAGTCACCTCCATTTTTTAAACAGAAACATGCTTTTTTTGCCAAGAAACACTCAATTAGTGGTAAGTACATATGTTTGCAGTTAGAATTATTATGAATCTGGAGTTCTGATAGTTGAGAAACTTTAAATGAGGACTGAGCAGCGAGATTTGTGTTAGACCTAGGGTATAGAGGATATTTTTACCTCTTTTTAAAATTATGCCATTAAAATCTAAAAAAAAAATTATTCACTTTAAGAATATTTACTTTTATTTTTTATTTCATTATTAAATTATTGTATGGCTCTTAATAGACACAAAACGATTTGTTTCTAATATTTAAAATATAACTCTAGGTATATCTGACTGTAAGTCAGATACAAAATATCCATTTGCAGATATTTGCTCGAATTTAAGTGTATCCGACCTTAAGTCGGATGCAGCACGAGAAATCAAATTCGAAAGGATTCGGCACTCTTTGTTACGTAAATTCAAACAGGCACACGCAAAAATGTTCGTGCAAGTGGGGCCTCATTTTAATCAATCTAATCCTAAATACTAAATAACAAACAAGCTGAGTAAGCAGAAGAGTGCTCCTACCAGAAGGTCTTTGCAAACATCCTAGGCTTAGAAACAAGTTTTCTAAAAGCGAATTTTTGGTACATTTTGCCTTCCCCTGGACCCCCTAATTCATAGAATTGCTCTTTTATTTCTGATTCAAGACCTTTCATTTGATACCCCACTAAACTACCTTTGATTAAAAAAAATTAAAGGTCTGATTCGTTATAAAGGGGGACCTAAAAATTTTAAATTTTGATAAGACAACTTTTGAGAGACCATCACTACTACGAGTATATATTGGTAAGTGTAAAATGTATTGGGCCTTTTTTTCGATCGAATATTTCTTTTATTTAAAATGGATTTTATTTAAGTACATATTGTTCATTATTATCTATGACCTTTTGCCATTCTTTGGATAGAGCCATTATTCTATCTGTGTAGAGCTTCTGTGGTTTATTGGCAAAAAACTTGGCCAAGTAATTTTCACAGTCCCGTTTTGAAGTGAATTTCTTTTCATTAAGGAAGTTTTGCAGAGACCAAAACAAATAGTAATCTGATGGTGCAAGGTTTGGACTATACGGTGGATGCAGCCAAGCTGTGTCAATTTTTGTCGGGTCATCAAAACTGTGTGTGGTCTGACATTATCATGATGGAAGACAATGTCCTTTCTATTGATCAATTCTGGCCAGTTTTTAGGGTTTTGTAGGACGATTTTACAAAACCCTACTAAAATTGCGTCCTGTCTGTCTGTCCGCCCGTGTGTCATAGCACTCTTTCTCGAAAACTAATGAGGCTAGTAACATCAAATTTTGTATGCAGGTATAAAATGGGGCTTTCTTTAAAATTCAATTACAAAAAAAATTTTATCAAGTATTTAAGGGAGGTCTACCCATAGAGGGGAGTGGCCCCCGAAAAAAAATGTCATTAAAGGTAGCTGTAAGAGTTCAATAAGTCTTCATTCATAAGCAAATCACATGTAAGAGTTCAATAAACCTTTATTAAAAATTGAATTCATTCATAACCAAAATATAATTCATATGATCAGTTCATTAACTCAAAATTTAATACTTTCTCATCTATGTGAAGAATATTCAACTTCAAAGTTTCTTTCCGGGTCAGCACCAAATTCATATGAAGTTCAAGTTCATGTACAACTTTCATGTATCAATTTTCATCTGTTTCCGCCGAATGGATTTCCATAAATGTAATAATGCTTGCGCGAGCACGATTAGCTTACGCTAGCATATTTCCGAATTGTTAAGAAATGCAAAGTAAGATGTTATTTAGTGTTTAAGACCGTGAACGGAAAGTAAAACCCACTCGTTAAAGGAAAATTCAAGTGTGAGTTATTCACTCTGATCTGGTTTAAAACCAGATCAATTTTTGAAAACAGTTAATATCTGACTTAAAGTTAGATATTTTGATGAAGTTGATATCTGACCTAAGGTTAGATATCTGAACATTTTTGGTCCGCCGAGCCGGATTGATTTGGAAGCATTCTTATTATCTTCGAGACATCAATTGGATACCATGACTGAGCCAACGCGAGGGACTCTTCAGAAGATAAACTTTGATACCATCAATCGAATCAAGTCTAACTTCTCGAAAGACTTGAAGGATCGACACAGCCTGCAGTATTTTCAAGCTCGATTGGAGCGCCTGCAGGAATGTTGGCGAAACACCCAGGAATTTCATCCCATTGAATACCAGGCAAAATTACAACTTGCAACCCTACTTAAGGATTACATCGCATCCTATGAGGTAACTGAGGAGACATGCTTGAACCTGATGACAAAATTCAAGGAAGCAATCAGGGAGTTCGAAAAAGCATATCGACCTCGAGAAACAACCCAACAGGCTCAATCATCAGAAACTTTAGTGAACGACGCCATACGCCTGGAGCGAATTAAAAACCCAAAATTCGAAGGGGATCATCTGAAATGGGCCACGTTCCATGAATTATTTCAAACGCTAGTTCGTGAGAACTTGCAGCTCAAGAACATTCAAAAATTGTAGTACCTCCTTACTTCGGTTGGAGGCGGAGCAAAGTGTTTAATAGAAAACCTAAGTATTTCGGAAGCGAATTACAAGAAGGCAAGGCAGCTCCTACACGATTGATACCATAGCAAACGAGTCATACTATCAGCGTACTTGCAGACATTTTTGAATTTACCGACAATAAAATCAGAGTCAGCGATCGGTTGCAAGAGGATTTTGGATACAACGAATGAGGCAATGGCCGGAATTGGCGGTATCGGCATAGAGACATCATCTTGATATCCAATCATCATTCATATCGCATCGCACAAACTAGACATGGGAGCTATGAAGAATTGGGAGTTATCTTGTGGAGTTCAAGCGAAAATCCCAGCATGGAAGAATTTTGCACGTTTGAAAATCAGTCGCTAGAAGTTATCGGATAGGAAGACTCACCGAAACGGCAAGGAACTAAGGTTCACGTAATGGCGCAGAGTACCAGCAAATGTCCAGTTTGCAAAGACAACCATCCAATTTACAAGTGTGGCAAATTTCAAGGAATGAGCCACGAAAAATGTAAAAAATTTGTGAAAACCCACAATTTGTGCTTTAACTGCCTTAAGAACCATCGAATCCACAAGTGTAGATCGACCTCTTTATACAAAACATGCAATAAACGACACAACTCAATGTTGCACCTGGACACCGGTAGTCGAACAAAGGATTCTGAAATCAAAGAAGCAAGTACATCCAGTGGAGTCAACGTCCAGAGCAACCATGTGAATCAATAAAATTCTGGTGCATTCTGTTGGCAACAGCAATCATCAATGTGAAAGACGCATACGGACAGAATGCAAGAAATGCCTCCAGGACTATTTAAATTCAGATCACATGGAAGAAGTACCGAAAAATGAAGTCAATGATTCATCCTATTATCTACTTACCATGCGATTACTAAGGAAACTTGCACCACTACAAAGGTCCGCGTCCTGTTTAACGCATATGAAAAAACTGCATCAGGCAAGTCATTCAATGATATTTTATTAGTAGGACTAACGATTCAGGACACCTTGGTGACACTACTATTACGGTGGAGATTATATCCAGTAGCCTTTACAGCCGATATAGTCAATGATTCATCCTATTATCTACTTACCATGCGATTACTAAGGAAACTTGCACCACTACAAAGGTCCGCGTCCTGATCAACGCATATGAAAAAACTGCATCAGGCAAGTCATTCAATGATATTTTATTAGTGGGACTAACGATTCAGGACACCTTTGTGACACTACTATTACGGTGGAGATTATATCCAGTAGCCCTTACAGCCGATATAGAGAAAATGTACCGGCAGATTCAAGTCAAGGCAAAGCACGCTGATTTTCAAATCATCCAACACTGCCGCCTGAAAACAGTTACTTTTGGAACCACAAGTGCCCCCTTTCAAGCAATGTGCACATTGAAGCAGCTCGCAAACAATGAAAGAGAACAATTTCCAAGAGCTGTGAATTATTTGCATGACGACCTCTATGTAGACGATTTGATGACTGGAGTCGACACACCTCATTATATCACAAACTAACACAACTCTTAGGCATGGGTGGATTTAATTTGCGGAAGTGAAACTCCAACTGTAACGAAGTAATACGTGAAAAACCAGCAGATGCTAGAGGTGCAGATTATCCACTGAGTCTCAAGGCAGAGGACATAATTAAAACTCTGGGTTTGCAATGGCACCCACAACAAGATATGTTCATCTTCGGCGCAAGAGAGCTTCTACCTGGAGGAAGGACGACAAAGCGAACAGTAGCATCATTCATGGCGACAATGTTTAATCCTCTGGGATGGCTTCAGCCAATCATAATGAAAGGGAAAATCTTCATGCAAAAGCTCTGGTTACACAAACTTGATTGGAATGACACTTTGCCCCAAGAATTAGAAAAGGGGTGGCAGAGTTATTTATCTGGAATGCTTGCAATCGAGAACATAAAGGTGCAATGCTGGATCGGCACAACTTCACGTGATCCGTTCGAGCTCCACAGATTTTCCGACGCTTCCAGGCAAGCAATAGCAGCGGTAATATACCTTCGAACCAAAAGGGTTGGGCATGATACACCCATTGTCAAGTTATTAACCGCAAAAACCAAGATGAATCCTCTAGCTGTTCGAACAATCCCGCATCTGGAACTATCCAGCGCTTCAATGCTTGTCAAGTTGATGGAACAAACTATATCGAGTGGCATCCTCTCTGGGGTTAGCGACCACCCGGCCCGTTGGAACACTTACGTTGCGAATCGCGTAAGTGAGATACATTCAGCCAGCACCATCGCTCAGTGGCACCATATATCATCCGGAGACAACCCAGCTGACTGCGCTTCACGGGGACTCTCATCCACTCAACTCAAGGACTTAAACCTATGGTGGAATGGCCCAAGTATCATACAGGCTCCTAAAATAATGCTCCCGAAATCACCTAATAATCACTCTACTCCATTGGAAAGGAGGAAAGCGGCTCTTACGGTAATATCAGACGGGAGCAATAGCATAATCCATTGATCTTCAAGCTACTCTAAACTCTTAAGGGTTATAGATTATTGCAAACGATGGCTGCCACGTCATTGTATGCAACAGGACAGGTCTGATCAGTTCTTGATGGCACAAGAACTCCAAGAACCAAAACGGGTATGCGTCAAAATTGCGCAGCAGGAAGCCCTCGACGCTGAAATTAGGAGATTGACCAGAAATAAACAAATCGACTCTAACTAAAGAGTTTTGCAACTGAACCCGTACTTGGACATCGATGGCGTCCTCAGGGTAGGCGGACGACTCCATAATGTAGCCATAAGTATAGCGGAAAAGCATCCAATTACATTGAGTCATCAGAGCAAGTTATCCGAAATGATAATCAGCTACTTCCATCAAAAAACACCACATAGATCAGCGCAATCAATCTTGAATGCCGTACGCAAGGAATTTTGGATAACAGAAGTGCCAAAGATGGTAAAAACATGCATTCATAAATGTATTGTTACATGTACAAATAATTCTGCGAGCTACTGTCGCAATTGTTTTCACAACCATTTAGAACCTCATGATCAACAAAATGAATTTACTCAAAACCACGAGAACCCACCAAGCATGATCAACATCTGAAATTGGCGTCACTGCTTCATTCATTAAGCTGCTCGAATAATCCAGGTACCTCTCGGCAGAACATTTGCCAATGTACGAAAAATGGATTGAACAGCTAGAGACCCTATATAAAGGCGAGCTGAATGAATGGGGGGATTATTCATTACAACCGCGATAGTAAAACTGCGATAGTAAAGCCGCGATAATAAACTGCGATAACACATCTTTCCAACGCCTTTCCAAAATATACCATGTTAATAGAAGGATTTATCCTTTGCTTCAAAAAAGGCTTCAATTTCGGCAATGACCTCCTCATTCGAGCCAAATTTTTTTCCCTGGAGCATATTTTTGAGATCAGCAAAGAGCCAGTAGTTGCTGGGGGCTAATTGTGGCGAATATAGGGGGTGGGAAAGCAAATCAAAGCCCAGTTCGTTCAATTTTGCCATTGTTTTCATGGACTTGTGGCATGATGCATTGTCTTGGTTAAAAAGGATTTTTCTTCTTCTTCATGTGCGGTCGTTTTGCTGCGATCTCCTCTTTCAAACGTACTGACAAGTCAATATCATAATCACTGTTGATCGATTTACCTTTTTCTAGGTAGTCAATGAAAATCACGCCATGTGTATCCCAAAAAACAGACGCCATGACTTTGCCAGCAGACTGCTGCGTTTTTGGATGGTTTGGGCGGCTTTCGCCAGCCATGCGCCACTCAGATGGTTGCCGATCTGACTCCGGAGTGCAATGATGTATCCATGTTTCATCCATGGTCACGTATCGATGCAGGAAATCCTTTTTATTGCAAGTAAATAGCGATAAACAGCTCTGTCAATCGTCGACTCGTTGCTGTTTTTGTTCCATTGAAAGCAATCGCAGCACCAACTTGGAAAAACCTTTTTCATGCTCAATTTTTCATGAGGGATTATAAGTACGCTTCCAGATAATATCTGTGTCATTTCTGCAATCTCACGGACCTTCACTTTGCGATTTTTCATTACAATTTTTAACACTTCACTCACATTTTCCTGTGTAACGGCTTCCAATGACCCACCCAAACGTTCCGCATCGTTTGTGTCCATAAGACCACGTTTAAACTCAGCATACCAACGACAAATCGTTGGTTTTGATGGAGAGAAGTCCGGGTACTGTGTTTCAAGCCATTGCTGGGCTTTTACGGAGTTTTTACCCATTAAAAAACAATGTTTTATCAACACGTGAAACTCGTTTTTATTCATTTTTCAAACAAGTTACAAAGAGACTTTACTCTAATCTCGATAACTCTGCTGTCTGCGATCCGATCAACGTGTAATTTTTACACGTTTCATGTAAAGGTTCGCACTCTATGGAATCGTTTGGTACTACTAGCACCATTTCTGGGTGAGTCTCGGGACTTATTGAACGATGTGATATAGTGGAACGCGAAGTAAAAGCGATATTGATTGATTGATTGATTAATTGTGAAGTGGACAGTTCTAATAGAAATTTATTGACAAGTGGAAGCTTAGAACTTAACAGTAAAATTAATAATTGTGCATTGCTTAGTAAATAAATTCTTTTAACTTAATTTAAAAGACAGTGCGTTTTCACTTGCCCGGAACATTAAAATTATCGGCCACAGTATGATATGTTTTAGAAGCAATGCCCAACCGAAGCAGGAACTGATGGGCTCGTTAAATAATTTATACATATCTCCGTTGTATTTCATTCATCATTAATCCTAGTTTGTCATCTTCAATGCGTCCCCGGACAGTTTATTTGTAAGTAAAGTGGGAAAGGCTATTTGGAGCTATGCTAGGAAATTTTGAAAGTAGTTCTGTGAAGTCAGTCATAAATATGGGGATCTTTGGCATCAATCATTTTCTGTCAGAATCTGCCACTATTGTCTTAGAAGGCGAGCTCATTACTTGACCTATAAAATGCAGTGCATCAAGCAATTTTGTTAATACAATAACATCTTAGTTGTTCAGTTACTGAACATAGTACACAATAAAATTCAATTTATCAATTTATAAAGTTCAAAAACCTTAAAGTTCAATAATTTCAATTTGCCTACTCATTCCATTTACACAAAAGTTCATTAAATTCACTTCAGTTCAAATCTCAATTCAGTTATTCCACTAACTTCATACAATTTCATTAAGTTATAATTGGGTCAGTAATTTCCAATCGATTTTGATGACAAAGTTTAAATTTTTTATAACGCATGTTGAAAACATTCCGATTGTATGCTAAGTTCAATAACTTTGTATGCTACAAAAATAATTGAAATGTACGAATAAACGTCCAGTTGAAAAACAGCTTCTATTGGAACAACAAATCATTTTATTTTCAAGAATTCTAAGTTTTCCCTTCCCAGTATACCTTTGCCTTGTTATATTCTACAACCATTGAATATATCAAGGCTTCCTCCCAAGATCCTCAATAATAGCTGGTGTGGGTAGAATTTGAGGATTTCTCATTATTACAAATTTCGGCCTGCAGAACACTGTTCCGCGCCGAAACATAGTAGTTTTTGATGATTTAGCTTTAAACTTAAAGATACCTCCTTCAAAACCTTTACAAGTTTGATTACCTTGCCTTGATTAAATTAATCGCACCCACATGGGAATGCAAATCGTCCACTTCCTATGGACTTCTCCGTTGACAAAAATTAATTATGTTGACCTACGATGCCCAAAAATATTTAGGTTATTGATTGACATAAAAACTTAATGCCCTTTATTGATACGTAATCTTTACCAAAGTACTTATGCCTCCAAATCAAAAGAAAGTTTTCTATGATCCATTAATAATTCGTCACCACTATCATAACAAGAAATTCTTGGCTGGCTAATTGAAGTGCATCATAGAGGACTATCCAAAGTACCTCAAGCCCTTTATCTAAATCAACAGTAAGTTGGCCCAACAAAAACTTCCACTTGCGTCATTTTTCACTTAAGATAGGCACATTTGTTTTCTAATAATCCATCAAATTTGACTAATGGACTGTAGGGACAACCTTTAACTTAATCATTCACCATTTGTGAATATCTTCAGATCACCTCGCGACTCCGTGGAAAAAAGCAAAAGCCGCTCCATATCACATGCGAGTGGAGGCAACATTGACGATACCTATCCAGCGTAGTTAGACCTGTTCTAGTTTCTTCAGAGAAAAACAACGACCGCCAATTATTACCACGTTGCAAGCGAGATGGGTCATTTCTGTTTGAGGGCCAAAAACGTGAACGTTCGTCAAAGTGCTAAAAAGGTTAACGCGCCACGATCATTTACTTGTTACTTACTCGTTCCTAAAGCCAAGAGCAAACCGCACCAGAGAGAGATTTAATCGGCTGTCACTTAGAGGTCCATTACTTACTTTCTTGTTCTCAACTATTTTCCCACACTTGTTTGTGAGATAATTGTTTTGTTGTGATGCCTACGTATGGTAAGTGTTGGTGATGCTGTAGTTTAACGTACTTGGAAATTTGAATTTTTGGCGGGAAATCAGCTTTTGAAGCACCAGTGCTGTAGCATTTTCTCGAGGATTTTTAAAGATTGAGTGTAGAACTAAAGAATCATTCACTTTTCTCAATAAACCAAATGAAATAAATGATCAACTTCATTGGTAACACACTTCGTCAAATTGTCTCCATATAACCATTTTCTCTAAATCCGCATCACTATTTTTCCATCTATTGATTTATGTCCAAAAAAATTACGGACGACCAAATCAATTCAGAGAATGCTATTGGACTAATGTCTGAAACGGATGAATTTCCACGAAAGGTTTAAATGGAACAAAACCAAAACAAGCAAATAAACCAACAGGTAAATCTGCCACCTGAGAAAGAAATCAGAGCAGCGTTTGCTTAAAAAAACGGAGACACATTTGATGGTTCTCAGTTGAGCCATTCACAACAGGAACCAGCCATTCATGAATTGTAGGGATGCGAAAAGGACTCGCATTTTGCAATTGTTTGCCAGCCTATGATTTCATCAATTCTCTCGAGCTACGTGCATAATCCATCTTAAATGTACCTGTTATTCACCTGACCTCTTGCGCTCGGCGGTACCTGCTGTAGTAGTTGGTTTGCTATTGTCCAGCCGACAAAACTTTTTGTCGCTACGTGCTTCCAGTTTTGACCATAATAGGCTGCAGAATTTTTTTCAGGAAAGAACATAATTGACAAACATAAAGAGGTCTTGTTAACGTGCTGTAGGGTTTAGGCGAATTAACAGACGAAAGGAGAAGTATTGGTACGCGATAGATACAGCAGTGATGATGATCAAGGAATGTATCTAATTAGAATGGGAAGTAGCTCAGAATATTTGATTCTTAAATTTTTATAAAACTATTTATTGCGAAAATCGCCTCATTGTAAATAATTTGATTTAAGAGGGACTTCAAAGTTTAGTGCAATTAATTTTACTTGAGCCTGTAACTCACCAGATGACCATACCATGATGATACATATTCAGAAATAAAACACTTTTGAGAACACTTAAAAAACGACAAGAATGTCATTGTTGCTGCGTTCCATCTTCTATTGTTGTCCGACTCTCTTATTCCATTGTTTATATCACTTCTTCGGAAGATTGTTATGAGAAAACAGGTACTCGAAAACCGCACCCAGTTCCATGGACCGAAAGAGACACTTGGTTGCCTAGGTGGTCTAGTGCTAGCATAAACTGCATTGCACATACTGTGAGGATTGGAGGAAAAATAATCCTATTATTATTTTAATTTCACACCGTTGTTGGTCGCCTAGAATAGTGCGGGCCTAGCGCGGATAGAACCATACCTGGACCGGTCGGCATGTCACTTCGCGCTTTCATGTGTGTGGCACTTCAGGTGTTTTGGGTCATTTGATGCACTCTAATAAATATATCATTCCTTAAGATGATACGTTAGTGAGCGTGGCGAATCAAAGGAACTGTTGTAGGTAAGCGCCGATTATTGAGAAATTATTCTAATCGACGTCATGATAGTGTCAAGCGTATGGCTTTTGAGTAAATAATTGAAAATTTATGGTGATTCTGTTTGAATGTAGTTATTATGCTGTTTGCTGGAGATTTTAGGCTTAACTTATATCTTTTTTGAGATTAACTATCCTTTATGGAACTTTAGAATTGGAAAATGTGGTCAAGGAATGTTAAGATAAATTCAAAAGAAATTGTAAGAAGAAATATTATAACATTTGATATTCGGAGTGGTTTTTTGATAGTTTAGGTAACCAGAGTACAGATAATTAAGCACTCAAAATAGCTATAAACTTTATTAAAATCAAATTTGTCTGGCCCAAAAAACTTGATAAATTAGGTTTTCCAGAGAAAATAATTTCAATTTGACATCTATCAAGTTGGAGGAAGAAGACACCATCTCGTGAATTCAAAATTATTTGGAGAAGTTTTCTTTGCAAATCAGCTATTTTTGATGAAATTAAGTGGTGAAGGAGCTGTGCTGGGTCTTTGGTGAAAGTCTCAGCTATGTAAGTAGCTAAAGTCTAAGTATTGAATTTTCACATTTTTAAGCTTTTAAACCTAGAACGGTGGATTTTTTATGCCATTGTCTTATTTCAACGAGGGCAGAGATTTTCGTGTAGTCGATTGAAGAAAAGTTAATATCCATCGATTTTTTTTTTACATTTACTCATACTCAAAAAAGTCTGCGTACATCTCATTTGTACAAACTGAATTATGTTGGAATCGTATGAATCAATAATGTGATCTTGATTCAATCATTTCGATAAAAGAGCCTAAACTGCAAGAAATGTATTGAAGCAGGTTTGTTTAAAAAATTCCCAAAATTATCGAACATACATATAGTAATTTCAATACTTGGAAGTCTGTGAGCAGCCCCAAAAATGTCTGCGTACACATCACAAAATTTGGGGATTCCCCGAAATGTGCAATGTTGATGCCTTCATTTTTTCATTGTTCTGCGTGACAGTACTTCATTGGAAAATTGCCTGTGTGTTTTGCGTGAATCAAAGATTATTCTCATAGTAAAATTGCGTGAAAACGGGAAAAGTTTTCGTGAAATCGCAAAATTAGTTGGGAGAACCCATTCCTCCGTCCAAAGGGTTGTTGCTAGTTACAAAGAAAGCGGTTTGATTATTTCACGGCATCGGTCAGGACGTCCTCCCAAACTTAAAGCACGTGAACGTAGGAGTATTATTAATGCTCTGAAACAAAATCCCCGATTAACCGCGTTCCGAATTGCGCAGGATATAAGAAAGAAATACAATAAAACAACAAGCGATGAAACAGTGCGCATAATTCTCAGAAAAGGCGGTTACCATGGTCGAGTCGCACGTAAAAAGCCGTTCATATCGGAACGGAATCGCCGAAAGAGAGTGGCATTCGCCAAAAATTATGTAAATATGCAAAAAGAATTTCGGGAAAGTGTTCTTTTTTCGGACGAAAGTAAGTTTTGTATATTTGGGATAAAAGGACACAAATAAGTAAGGAGAAAACGCTCGACAGAATTCAATAAAGAAAATTTGATTCCCACTGTAAAGCATGGTGGCGGCGGTGTGATGGTTTGGGGGTGTATGGCAGCCAGTGTAGTGGGGCAACTCGTTTTCATAGAATCTACAATGGATAAATACGGGTACCTTAATATTTAAAAAAATAATATTAAGCAAAGTGCCGAGAAATTGCGGCTGGGGAACGCATTTTTCTTTCAGCACGATAATGACCCCAAACATACAGCTGAAATAACTAGGCTTTGGTTGGCCTACAACGTCCCAAAACTCTTAGGTAATCACCAGATTTAAACCCAATTGAGCATTTGGAGAATTTACTTGAAAGAAAAATTCGAGAGCATGACATAACTAGCAAAGAGTCATTAAAAAATGTTATTTTGAACGAGTGGAACAAAATAACGGCTGACGAAACATCAAAACTTGTTCAATCCATGCAAAATAGGCTAAAGGAAGTCATTTATAGGAAAAGCTATGTAATGTGACGCCTACGCCCGTGAATCCGTGTGATTCCGATCCCGAACCCTGGCACCCGGCCAGAGATGTATGACTTCGAAATGCAAGCAGACTTTATCTTTCGTGCAGCCAGCATTGCGCCGAAAATATTTTTTCTTCAAATATTTATATTTGTGGAGAAATATTTTCTGTCAATGTGAGCCGCTGAAGTAAAACTCTGATACATTTCGAAGCATATCTATCTGGCAATGCCTCCCACAGTTGCCATCCAAATGTCAAAGAGGCAGAAGGTGTTCGCGGTTAACTGTCCGATGAGTGAGAGTGTGATTAAAGTGTTAAAATGGTTTTATTTTGACACTGGTTTAGGAATTCGTACATAATGATTAAACAATCGAGTTTGACAAAAAAAAAAAAAATCATAAATGAAATTGTGTATGATAGAAAATATAAGTAAAGATTGAGTTTTGGATAAAAAAATTTTCCAGATATGAAGTAGATTAGACAACTAACGGGACTTTATGAGGGAGAAGTCTCGCGAGGGTTAGCGGATTAGCGGTAAGTCCGAAGAAAATTAGCGTGGCGTGAATATATAACGCAATATAAATTTATTTCCAGGAGAGGGTGAATCTTGTTGGAATTTCAAGGCATTTTAATTAGGAATATCGACTTATTCGGCTTTTAATGCTTCTATACAGCTGAACCGAAATCAAACTATAGCAGCTGGGTCGGAGATATCAGACAAGAAAGGGAGAACAATACTTCGCCCATAGCGAGCGATATTAGAAATTTCAGCGGTGGCGGAAAGAAAAAAGTCAATTCTGATAAGTGGTCACTATTGACCAAAAAAAAAAAAGGAGTGAAGTTAAAGCGATCTCGAGGTATGTAAAGCTTGTTGTTCTTGGCTATAACAAAAGAACGAGGGAATCAGGATCAGATCTAGTCCGGCTCCTAGATTTGTGTTGGATAGTTTATCTGGGAGTTGAAATGGTTTGGGGGAGGAATATGACAATAAAGGAGTGAATTTATAATTTTTCTCACCCCGGGATGAATTGGATGATGGGAAAAGTTTGATTGGAAAGAAGGATAATTCGATTGGGAGCTTTAATACAATTTTATAAGAGCACCCTTAAATTTAAATTGCATTCATAGCATTTGTTACATTGGGAATTGAGCGGTTTGAGGAGGAATATTTGAGATTAATAAAATTCTAGTTCCTACCTTCTTGAGATGAAGGTAAAGATGTATAAAATTTGATGCAAGGAAGGATAATAAGAGGATTGCGAGTCCTGTGACCACGAAGTCTTAAACTTAAATTTAATTTAGAGCTCTTTTAACACTATAATTGACGGTTTCGAGTTGAATTATTTTTTTGCTTTTTACTAAATTTTGCATTGAGTCAGAATTAATTTTCTAAATAAGTTTTTTTATATAGCGGATATCCTTTTTAATCAATCCCAAAAGGATTTATTTTTGTTTGTAAAGTTTTGATGGTGGTTTTCCACAAGAATCGAGTTTTATCTGTATATTTATAAATTCATGGCATTTTAATTTCGAATTAAAATAAAATTGAACTTTCTCCCTGTTAATAAATTTACTTAATTGAATTGATGGCGATTCCGTTCAATGATATTTAAACTCATTCCGTTATTATTGTAAGAAAAGTAATTTGAATGCAAAACTCAATAAAAATCGTTGAAATTTAGCAAGTTAGCGCGTAAATGTGATTAACAATTTGTCAGAATTGAAACAAGGATATGATTTAAATGAAAAACAAGGACTGCACTTCAACTGACAGAAATTCGATTGAATTCTTTGAATTTATCAAGATCACAATTGCCCAGAAGCCACTCCTGTTGAATCTAGATTGAAATAAAGGACCTTTAAACTCAAGTCATTGAAGTAAAATAATGTACAGTACAAAAATAGAATTATCATTTGTAATAAAAAAATAATTTGAATTATCTAATCCTTTTTAGGTCTTTGTAAAAAATTTTTTACAAAGACCTACTAGTTTCGCGACCTGTCTGTCCGTCTGTCCGTCCGTCTGTCCGTCCGTCCGTCTGTCCGTCTGTCCGTCTGTCCGTCTGTCCGTCTGTCCGTCTGTCCGTCTGTCCGTCTGTCCGTGCGTCACAGCTGATTTCCTCAGAAACTGTAGAAGCTAGAATGCTCAAACTTTGTGAAAAGGTCAGAAGTGATAGTCTCTCAAAAGTTAAGGCCTTAACAAAAATTTAAAAAATGTTTAAGGGGGGTCCTCACTAATAACGAATTGGCCCTTAAAAATTTTTTTTCATCAAAAGTAGTCGAGTGGGGTATCAAATGAAAGGTCTTGATTAGAACTTTTAGAATCTGAAATAAAAAAATCATTTTATGAATTAGGGGGTTCAGGGGAAGGCAAAATGTACCCAAAATTTGTGTCCCCCCCCCCCCTCGCGATTGGACACCTTTCAGCCGAAAAATCTGAAAATTATCACGAACGTGGACCTTCATGAGTACAAGGGCAACAAATACCTTAGAAATCGAAATTCACTCAACTTTGTTAATAATAGTATGATTTGTAGATTTTACATTTTCGCCCATAAAATCAAAACGGTACCTTTAAACTTCTTGAAATTTTGCAATTATATAGACTAACATAAGATGTATATATTCACAAAATTTAATTGAGATCGAATCATAATCAAGTGAGTTATAGCCATTTCAAATATATGGAATTACACCAACAATAACATGTGTTTATGGTTGATATAGGGTTTTCCAATAAGAGGTGTTATTTTGATATTAAAAGAAAAATGCCATTTTTAATACAAATGATCAAATGTTTATTTCATTATCAAGAAGAAGATATGCCGTTAATAGCAATAATTAACATTGAGCAAATAACCACTACGACACGCTTACAGGACCATATCCTCTTCATGAAATTTTCCATAACCAAATCGCAAAGTGGTTGTCCTCGATAGCCTCACGAATTTCATCTTTGAGATCTTGAATCGACGCTGGGCTATAGGCATAGGCCTTTTCTATTACGTGGCTCCAAAAGAAGAAGTCGCAAGGTGTTAAATCAGAAGATCTATTCAAAATAACACCTCTTATTGGAAAACCCTGTATATATATATATATATATATATATATATATATATATATATATATATATATATATATATATATTTGAAATTAACCAAGGCACTTTTATTTTCTTTCAATTTTCATGAATATTTAAGGAATAGTGTTCAATCGGCCGAGCATTCAGAAAAATCATTTAAGCTAGATTAAAATGGCGGCTGCACTGTGCTTATGAAAGAAACTGTGCATCTTTTGTATAAATTTGAACGATTTCATATCTAAGTATTGCATGAATAATTCAAGTTATCGATTCACGCCATCAGAAAACCCTAGGATGTTTACAAAGACCTTCTGGTAGGAGCACTCTCCTGCTTACTCAACTTGTTTCAAAGTGCAATCGGTCGGTAAATCATACCAAGTTTATTGGAGCGAGTAACTATTTCCCAAAACTTACATTGTCCGCATCCACTGATTGCATTCAAATAGTCAAAGAAAATACAAAGCTTAAAAAGTAAAATAATTTGTGCCATACAACTTTCCCATTTTTATACAAATAAAATAAATTTGATTGTAATTATTTAATAAAAAAAATAATATGCAAAATATCAAATGATTATTACGATTCAACCTCGTTTTCGTTGAATATCGAAGAACAGAATTCAAAAAAAAACCAAAACAAAAATTAAGACGAAATTAAAAAAAAATACTCGGCTGTGCATTTTGTTATAATAAACAGAAAAGATTAGAAATATATTTCATCACTTATAATTTCATACAGAAAAATTTATGTATGAAAAAAAAAAATTTAAGGTAAATTCTTTCAAAAAGTATAAAAACACTCTAAAGACACTAAAAAAAAAGAGAAATAAATCAATAAGAAATGTACAATAAATGATCTTACTAGAAGAAAAAAAAAACTTTCAAAAAAGGAAGAACGCAAAATAACATTTATTTTTTAGTCTCAGAATTAAAGGAATCAAATTGCATATATGTTGCCTTAATGCCATTAAATATGAAATAAGATAAGATCAGTCTCTCAGTTTTTTTTTAAATTTTAATCCGTAAAATTCATGCATGGATTAATAAAAATTAAAACAACAATAGTGATAAAATACTGAAAATTTATACAACTTGAATTTTTCACAAAAAAAAAGAAAAAAACAAATTGGACAACAAATAAATCAAAAGTCCGAAAACAATATTTTAGTAAAGAAGAAGAAAAAAAAAACTTTCAAAAAAGGAAGAACGCAAAATAACATTTATTTTTTAGTCTCAGAATTAAAGGAATCAAATTGCATATATGTTGCCTTAATGCCATTAAATATGAAATAAGATAAGATCAGTCTCTCAGTTTTTTTTTAAATTTTAATCCGTAAAATTCATGCATGGATTAATAAAAATTAAAACAACAATAGTGATAAAATACTGAAAATTTATACAACTTGAATTTTTCACAAAAAAAAAGAAAAAAACAAATTGGACAACAAATAAATCAAAAGTCCGAAAACAATATTTTAGTAAATTTTAATATAAAAAGAAAGTCCAAATCAAAGCTTGATGTAAAGCTCACTTATATATAAATTTAAATTATACACGCACAGACCGAAAAAAAAGAGACGTCTCTAAATATTGTATTTTCATATAAAATAAAAAAACAAACGAAAGATATTTTATTGAAAGTCATTGTAAGACTATTAAAGTATATTTAATTCAACAGAAAATATGAACAAATCAAATTTATAGTATGTATAAATATATATTCTATTGTTACAAAAAAATACCCCATTTATAAAAAGCAAAAAAAAATCAACAAAAAAAATAATTTTGAGCTGAATATGTTCTCTACATTTGTTGCTATGTACACAGGAAAAGATAATTTAAATTAAAAATGAAGTGCTAAAGAAGCCATAAGCCTTTCCGTTCCGCATGCTCTTTCTCTTGCAGCGGAAGTGATGACCGAGGGTAAGTATGTCTTGAAGAGAGTTAGGTTTTTATAATCTGCGGATGATTGATTTCGAGTCGGTTACGGTCCACGGTACCCTTGTTTGCGCTCGTTTTTTTATTAGAGTAGGTTATTTAGGACTTGAGGTAGTTTAGCTTGTTTTCTGGTACCGCGTCGGTGATTCGGTAACGCGCCTATGGTTTTAGATTTTGTAGTGTTTTGAATTGAGATCTGTGGAGAGATCACATCCAGAACTAACGCAACGTAGGTTTCCTGTTCTGGATGAGTAGATGTTGACGCGTTTGTAAATCGGGCATGTGAATCGGTGGCTGAGTTACGTAACTCGGACTCAGTCTGCTCGCGTAAGACCCGCGACCGAAACTCCTCTCCGAACTATGTAGCTAGCCTACAAGCAGCCACCATGGAGTAGACTAAGTGTGACCGGACTTGTTGACCTGAAGGGTACAGTCCGTTGTCGCTTCCAAGACTGCACGTCTCGAACCGATGAGAGGTCGGTTCTAATTGCGATCGAACGAGACGGAAGTAGGAAACCGTTACAGCTATGCTACTAGATATTAAGGTTCAAAATCTGAAAGTTAATATAGTGGTTTTCAAATAAAATGAATAAATTTTTTCAGGTGTACGCAGACTTTTTTGGATGGATTTTCACGATTTTTTGGAAGAAACTTTTTTATTTTGGTTATTCTAAACAGCAAACGAGTGATCAGTTACATATTTATGTACCATATTCTTTAATGAATATAATAAAGATAAGATTTTAAGTTATAAACAAATGGCAAAGGTTTTTATATTGATATATTTGTTACGACCAGCAAGTATACGCAGACTTTTTTGAGTATGTGTATTTTTAATACCATGGAAGCCACCGCTGTTGCAGACATTGAATTTGACAGAGAGATGTTTAACTCCGGATGACATACTGAGTCACGTCATAGATCTTCTGGGGTACCCTCTGCTCGTTTTGGGCCAACTCACATTAAATTTCTAACACATAAAGCAAAAGAAGGGAGGGGTCATAATGAGAAATGAATAAATTTCCTTTGCCAAACAATAACTAGCTTTAAATTGTATTTAATTATTCTCAAAAGGGATACACTCAGATACAAATTCACTGTAAAATCAATATTCAGAACTGTTGAAAACAAATTTTATGATTTGCTGTTGAATTTTATTGTTATAACAGCTCATCCCCAAATTTCTAGAATTTCAACGAATTTTATCTGTTCATTGCTTGTGTACATCGTGCTTTTAACCCTTATCACCCTGGGATGAGTCTCGGAGACTCATTTGAAATTGGTTCTTACAAAACTGTGACAGAATCATTTTTTATTGTCTACGGCGGTATATGTATTCTAATAATTATTATTTACGAACCTGTATGTATAAAAAAATGTTTTATTTCAACTAACACAATCCCGATAGGGTCATTCTCAAAAAAGTAACGTTAACGCCTGCGATGAGTCTCACAGTCTCACTCACTCACTCACTCGCTATTCTATTTATAGACAAAGAACAGAAACGGGTCATTTTTTTCTTCTCTATTTCTATGGACAACTGCTTATTTTGAATTATTACATTCTAATCGGTTGTGATTGTTATCAATAAGTGAACTGAACGAATATTACTGATATACTCGTAATCATAAAAATACAGTGCTGAGTTTTTTGTGCAAGGTAAATTTTGTAAAGAAAGGTCAACAGAAATTGTATTAGTTTTTAACCGACTTCCAAAAGAAAGAAGGTTATCAATTCATTGCGTATATTTTTTTTTTTTTTGCTTTATTTTTTTTGTATGTTCACGCATAACTTTTTTCATATTCTTATTATATGTAGAAAACGACCATTGACGGATGATGAAATTCAAATGGCAATGCAGGAAAGTGATGAAGATTCTGAAAACAACTCGCAACAGGATATTGAAAGTGATTTTTCCGATAGTGATCTGGACATATTGGAAAATGAATCCAATATCGCTGATGAGCAACTAATGTCAGAATCGGATAATGAGGTAGCGGAGCCAGCTGCGGAAGCAATGTGTTTGACTGGTAAGGATGGCACCCAGTGGCGATCAATCCCATATCCACTCGGTAGGACTCCCGCACATAATATCATAAAAGGTGGGGTTCACAAAGTCAGACTAGTCCCGGGAAAACAAGTTGATTCGCCAATCGATGCTTTTTCTCTTATCATAAGTGATAACGTCATCGATATAATTGTCAAATGTACCAATTTGCATGGTTTGCAATTACACAAAGAAAAGTGGAAGAACACAGATGAAACTGAGATTCGTTGTTATATCGGACTGCTGATTCATGCTGGGACCAATAAACAAGGATGTTCAGACATGCGAGAATTTTGGCACCCTTTGTCTGGTAGTATTTTATTCAAAGCAAGTATGTCCCGCGATCACTTTGAAGTACTTAGTCAGTGCCTCCGGTTTGATGACAAAACCACGCGCTCAGTAAGAAGGAGCAACGACAAATTTGCGCCCATTCGTGAGGTTTGGGATTTAATAAATTCCAATTTATTAAAACGTTACATTCCTGGAGAAAACCTGACAATTGATGAGCAACTAGTGCCTTTTTGAGGTTGAGTATCTTTTCGGCAATATATTCCTTCTAAGCCAGATAAATACGGAATGAAAATTTGGTGGATTTGTGACAGCACGAATAGCTATCCACTTCATAGAATTCCATATTTAGGAAAAGAGGGTCCGGATAGGTCTTTCAATCTTGGAACCAAAGTGGTAGAAGAACTGTGCATCCCATTTCACAGAACAAACAGAAACATCACGTTTGATAACTTTTTCACTAGTTTTGAGCTAGCGCAAAAATTATTTAGCATCGAACTGACTAGCGTTGGGACTCTGCGCAAAAACAAAAGTTGCATTCCACTAAATTTTCTCCCCCATCGCCATAGACCTATAGAGTCAAATGTTTGTGGTTTTCGAAAAAATATGACATTGGTAAGCTATGTACCAAAGGAAACCCGAGCCGTGATATTGTTATCGACGATGCATCACGACAATAGTATTGATGCCGAGAATAAAAACAAATCTGCTATCAATTTATTTTATAATGCTACAAAAGATGGAGTAGATACATTGGATCAGCAATGTCATGCTTTTTCCGCAAGACGGAAAACAAAACGATGGCCAATGGCACAGTTTTACAACATAATTGACGTGGCCGGAGTAGCAGCTAAGATCCTGTGGCTAAATATGTATCCAGACTGGAATGCTACGAAACCAAATACGCGTCGTAAGATTTTTCTTCAAGAATTGGTGTTGGAATTAGCAAAACCAAACATCGAGAGGCGCAGTTCTGCATATCACTTAAAATCGACAGTTGATGCTATGAACAGGGTTCATGCTCCAGAATCCGCCAAATCTAAAGACAACAAAGCGAAGGTGCTTTATGTGTCCAGCAGCACTTGGTCGCATGAACAAACAAATATGCAGTGGCTGCAAGAAAAACGTTTGCAGTGAGCATGCAGAGAAAATCGTAGTTTGTAAGAACTGTAATCATAAATAATAAATTTAATTTTGTATTACATATTTTTCAAACTCTAATTATTTGTACTATTTCTATCTTTCATAATGACTAATAGAATAACTAGTCTAACATAATAAAGGACTTTCTGTATAAACTCTCTAAATGAGTCCCAGAGACTCATCGCAGGCATTAATGTAAGTGAAATGACCTAGGGTGATTAGGGTTAACAAATTTTTCGGTTGAATTGACCGTTTTATCTGTTATTTTAGCATACTTTTTGCCGGCGAAAAATTTCAGATGACATGCGTTATTTTAACAGCACCCAATGTTAACGTCAACAGTTCCAACTGTTGAGCCAACACCCTAAATTCACTTTATTACCACTGTGCTACAATCAACATAGCAAATAATAAGGAACGTCAAGTTACGTAGCGCGCACATAGTTCGTCTACATACGATTCGCGCGATTTGAAGACGTTGGTGAGTTCGACCAAATAATCGAAGTCGCGATATCGATGCAAATGAAGGAGTGCGATCCGGAGGAATTTTCTAAACACACAATTATGACGAGAATCACTTACGACTCGCTCCTTGTGTTACTAAAAGAAAAGTTAACGAGATTTTCAAGGCCGGCTGTTCCAGCAGAATGTAGGCTGGCATTAACTTTATCGTAAGTGCATACATTGTAGAATGAATCCTAGATTGAAGTTTTAAGTTATGTGTTTGTTACACTTCAGATTTCTATCTCAAGGAGTGTCGCATACGTTTCTAGGATGGAGTTTCAAAATGGATAGGGAAACAGTAAGGAAAGTTATCCTAGAAACATGCGATGATACATGGGTGATTTTGAAGGAGTTCTTCGTGACCACACCAAACATAGAGAATCTCCGCAGCATTGCTGATGATATCAGAAATCGGTGGGATATGCCCCGTTGTGTTGGTATCATTGATGACAAACACATCAACATCCAAAATCTACCGAATAGTGGCTCTTCATTTGATGATTGCAAATCGTCTTTTAGCATTGTTCTACTCGCTTCCTGTGATTCAAGGTACACATTCACGTACGCTAAAGTTATGGTGGTGAGTAGTTGTTTATAATGTTTTATGATTTCATTTATATTAATTAACTTTTCGTATAAATTTAAGCTAATTCGGCATTTGATAAAAATAAAAACTACTCAGTGGCGAACTGCCGCTGGCTCCACCCGCGAAACTACCGAGTTCGGCGGTGAACTTCCCATACTATTTTGTAGCGGACAACGCCTTTCCCTTGAAGGAAAATTTGATGCGGCCATATCCAGGAAAACGACTGGAAAGCAGCAAAATTATCTTTGATTATAGACTATTCCGTGTGCATATGCTTATGGAGAATGCATTTGGAATTCTAGTGAGCCGGTGAAAAGTGCTGCGGGACTCCTTGACATGCTTCCCTCAAAATGCAGAAAAAATAGTGTTCGCTTCAACTGCACTTCACAACTTTATCAAACTAAACGAGAATGACACTAGTGCATACTGTCCCGCTTCATTTGTAGACCGGGAAGACGACGAAGGAAACGTAATTCCGGGGAATGGTGAAGGCAGGTTGGGTGCGACAACAGATTCACAAATGCTACTATGGGATCAAATAATGCGGCACGAATAGCGTAACATCTACGTGATTCTTTGAAAGAATACTTCTTAAACAAAGGGGCGATAAACAAACAAATTTCATCGAGAAGAAAATAAAAGCTGTTTGGAATGTGCGGTTATAAAATATTATTTTCAACCAAAAAATTTAAAATATAAAGAAAATATTGCGAATAAAAAAACCAGAATAAATAGTCTCTTCTTGTTACTAAAATTATATTTTGTTAGGCGTCCGTCAGATAGGACAAAATTCTTAATTTTAAAAAAATATTGCAAAAAGAAACAAGTTGGGTAAACAGACCTACGCTCATGTCAGAAGGGTTTTGTATTCAATTTACAAAATGCAGTCACCAGATCGAATCAAATCAAGAAACATGTCAAAGACGATTTTATTGGAGAAAATATGAAATACGAAGATCATACTATTATTAACAAAGTTGAACGAATTTCGACTTCTGAGATTTTTGTTATTGTTATACTCATAAATATCTCCCTTGATAATTATTTCAGATGTCCATTCGCGAGGGAGGAAACCCAATTTGTTCGAATCCTAGAATGGCTACAAAGCCCTTTTGCTAGGAGCTCGCTCCCGCCTCCTTGACTAGTTTCACTTATGAGCATTAATTGTAGGTACTCATCTTCAGTCATTCATTAAATTGAGTCAAGTGTTAAAAGCATGCACCTTAAACGTTGAAGTTGGGAAAAAATAACTCAAAATTATCCAATCTTCGGATTTAAAACAGCCACTATTTTGTTTTACGATTACTGATACCACAAGCTGAACCGATTCTCAAAGATCTACATGACACCTATCATTCCTGAAATTTTCATGCAAATCCTAGCAAAACTGTAGTGTCTGAGTCGGTAAAAAGCGCATGTTGTTCCATAGCCATATGTTGCCATAGTAATAAATGCAGCACATATTGTTCCATAGTAATACAGGACCGCTATAACTTCGCTAAATATGATTCAATCTTTATGAAACTTTCATTTAAGGGTACCGTCAAGATTTTATTCAAGAAAACATAAAATCGATAAATGATACTATTACTAACAAAGTTGAGTGAATTGTGACTTCTCATGTATTTGTTGTTGTTGTACTCACCAAGGCCTACATTCCTGATTTTTTTAGATTTTTCGGATCACAGGTGTCCAATCGCGAGGGGGGGGACACAAATTGTTCGTGTATTTCCTCTCCCTGTGCGCCTCTCGAAGCAAACTTTGCCAAACTAAGACCTGTTTTGAAAAGTTCTCATCAAGACCTTTAATTTGATACCCATTTCGGCTACTTTCAATTAATTTTTTGTTGGGGGGTCACTCCCCTATATGGGGAGACCCCCCTTAAATACCTTATAAAATTTTTTGTAGTTGAACTTTGAAAAGAACACCACTTTACATCTACATACAAAATTTGATGTATATAGCTTAAGTAGTTTCCGAGAAAAACTGCTGTGGCACTCGGACGGACGGACGGACGGACGGACAGACAGACGGACAGACGGACAGACAGGACGCAATTTTAGTAGGGTTTTGTAAAATTATCTTACAAAACCCTAAAAATAAGACAAAAAGCCTCTTCTGGCCACTAAAATTGTATGTTGTTGGTTTTCATTCTCATTCTGCAAAAAAGGCATATGTTTAGGTGATGCATTCAAACTTATTGTAAAATTTACCTCGCTTCATTTGCCGATCCAACTCTGGTCGACAGATGTCTACCAGATACGATAATATATCGCCTTTGCCCGAGCCCTGTTATCGGAGCACAGTTCGCTTAGCAAAGAAGTGACAGTTATACCAAAAGTGTTCGGGGCTTTTGTACACTCTGTGGTGGCTTTGTTTTCAAGGTATTTATTGGAGGTGTAAGCGCCGTACTCATCTCTTCTTGGAGCCGAGTATGCGAAATTGCCTTGCACCTACGACTCTCATCGAGTAGCCTTTGGAAGGAGTTGCTGTCGATCTCTTCATCAAAAGTTAATTCACCCAATGTATACTCCTCTCGCAGGGAGAATGCCAGTCGACAAGAGCACCGTTGGAGGCTAGCTTTCTTTGGGGAGCGTTGCCCCCATGGACCCGAGGATATGGGGGGCGCCGTGAGGTTCCCTCCTGAGATGTCAGGTAACAACTCTGATTGGAGCTGGACTACGCTTTGGACAACGAACTGGAATTGACGCTTTGGGCTGGCGGATGTGATGGTTTGGACCTAGTTGCTTTGCACACTAGCGCCGAGGTGAAACTCGCGTTTGAACGGCTCCAATTCAATTATCATACCGTCTCCGTCCCGGTAAAACCTTGGCAGGCGTCGGAGTACGTTCGAAGTTCGCACTATTGGGTTGCTGGTGTAGGTTCGGTTGAGACGGACTCCCGATTAGCGCTGGTCTGGCTCTGAGCACTTGTCCCCATAAAGGCTTGTGTCAACCTTCGCATGGCCTCCCTGCTCTGCGAAGATAACCATGGGACCAAAAAGGCGACTACACACACGAACGGAGATAGCGGCTCCGAGGGGGGACCCAACCAAACTGGAGCAAACAAAATCAAAAGACCACAAAGACCCAGAAAAAGAAACGAAAAATAATAACGACGACGCAACCAGCGGTTGCAGCCACGATGCCAACAGTACATCACGAGCGATACTAACAACGACAAAAATGAAGACTAACACAACGACAGTGAAGACGGACAAAAAACGGAGAATAGCAGACAGTCTGGTTCCGACTGAGATTCCTGCGGCGTTCGGGCGCAGCAAAAAAATGATGTGAACGCCCGAGTGTCCTATTAAGCAGAAGCGGTAAACTCTGCAGGACACTTCAGGTGTTCGAGCAGTAGGAGATAACATAAAGAACACCAAAAATTCGATTGTCACTGCTGCGATCGTTACCGAAGCGACCGATGCAAGGGTCGCAAATTGCGACATTGCAACGAAAAATCCAGAAGCCAACGAAGAGATTACGGCACTAAAAGCAAAGAGTGACCAGACACCGCGTGAATGCACCGCCAAAGTTGAAAATGTGGCGGAAGTACTGCACTTGGAAACGGAACGTGATAACCTCTCCCAAGGATGGTTGCAAGGTACAATTGCGGCCCAGTGATACGAAGAGGAAAGACTACTCCGAAAAGCGGGAGATGTTCTAAAAAGAATACAAGCTGCATGCGACTCCCCAAAAATCAGCAAAGCAGCAAAGGCAGGGCTCCTTGAAGGGCACTATCGGAGGAGCTGGTTAAGGTCCGAAGACGAAGAGAAGGCTAAAGAGGCACTTGGGGCGAAATCTAAAGGCGACATGCAGATAGCTCCACCATTAAACGTCAATAAAAGAACGGCGTCTAGCCCAATCGAAGGAGATCGCGATAAAAGAAGGAAGGAAGAAGCACTTGACGGGCGTGGAGCACCAGATCAGTGGTTCCAGACAGTGCTTACCAAAGGAGCGAAGAAAGCCGCAAAGAAACTCCTTCAAAAAAAGCCAGAAAGTAAAAATCGTACGAAGACACCAATACTACCCTTAAAGTAGAACGACCAACGAGGTCGAGCCACATACTGGTCGAATTTGAAGCAGAGGCCGGCAATAAAGATGCATTCTGTGACGCAGTAAAGAAAGTCCTCGGCAAAAGCGCAACTATAGCTCCACTCGAGCCGATGGCAATGCGTGACGGATCTGGCCGAGGTAGAAGAGGCCATCAAAAAGGAGTTCCCTAGCGTGGGAAGGATCAAAGCAAGACTGACACCAGAAAACAACAGGGGACAATGCATGGCCATAGTTTACTTGACCGAAAAGGACGCCAAACAATTCCTGAACAAGGGCAAAGTACGAATTGGATGGTTTGTCTGTAGGATACGGCGAAGAGCAACGCCTCTCTAATGTTTCAAATGCCTTGGTTATGGTCACACCACACAAGGATGCAAAGGACCCGATAGGATTTCCCTATGTTACGAATGCGGTGAAATAGGACATAAAAGAAAAGAGTGTACGAAGGAGGCACACTATATTCTTTGCAAGGATGCTGATCCAAAACCTGATTTTGGACACGTCTTGGGATCAGGAAAATGCCATGTGTTCGAGGAAGCCCTAGCCAAGGCAAAATCAGAGCTTCGATGACCCGCATCCTGCAGCTAAACCTACCAGTTCAACCGCCCAAAATCTGAGCAAATCAGGGTAACGGCTGAGAAGGCTGCTTCGGGAATATCGGCTCTGAGTTGACTTATGGCCAATATAGGGGGACCCAGCCCATCAAGAAGACGCCTCTTGATGAGTGCTGTAGGGCCAGCGCTACTGTACGGAGCAGAAGTATGGGGCGCCGCTCTCAGCAAGGAGGTATACCGAAAACATTTGGCACAGGTACAGAGAAGGGGAGCACTGAGAATTGCATCATCGTATCCAATAGTCTCCGACTCGGCGGTGAGAGTGATTGCAGGCGTGATACTTGTCGCCCTCCTTGCTAGAGAGCGCCGCGCTATTTACCTGCACCGAAACAAGGATGCAAGGGAAATAGTTGTCCGCGAGGAGAGACAGCACCCGCTCAACGATTGGCAGCAGTCTTGGGTGAATTGCACGAAGGGAAGGTGGACTGCGCGCCTCATCCCGGATGTGAGACCGTGGATAAATCGAAGGCATGGTGATACTGACTTCTATCTGACCCAGCTGGCACGGGTGTTTTCAGTCTTACCTGCACAAGATTGGTAAGTCACGGTCTTCCGATTGTCGGTTTTGCCCAGGAGAGGAGGACTATCCCTGTCATATATTTTTTGCGTGTACAAAATAGGTCAGGCTGCGAGGGGAACTCTACAGGGAGGTGGGAGAGCTCACCCCGAATAATATAGTTGCGGTGATGCTCAAATTGGTTGACAAATGGAACCAGGTGGCGCATTATGCTCGGGCAGTCCTAAAATATAAAAGAGACTCACAGCAGCCGGGGGCGCTGGGGCTGGGAGATCGCTCTTCTGGCATTTCCTCTTCCCCTCTCCCCTCCCGCTAGGAAAGGGACTCCTCAGCTTGAAGGCACCCCACGGCGTAAAAAACTAGACCTGGCCCGAAGTAATGTGTCAAACGGTTCCATGCTGGGTTTTAAGTTTGACAGGGGAGGTGTTTAGTGGGTAGTCCAGTCACGCATGGGAATCCCACACTCTGTGCATAAATAGCAAAAAAATGTATACTCCAGCACCGAAGAGCTTGGGCTCGACGTCTTGAAGTTAGTTGCAGACCTGCAAATAATTTATTTATTTCGTTTCACATGCATGCGAATTCAAAGCATTAAAACTTACTTCCTTGATTGAATGTGTTCTTTGAAGAACGACATTTCTTCCCACAACTCCCATTGTTGGGGTCCGTCACCCCACGCACCTGACCCAGATGGAGAATGCAATGCTTTTAGCTCCCGACAGTATCGCTCGCGGAGGCTGCGGCCACACATCTCCTCTGGAATAGATGGTAAGCCATAGTTTATGTTTCTTTTAAAGTACCATATTGTACTTACCTGTTGATCTCAGCTGTTCTGCAATTCCAGCCCAGATGCGCCCTTTTGCGGCGGTATTTGTATAACCCCCGTGCTGTTTCTTAAATAACGCCAAATGGTCTTTCATCAGCTCGATCGATCGTTCATTAAAGCTGTCAATATCTTGGCTATACTGCATTTTCTGTTAAATAAATTGATTTTTTCGTTAAATATTTCAAAACTAGAGAGGAATTGAGCATAACAGATGAGAACACCTGTTTTCTGCATAATTCCTCACTAGCTGGACAACATTTTACTCACCCTTTCAAATGGCAAGCAACAATTTATCGTTGTCACTTAAGTTTCGATTCCAACTTTTCATGGTGCGTATGTCATCGTTATGTCAAATGTACTCAACGCCTTATAAAATATTTGGGCTGAACTTTTTTGACATTTGCTAAATGTCTGCTTATGTTCATTGTAGCTCAGCCTAAGAAGCTGTTAACTCAACAGATAGCAACTGTCGTTTTAACTGCTCAACTGTTGTTCTAACAATTTCACCGTTATTCTATCCAATGGCTAAGCCAAATTCGCTTGGTACCGCACTTTCAGAAAAACTGCGAAATAGTCAACGTATCGAAAGCGTGTTTTAAGTAAAGTGGATGTGAAAAAATCAATGAAAACATTAAACAACTAAAAAAATGCTTAAATGAAATTGAGTAACAAAGTAGGGAAATAGATTAAGTGGGAATAGCTAGTGTTTGGTGTAATTTATGCTGCGACTCAGTTACGAAGACTCATATCTGTGGATTCCGTAAGGAAACCCACGAGCGCCAAAGATCCACGGCACATCATAATATCAATGACATATTAAAACTTAGAAAGCATCGTTTCAATGGGACTCAAGATGGTGATTTAAAACTCCACTTAAAATGCTTAATGCATAGTGCGTTTGAAACGAAACTTTTCTGTTTAACTTGTCAGCAACTCATATGCTCAGACTGCAATTTACTTCCCCATAAATGACGCAAAGTAGACTCTGTTCGGAAAGTGTTCAAGTCCCATCAAATATTGCTGAAGGAATCAATTGAGAAAACTAAACCCCTCTGCGAATATGCTCATGTACCCACAATTGAAGTGAACATTATGGTGTTGGCAACACATTTTTTTTGGATCCAACAGATGCTCACATACTACAACTTAAACAGGGCAAGCTACGTGAAGTTACCTTGAATAGTCAATACTACTTGAAAGTTGAAGACGATGTGTGTTGTTGATATTTATGGAAATAGATCGACAAGATTACAATTAGGACGAACGGTGGTGATATTGCGTGATAGGAATGTTCCAAGTACTGGGGGATTTACTGCTGATAGCGATTCAAACAAATCATCATCTCCACGGGCTACAATCACTGTCTCAACAGCTTACAAAGTCTGTAAGTTTGCTACCTCACAACAACTGGGGCACAATTGGGGGAGAAAAAGATTAAATCGCCATCGACTTATATACACCTGATGACCAGAAAATACGTCTTGGACCACGATATTACGTAAAGTCATCATTTCAGGAGTCTTCGTCAAAATGGTAGTAGAATTTATGGTGAAACTGTGAAACATGGTACTACACTTGTTATTTGAACATTCGATAAACAAACTGCAAAGGCTAAACTTCAAATCTATAAAGAACTGACACTTCTCCTAAATTCTTAAACTGCGCAACCGATGTTGAGGCGATGTGGAACGCAGGTGGGTACGCGATGAACTCTTGTTGGGGAGTCACTGATGCAAGGCAGCACCGCAATTGAAAGCTCAATTGCCTCGAAGGGAAAAATTAACGACTGGCTGGTTGGAACCCTGCTGACGAGGAACCTGTGGAGAAAGAACGGGTCTCTTTTGGTGGACGAAGATCGACAGGGGAGGATCGACAGTGCGACGAAGTATCAAGAACGTGTATCTCAATCAGCAGCTTAACGGGGAAACAGTACATCATTTGGTGGAATTTTTATTAGTGACGTGGAAAATTGGCTGTGCAAGTTGTGGTGCGCTGGAGAGATAACTTCGCAATGTGACTTAATTCGGCGAGCCCCCAATCAAGAGATTAGAAGTAAGGACAGGTATTGTGGATATATTGTTCATGTACTTTAGCTAAACTGTAAATTCTATTTTGCAATTTGTTTTCTTTTTTAAAACACAGACTTTTTCATTTGAGTAAAATTATTCTTGTGTGGATTGTATATTTGGCTCGAGTGTGTTTCAGTGCCTGGAATAAACTTTCAGGGGGGTTTCAATTCATCCTACGTCGGGTGAATACATACCGGGTAAAGAGTGTGAAGTGGCCACCCTGTCCTCGAATAATTGTTCTTTCTGCGTAGTTCCTATCGAGGAGGCTCCGCTAGGTTTGGATAAAAGGTCTTGATTTCAGCTATACGAGCGGTGTTTCAAGGGTCCCGTTTCTCACTTGCCGGCTACTTGAGACCAAGGGACAAGTGAGTGGCACCTCTTACGACCATTTCCGACGGGTGAACTGAGTCCCAAGTCCCAAGTCAACGGATCCTCAATGTGGAGGGTAAAACGGACAAAGGGTAAATTTACCCCTTAACGAGTCAGATTGGAACAAGGGCAAAGTTAAGCAAAAAAATCAAGTCATGGAAAAGGGAGACAGTGATTTTTCAATTGAAACATGTTGCTTTAAATTTGAAGCTAATGCTTTACTCAATTTATGATACAGTTTTAATGTTGGTGGACTTATGCTTTTACTTTTCCATAGTTTGGCGAAGAAGATGATGTAACATCCACGTAAAAAAATATTTTAAAGTGGATTAAGTTAAATGCGCTAATATATTTTGGACAAAAAAGGACATCATTAGCAGATTATCAGCAATTCGGGTTTGGATCATTTTATTGCATCCAAAGAAAAAGTTTCATTGAATGATTCCGAAACTATTGCCAATAAAATTTGCGCAGCTTTCCCCAGTGAATCCACGGTATGGTTGATTTGTTTGGTTACAATCAATTGCAATTTTTTCGAATCCAGATTCTTTGCTTCGGCCGTCGAGGCAGGGCCAATAAGCCATATGGGAAAATCTACGATAGCTACTTTAATTTTTGCGTCAAAAGGCGCAGTTATCGATTTTCATTTCGAAAATTCTAACTTAGAGATTGATCAAAACCTAGCTGAAGGAATGAAATCATTTCTTAAATGTAACGATAGTCCAGTTGAAGAGATTACAGATAAATGGAGCACTGGCATTGTGTAAAACTCTCTAGGAGATAAGGGAGCAACATTGAAATTCATTTTTGAGTGGCCACTTTATAAACATGACAGTATTGGGCCTTCATTGGTTAGAATCGAAATTCTCACATAAAATTCAATTGCTGCTTACTTAATTTTTCTTCAGATCACCAAACATTGTCGATAATTAAATTGAAGTTCTTTTTTGCTAGCGCTATATATTTGCTTTGAAATTGCCGTAGACGGTCCCAAGCCCGTTTGAGAAAGGAGGAGGGAGCCTTCTTCTTCCCCTGCCCACAGCTTCCATCATTCCTCATCCCGAACCCCCCCAAATAAATTGTAGCAAATGTTCTCGGGGTCGCACACTGTGTTTACTGGTTCGCCAATAATAGGACAATCAATGCCGAGAAATGCTAATAACTGTAAAAACATCTACAGTTCTGGGTGAATGCAAATCTTCCGTGCCTGATAACGGAATGGAAGTCATAACCATACGGCCGGAATGGAGCTTGGGCGACGAGCTAGCTCCTCGTCCCTGGAAAACTTTAAACTGTTTTGAAACCTGCAGACGTGCCTTAGAATAGATTGGACTCACGGCAATGACCTCGCAAACGAAAAAAGGACTATGGCATTTGATTCTGGAATGTCAGATCGCTCAATCACCTTGGTGCTGTTAAGAACCTTTAACAACAAGTCGGTCAATATAAATTAAAAATACTGGCAATGTAGGAAACGAACCGAACTGGAAATGATATTCAAGAAATGAGATGAGAAAGAAAAGAATGGCAGCCTACTGGAAAACAAGAATTCGGAGTGCCCTTCATTGTGGATAGGGAGTTCAAACCGCACGTTATTGATTTCAAGGCAATAAACGAACGGTTCTGTGCGATCCGTTTAAAAACGAAATTCTTCAATATCTGGCTGATCAATGCTCACGCCCCGACCAAAGAAACGAGGGACTCTGCCTCTGCTTACAAATGACACAAAAATAGTTCTGTGTGATTCCAACGCAAAGATTTCCAATGAGACATCTCATCGAGGAACGACTGGAGGATGTAGCCTCCACGATGAAACAAATGACAACGGCCAAAGCCTGATTGACTTTGCATGTAGCAGAATAGTCATATGTTCACACGTTTAACTTACTACCCACATCAACGCATACATAAAATGACCTTGGCATCACCGGATGGCAACACAAAAAACCAGATCGGCCATGTTCTGATCTAATAACGTTTTGCTTCGAGTATACTTGACGTCCGTACATACGGAGGAGCCAATTGTAACTCAGATAACTACTTGATCAAATTAACCTATTGATGTCAGATGTCAAAGGCATATTCAGTGAAGACCAGCCCGCTACAAAAGTTTGACATCGAGAGGCTCGAAATGGCGTTTATGGCCAAACATTTTACGGAGACCCTCGACAACCAGCTGGCTCCCACGTTATCAAATGCATCGTTCTGGACAAGTGAAAAGCTCTGGATGGATGTGAAAGCGGCTATTAAGACCACGGCAGAACAGACAGCTGAACATCAAACCCAGCACAAGAGAAATGATTGATTCGATGATGAGTGCCAGTAGGTGTTAGATAAAAAAAATCAGGCGTACAAAGAATACGTAGGTAGGAAAACCAGGACGAAGAGAGAATACTATGAAAATCTCAGAAGAGTAGCGAGTGAGATAATTAGACCTAAGAATAGAAAATACTATGGTGATCAATTGAGTAGTATAGATATAAGCTTAGCAAGCAACAACACAAGACAAGGATACAAAGTAGTGAAAAGAATGAAACGTGATTATCAGCCAAAAACGACGCTCTGTCGCTATGACATCGGCAATATTGTCATTGCTGAAGCCAAGATTAAGGAAAGATGGGCGTCATATTTCAACAACCCCTTAATCCTTCGCATAGCTTTACGATATTGGAGCATATAGATGTCTGTGGAGAGCTTCCATCAGCTGCACTCAGGATGAAGTGTCTTCCAGCATCAAAGCCCAAAAGAAAAATCATCATCAAATATAGTGGCAGCAGTGTTCATCAAGCTATTCAAAAATTCATCAAGCACATTTGGAAAGTAGACCATATGCTGAAATAGTGGAGCTAATCAATCATATTCCCTATCCACAAAAAAAGATTACAAGCTACGGTCTGACAATTACTTTGTATGGTTTTAAAAATATTTTGAAAGATCCTAGAAAACAAAATTGGATCATATGCCAACAGAATTATTGGTATCAAGGTGGAGTAGATTGACAATAGACGAATTGTTCACTGTCAAGCAGGTACTTGAAAAATGCTGGGAGTCCAACATAGACATACACCAAATTTTCGTTGACTAAGCAAGCATACGACAGTATTGATCGTAACGTACTGCACCAAATAATGCTTTGCTTTGGCATCCCAGTCAAATTAGTCCGTCTTATCAAAATGACAATGACGTCGACAACCTCCCAAGTCCGCATCAATAACCAACTCACCAATGCATTTGACACAAATATCGGACTAAAACAGGGGGATGGGATGGCCTCATTGCTTTTCAATTTTGTTCTAGAGTACGTCATAAGGAAGCTACGTGTCGATACGCAAGGTACATTGCTATACAAGACGAGCCAAATAATAGCCCTTGCGGATGACATCAGCATTTTGTTACGGTCATTAACAACTGCAAAACTTGTAGGGCTACAAATCAATGAAAAAAAAGCAAAGTTCATGTCGCAAAATTACTTCAAATACTAAGAATATCACACTTGGCAAATACAGTTCCGAAAATGTTGGCGAATTTGAGTATCTAGGTGCCAAAATAACGAAGAAAGGTAATGGAAGAAACGAAATACGCCGAAGAATACAGCTAGCAAATAAAATATTTTATTCAGTTTTGACAATCTTGAAGACCAGCTGCATACACAGGAAAATATACCACCAAGAATATAAATCTGTGATAATAGCTGTGTTATGCTAAGTGTGTGAAACATGGACCCTAACCCATGCATCCGAAAATATATGGAACGCCTTTAAGCGACGGCTCCTGAGGTGGAAAGGTATTCGTTGGGAGAACTGAAGGCTAGAGACCACTGGGGAAACCGAGGAAATGCTGGTCTGACTCGGTCGACGAAGACAGTTCATTGCTGTTCGGATTTTGAAATTGGAGGGCACGGTCAATAGACCGAGACAATTGAAGGCGCTATTTTCAGGAAGCAAAGGCCCGAGAGGTGAAGAGGAAAATATTTCAATTTCTAATTTAACATAGTTGTACTTCAATTTCAAATTTAACGTTACATATCTTTGCGAACGCGCTAGTTTTGTGTCTTGTCTAACCGTCAGTCTATCCGCCAGTTCTTCTGCGTTTCACTGTAAATTTTCTCAGGAACTGCAATAACTTGAATCGTGAAATTATCTGAAAATTGGAACGTGTTGGCTTCTTTAAAGTTTAAATTAAAAAACAAATGTAGGAGGTATTCAGGGGTCTCCCTATAAAAAGCATTAAAAAATGTTGTACTAAGGAAGCCAAGAGAATCTTGGAGAAAACGTTTTAAAAAATTCTTTAATTGGTGCTTTTGCTTCAAGAGGTGCAACGAGAGAAAAATGTACAAAAAATGCCTCCCTCTCTTTGCGATTCGACATTTTTGATCCAAAAATTTTGAAAAAAATCAGTGCAGCGGAGATGCGTCAAAATTCATTTGATCTTGTTTGTTATTAATAAATCATTTTATGAATTTTAACTTTTCTTTTCTGTTTTTACATACATTATTAACATAGGTACTAAAGGGTGATTATCTTTCAATTTTTTGCTCTTATAGAGCATATTACCTGCTGCTGTACACCCTATTTCTCCCCTTCGGTAGGCCAGAGGCGGATTAACCCTTTTGGCGCCCTAGGCTGGATAAAATTTGCCGCCCCAATATATTTGGCATTTGAATGTGAAAAAAGAATAATCTTAAGAGAATATAATAATTATTTATAACTACTGTTGGTTTTAAAAATATTTTATTAATTCACATATTTACGCCTACATTTTAACGAAGCAAAATTATTTATCAAAACATCGAAATTTTCATTTTTTACCAATTCATTTTCAATGTGCAATAGTGTCAGAGAATTTAATCGTTCTTGGCTGATCGTTGTCCTCAAGTAATTTTTTATTCTTTTAAGGGTCGAAAAAGATCTTTCTCCTGAGCAATTCGATATCGCCGTACAAACGTACATACGTAAAGCGATTTCCACATTGGGATATATTGAATCTAATTTATTATTTTTGATCCACTTTAACAGCTCTGTCGGTGTAAATTTTTGTTTAGATATTTCATTCGCACTACATTGTGCTTTGAAATGGATGCATTCCTTCACAAAATTTAAATCTAAATCGTCAGGATAATTTTCTATTAAATGATTAGCTTTTACTTGAATCTCATCATTGTTTATTTGCTGTAATTTTACCAGAAATTCAAATTTTGAGGCAAATTCTGCATATGACGTACGGCGACCTGTCAATTCGACAATCAAACTGTCCAAAATGCAATAGTAAATGTTAATCCTAAAGTGATCTCGAGATGTAAACGAATGTGCTTTAGTAGCTGAATCATCGAAATAAACTTTTTGTTTTTTTATTCTTTTTAAGTCTTTATCGTATTCTTTGTTTTCACTTATTAATAGAGCTTGATTTTCAAAATTATTAAATGACTCTTCATCCCTTATATCATTTAACAATTGAATCAAACCATCGTATAACATGACTACAGATGAAATGTCTATATTTGGATCTTGTAATTTTTTACTCACACCATTAATTCGTTGCAACAAAAATTCCCATACGCACAAAAATAAAGCAGTTTCAAGTGTTCCTAATTGCTTTAAAATACCTTCAGCTTGCAATTTCACAATAGTTTTTTGGGTAGAATCATTTGAAATTTTGATTAAAGCTTGATTCATTGGCTTCCACAAAAAAAGTAAACTTTCACGCGAATCATGTCGAGCAGACCATCTTGTTCCAGATAATGTTTTAATTGTTTTAATTCTTCTTGTATCCAAATTATTTATTTCTAGATTTTTCTTGTATAGATCACATTCATTTTTTAATATTTCAGATCGGTGAGTTGATAAATTAAAAATATTGTTGAGTTCTTGGAATAAATTAAAAAATAGACAGCTTTCTTTGCAAATTTCTGCCGCACAAATGCCAACTAAATTTAAAGAATGCGCTGAACAAGGTATATATACAGCGTAAGGACACTTTTTTTTATTTCCGCTTGAACGCCTTTGTTTATCCCAGACATATTCGCAGCGTTATCATAAGATTGACCACGACAATTCTTGATATCAGTTTGTAGTTCCTCTATTGTTCTCATAATAGCATTTGCTACATCTATGCCTTTATGACCAACATTAGGTAAAAATGTCAAAAATCTTTCTACTGGAGAGCCACTTGAATCCACATATCGCAAAATAAATGTGAGTTGATCTATGTGTGACAAATCTGGTGTAGAATCAACAATTATTGAATAATATTTTGAAGCCTTAACTTCTCTAACTATAGTTTTTGAAACTTCGTCAGCAATAATTTGTACAAATTCGTCACATATGGTCGAGGATAGGAAGCTCGTGCCTCCTTTACCCGGATTTCCATATTCAGAAATGTGCGTAGCTAAAAAATCATCGTATATCGCAATTAATTCGAGGGACATCATGGAGTTCCCATTGTGAGGATTTCCAAATTGCTCTACGTGACCTCTGAGTGATAGGCCTCGAGATGAAAGAGCTTTAATCACATTCACGACTCTCTGAAGTACACTACGCCAATAAGTTCTTTCTTCTTCGATTTTCTCCAATAATTTTGCGTCAACTCGATTCGTTTTATTTCCTCGTAGTTTCATAGATATTAAAGCATTTTTATGAGACTGACTATTTTCGTGCTGACCAATTCTTACTTTATTTTTCCAGTCGTCGAAACCTTGTTTCTGTGATCCAAATTGAGTTTTTCTATCAAACAATGCACACGGCCCACAAAATACTTTCCCAGTACTTTCTGAGTAGATTAGCCACTTACGATGCACGTTTTCGCCGTTGGATAGAGTTGTTTCGAAATCAGCTTTCGAAAAATAACGTGGCCCTGTTGCATACTCGCGCTTACGTTTTTTAAAATCACTATTCATATTTTGAGTAAAACCATTTGCCACGATATGATCTATGGTTGCGTCATTTATTACCCACAGAACCGGATCACTACTCTCACTGACTGAGTCACATGGTTCACAAATTATATGCTGATCGTGCACCTTGTCTGTGTCGTTAATTGATCGAATTTCTTCTATCTCCATTGCTTCGTCACAAATATTTTTACACTGCAACATACTGCTGGCACCATTGTCAGAATTTTCTTCATTATCATCGTTCTTGTGAGTGTTGGTTTTAAACAGTTTGTCTATTTTCGGTGTTTTAGCGATTATTTCTTGATACTTCTCTTCTTTTAGCTATTTTTCCATATTCACATCCACTCGATTTTTTTCTGATACTCATTTTATAAATGTTATAATTAATCGCCCACTATAATAATAAAAATTATTTTGACGCCAATTCTGCACAAGAATAACTTATTTATCAGCGACCCGTGCTGCTTCAAAAGTCGCTGCACACTGACTAGTGTTCAAACGTGTCACTGTATCGAAACGAGTGAGCAAAATGTAAACATTAAGCATATAATATTTTGGCCAATGATGTTGCACGCGAGTGTATAATATTCTAAGTATTCCGCGCCTCCACGAAAAAAGATCGCATACTCGCAGAGACCGCGGTCTTTAAGCCGAAGCAGCCCCGCGCAGTCTGCGACGACTCTAAAGTCGTCGACTCCAAATTCGTCGCAGACTGCGCGCGGCTACATTTCCGAAAAGTTTTTTGTTTACTTTGCCCAGACGATCATTTCGGGTCGATGCAGCTCTTGCGCTGACGTGTGTTTGAACTTTTGTTGTGTTATATCTATATTCATACGTATCGAAAATCTGAATGTGTATAGATATATATGTATGTGAACCTTTCTGTAAGACAGTGTCTTCTGCATTATAATTGATACAATAAATTAATTATTTCTCGTTCAATAAATCTAAACTTTTTAGTCGCTTCTAAATTTGCCGCCCTGAAAATTTGCCGCCCTAAAAATTTGCCGCTCTAGGCCGTGGCCTACTTGGCCTATACCCAAATCCGCCCCTGCGGTAGGCATATGTAATGTAATGCCCTTCTGGGGTGACGAATTGTTCACTGTCAGATCGAGTTCTAAGTACAAGTTCAACAATAACTTCTCCAGGCTTTATTTAGTGTACAAAAATATTTTTCTAACTTTTGATAACATCCCCGGGGTGAAATAGGCGGATTGATGGAGTCGTTTTTCAAGGAGGGGCCAAGCAATATAAATTTTTGATGCGTAATAAATTACACATACGAGTATAATCAATGTTCCATAATAAAGTGGATGATGTTGCTTAATATGAAGGAGGGGTGAGATACTTGGTAGGGGTTGAAGGGGTGGTTTTGAGATCTTGCTTGTTGCTTATATTGCCAGCAATAAATTAGCAATAAAATATGCCACCACGAGTACGTCTCTACCTGTATTGGTTCTAGAGATTCTAGAGTGGCTGATGTAGTTTAAGTGTTAAGCCACATTAACCGCGTTTCCGGGGGAAGGGGTGGAGAGTCAGATTGAGTTCTGCGTATAAGCTCAAAAATAACTTTCCCTGGCTTTGTGCAAGGTAAAAAAATATTATCACAACTTTCGACAGTTTTCCGGTGGTGAAATATGCGGCAGGAGATGATAGCTTGGTTTTCCAGAAAAGGATGGGAGCAATAATATTTTTTGATGCGTAATAAATTAGCAACAAAATATGCACCTATAATGAAGGCTCCCACATAAAGTGGAAGAAGTAGCTTAATATGGAGGAGGGGTGAAGGGGTGGTTTCCGGAGCTTGCTTGTTGCTTATACCGCCAGCAATAAATAAGCAATAAAATATGTTACCACGGAAATGCCTCTATGCATTGGTAGTTGAGATATGGGGGTGGCTGATACAACTTAAGTCTAAAGCCAAATTACCCTGCTTTTGTGCTGGAAGGAGAGGAGCAATGAAATTTTTTGTTGCATAACAAATTAACAATAAAATATGAAGTTATAATGAACGCTTCCTAATAAAGTGGGTGATATAGCTTAATCGGCATCAGAAAAGAAGAGCTCTGAACCGTTTTTGGTGGATTCATGGTCCCCAAAAATGCTAGATTGAGTACATTTTATTTTGCTAGATTCACCTTTGACCTTTCTGGCAGTAGAGATGATCTGAACCTAGAATCTCTAGGACTGGATATCAGAATGCATTTTTCACTTCAGCAAGAAAACTCTTCATGGTACTTAGAATTTCTCAGTGTACTCGTATACTACTACAAGTGGCGACTCATAGTACATGAAAAAAATTTTAAATTTTCGATAAAAATTAATTGAAAGTATACAAAGTAATCAAAGCACCTAATTTTTTGAAATATATACAAAAAAATATTAAAATTAATTCTAAAAGCATTTATTAAACTTAAATTTGAGTAGCATATTTGATTTTTTTTTTTTTATCCAAAAAACTGAATTATTGCACTTATCCACAGGTGTTTCCTGTCAGGATATAGTGACTAATTCATTTCAAATCATTTCCTTCCTCTTTCGAAACCTCTTGCAAATCCTTCTTTGATCTTTCATATCCCTATGCACACGATGAATAATCTTACTTGAACCCATTATGCAACAAAAAGTATCCTATTTAGCACAGATATTTCAGTTTGCGCTTTGAATCATCCTTTAATCTTTGTCAGCGATTCCAACCTTTCCTTCTTGACATAATTTATTCCTTTGACAAAATAGATAAAAAATTTGTACACAAGGCGATGTAACAAATAGAAAAAGATCCTCTAATCAATTTAGTTCACTATGGTACATCATAATGCTCCGTACCGGAAATTCCTTTCATACATGAAATCAGAACATTCACACTTGGAGATCCTATTTGCAGAGGAAGTTGGAAAAAATGTTCGAAAATGCTCAATAGGAGCATGGATCTCAGAGGTCCTTTTTTAAACCAGACAGAAAGGCAGACAGTTTAGGAAGTAAAGGAAGTGCACCTGTTGATTTTTTGAATAAACTCGGCATGAGACAGGAAGTGTAAGGAAGCTATGAGAATGAAATAGGATTAATTTGATAATTGTTTGCATCAAATACCTTTATTGAGTGAGCAATCGATGAAATATATTTATTGAAAGTTAACAGTCTAAATAGTTCATATTTACTTCTTCAACTACAAAAACTATTCTTTGGCACAATTTCAACTAACCTTCATCATTCATATTGGAAGGCAAAGTCACGAGCGTCTATTGAAAATTACCTTAAGGCAATGGTTAAATAGTTTCATGGGAAATATTTGCAAAAACAGTAAAAAATTGCAAGGAAATCATAATTTGACTATTATTCTGTAGAATTTCGGAAATATCTTAAAAATGAAAGCATTCCAGAGTGCAGGTTGATTGACTGATACAAATACTTCCGTGAGAATGGGTGCAATAAAATTGCAAACATTAACAAATACGACCAAATTCACTCGAAAGATAATTGGAAGCTTTAAGATTCAAGTATCTGTTGAGACGCATGGAAGCGATTTCCATCGGGAAGGTGTGAATATCTCAAGTGCTATAACAAATTTGAATATGCCCAAAACCTAAATATTTCCGTTTGTTAAATATGAGTGCAAATGATGTCTATTGTACTTGAAAGTGATCTGTTTTGTTTTTGAAATTGAGCTTTTCAAAGATCAGTGCATACGCGCAAAGGCTATTTGGAAAATACTGTTGGATCTTTGAACAGTGCAATTGAGCTCAAAGTACATCTGTAGCGCATGCTCTATCAGTTTAAGTTTGGTGAGCCTTGATATGTTCATCATATTAGATATATTTGCTTTGTTTCAAATCACCACTGACTATAGTATCGTATGGAAAAAATAAACAAGTGAAATAGTATCTAATTTCATTGAATACTTAAAAACTTTAAATAAAACCATTGAGCAAATCTCCAAAGTTAATACCTTTAAGGGAATTGAGACTTGAATACCAATATAATATTTGTACTGATGTAGAAACAACTTTTTAAAATGGTATATTATACAAATTATTGACGGGTGAAATTCAGCACGAGTGTAGTTGATCTTCAGCCTAATATTTAATAAATTTGAAATATTGGTTTGAATATCAGTTACACTCGTGCCAATTTTGAATGTATTTGATTTTTCGGAAAAAGAGTACTTCAGAGTAGCGATCATAATCTTGCTTTTTCTTAGATTCGCATTAAAAAGTAAATTTACCCATTGCGGAGAGTATTTTATAAATAAATAAATATATATACATCACTTATGTGAGATCCTAAGTCGTTGTCCAAAAAAAAAAATTAAAACGCGAGGTTTAACTTTTGAAAGGATCATTTTTATTCTTTGAATATTAACTTAAGCCTAACTTGACAATGATATGATTCGTTCCCATTACACTTCTTCATACAAAGAGAACGTTGCTTATCTGCTAAAAGGAACCAATGAAGACCAAACATCAATAATCGAACGGATGCATGGGATTTAATTAAAATCTTATCTCAACATTCCCATGAACTCGTTCTTGTGAATTTCAATTAAATACTTTGTTTATATTATGTACTTGGGTGGCATCTTGGGATGAACAAATGCAGTGGCTCTGACGTCATTCCTCCCCACTAAGATTCGAATTACCCCTAGAATTCGCTATTCTTGGGATAATTTCATTACTTATTAATGCCAAAATCTTGAATTTACTTTTTATTATTTACCTATAAACGAAAATGCATGCTATGATGACTGCAATTGCGAATAAAATCCAAAATGTTATGTCATATATTAAATGGTAAGTAGTCTTATAATGTAAAAGTTCAAGTCTTTCCAGGTTCTCAGTGAAATTTAATTTTACATCATCAAAAGTTAATTTATTTACTTTAATTGGTTCCATATTAATTTTGGGGATTAATCTCGTTGTACAAATTCTCTTTTTATGATAGAAAATTCCATGTCTCTTATATTTATTTTACAACTATTGAAATTTATTAAGTAGTTTTTATTTAGTATGATTTTTCTTTCATCACATGTAGACTTCAAGGTACAATTTTTACAATTTTTAACAATTATAAGTCCATCATCAATTTGTAGTATATTTTCTTCTTTGTTTATTATGAATTTACAAGATTTTGAAATGTTACAATAATAGAATCTTTGCATTGATTATAGTTCCAGATTAGAGTCATATTTTTACGTTTTATTATTGAATTTTACCAATTTACGGTTTTTCTCTAATAATGCTACATGATTACTATTGGGGATTGGATAGAATAGTATAAGGTTAGTAGTTACAGTATTATTTGGGATTTTGATTATTAGTATGATATTATTATTGTTACATGTGCAAATAATTCTGCGAGCTACTGTCGCAATTGTTTTCATCATCGTTAAGAACGTCTACGAATGAATTTACTCGAACCCACGAGAACGCAACAAGCATGATCAACATCTGCAAGTGACGTCACTCCATTCATGAATTTGCTCGAACCTACCAGGTACCTCTCGGTAGAACATTCGCCACTGCACGAGAAATGGGTGAATAGGTAGAGACCCTATATAAAGGCGAGCTGAATGAATGGGGGATATCATTCATTCGACCGCGATAAGAAAACTGCGATATAGTGGAACGCGAAGTAAAGACAATTGATTGTTTGAGTGCAAAGTGTGTTTCGTAATAGTGAAGTAATTTAGAAGACAATTGCGATAAAAAAATTTATGGACAAGTGTTAGATTTTAATTTTAATAGTGAAAATTAAAATTAGTGAAAGTGTTAACGGATTATTGTGCATTTTAGCTAATTAAATAAACTCTTTTAACTTAAATTAAAAGACATTGCGTTTTCACTTTCCCGGAACATCAAAATTATTGGCCGCGAACCAATAACACGCGACAATGGTGTCGAGAAGTGAGATTAAAATTTTGAAAGTGAAAATTTGAACATTTTTATAGTGCACAATAGTAAAATTTAAAGAAACATTAAAAATGGCACGAAGCTTAAACTTAAAAATTAATGAATTGACCATATCGGAGCTCAAGGAGGAATTGGAACAGCGGAATCTGGCCACACAAGGTACAAAGGCCATACTGATTGCACGCTTGCGTGACGCGATCGAGTCGGAAGGCGTGAATCTGGATTCTGGTGAGCTCTCCGATGCGGAAAAAGCCGTAGAAGGTGGAGAAGTGTACACACCAAAATCAAAGGAGCCAGAAAATGCGCTGATGCAAATGTTGATGCTAATGTCATCCAGTCTGACTGCGAAGCTAGATGAACAGTCATCTAATTTAACTACGAAGCTTGATGAACAATCAGCGAAGTTAAATGAACAATCATCGAAGTTAAAAGAACAATCATCGAAGTTAAATGAACAATCAGTGAAGCTGGACCAACAAGCGATCGAAATCAAGGCAGACATCACACAGAAGCTGGAGAAACAGTCAACCGAAATAAAAGCGGAGCTCGGTCATCTGAACAAACAAATAAAAGGCGTCGAGGAAAAGGTTGACCAGGTCGAGGAAAAGGTTTACCAGGTCGAGGAAAAGGTCAGCCAGGTCGAGAGAAAGGTCAGCCAGGTCGAAGAGAGAATAAACCATGAGATGGAAAAAGTGAAAAAAGAATTAGAAGCAGCGAAGGCAGTAGTAACCGCCTCACCAGCCCCAATTATAACCGCAGCGCAAAGCTCATCTAGAAATGTGCAAGCACCAATATTCGATGGGCAAACGGTCTGGACTATTTACAAAACCCAGTTCGAAGCAGCCGCTCGCATGAATCACTGGAATGAGCAAAAACGAGCAACTGCATTGATTCTTGCTCTAAGAGGCCCAGCTGCCGAGCTGCTGCAGACGATCCCCGTTGAATTGCACTCAAACCCGAATGCTATAATGAATGCGCTCGACATGCGTTATGGAGACGATCATCTAAAGCAGATTTATCGGTCACAGCTAAGGCATCGAATGCAGAAGTCTGGCGAAACCCTACAGCAGCTAGCCCAAGACATTGAGCGACTGGCACTTTTGGCTTATCCAGCCTACGACCCAGAACATCGAGATGACGCAGCAACAGAAGCATTCATCAGTGCGTTAAAGGACCAGAAATTGCAACAAGCCGTGCGTTTAGCTCAAAAGCAAACGGTTAAGGACGCATTGGTTTATAGTCTGAACTATGAGGCAGCGAAAAATGCGACTCGTACCACTGCCCGGGTCCGTGAAGTGTCGGCAGACGAGTGCAGGTGTAAGCGCGTGGAAAATGAGCGAGAGCCGCAGGGTAATGGTGCGCCTAGATGCTGGGATTGCGGCGAAAAAGGGCACCTGCAAAGAGACTGTAAGAAGCGAAGAAAATGGAGCTATTGTCCAGGATGGTGGAGATTCAGACCGTGTCAGGAGCCTAGAATGGAGGACCATCAAACTGCAAGAGCCAAATTTGTGGGGCAGAGGTTGGCTAGGAGGATCGACGTCCCCAGCACCACCATCACCGTGTCAAGACTACATCGTGGAGAAGCGGACTTATGCCTTCCGGGTCAAGTTGACGGAGAACACTGCACCATAACAATCGACACTGGTGCCACCCGATCGATTATCCGACCAGACCTAGTTAGACAGCAACAACTTCACAAGGGCAGAATTTTCTCACTACGGACAGCTACGGGAGAAACTGCACCTGTTCATGGAGAGGTCAACCTCCGGATACAGTTGGGAGACCTTGTGTTCCGGCACAATTTTCTGGTTGCGAATATTATGGATGACTGCATTCTCGGAATGGATTTTCTGCGACCACATGGAATCACGTTGGATTTGGGCAAACGTGTATTTAAATGGCAGAATGTCGAAGTACTGATGGAGGATCCCAGCGTCCAAATTCCCAAGATGAATGTAGTGGTATGTACTGACACCGATGTACCAAATTCTTCCGAAAGCATTGTATGGGCCAAGCTTGATGGTGATTCTGGAGACCACCGATCTTATCTGATAGAGCCAACGAAGACGTCCGCATTGCGCAGTTTGATTGTAGGACGAAGCCTTGTAAGATCTTTAAGGAACGGATATGTGCCGGTTAGAGTCCTTAACACCGCAGATTCAACCACGAGCATCAAAGCGGGAGAAGTCATCGGCAGCTGCCAGCCTGTTTCCACCATCACCTCTTTGGAAGCTACTCACGACCATCATTGCAAAAGGAGGCAAGACACAGGCAAAGCCCGGGAATCAACGTCTGCAATATTGAAGCAGGTCAAATTGCCAGTGCAGCTATTCAAACGAGCCTCTGATCTGGTCACCAAGTACAGTGACATCTTCTCAACAAGCCCGGATGACCAAGGCCGAACGAGTCTGGTAACTCATGTCATTGATACACAGGGAGCCAAGCCGATTCGACAAGCACCGAGACGTCTCCCTATAGCCAAACAAGGAGAAGTGAGCGCGCTGATCTCAGACATGGAAAAACAAGGCGTTATTGAACCTTCTGTCAGTCCATGGGCCGCGCCTGTAGTTCTAGTAAAGAAAAAGGATGGTAGCACTCGTTTTCGTGTCGACTATAGGCAGCTTAACGACGTCACTAAGAAAGATAGTTACCCGCTTCCACGCATCGATGACATCATGGACACTTTAGCCGACGCGAAATGGTTTTCTACACTCGATCTCAAGAGTGGCTACTGGCAGGTAGAAATCGACAAGAAGGACCGAGAGAAGACCGCATTTTCAGTTGGGACCGGATTGTGGCAGTTTGTAGTGATGCCATTTGGGCTTTGCAATGCTCCAGCCACTTTCGAACGCTTGATGGAATACGTGCTACGTGGTCTAACCTGGAAAACCTGCTTGGTGTACCTAGATGACATCATCGTCATCGGGAGAACGTTCGAAGAGCATGTGCGGAACTTAGAAGAGGTTTTTTCCCGACTGCGACTGGCAAATTTGAAACTTAGTCCCGACAAGTGTACCCTTTTCGCAGCTGAAGTAAAATACCTGGGACATGTCGTATCAGCAGAAGGGGTCAAAACAGGCCCTGAGAAAATTGAAGCCGTGAAAAGCCAGCCAACACCAAACAACAAGCGCAAACTACGAAGTTTCCTGGGCCTGGCAACCTACTATCGAAGATTCGTCAAAGACTTTGCCAAAATAGCTAAGTGTCTTCATCAGCTAACCGAGAAAAATCGTCCGTATGTCTGGAATGAACAATGCCAGACAGCCTTTGAGACCCCGAAGGAAAAGCTATGTGAATCACCCGTACTGGCGTATCCGAAACCCGGAAAAATGTTTGTGGTTGACACCGATGCAAGCAACGGCGGTATTGGAGCTGTACTCTCCCAGCAGATCAATGGCGAAGAAAGAGTCCTCTCGTATTACAGTCGAGTTCTTTCGAAAAGTGAGAGGAACTACTGTGTGATCAGGAAGGAGCTATTGGCTATAATAGAGGCCACCAAGCAGTTCCACAAGTACCTATATGGCCAGAAATTTGTTCTTCGAACGGACCATGCATCGCTGAGATGGCTACTTAACTTCAAAAACCCCGAGGGACAAGTTGCGAGATGGATCGAAAGATTGCAGTCATATGACTACGAAATCGTTCATCGGAAGGGCGGAGTTCATGGAAATGCTGACGCCCTATCTCGTCGCCCATGTTCAGCTAACTGCAAGCATTGTCGACGGATTGAGGAAAAGGAACCGCCCGTTGATCTGCGACTGATAACGGCCGAATTCGATGAAGGTTGGTCATCGGAGGAGATTCGAAATGCCCAGCTAGCCGATGAAGACATCGGACCATTGCTCGTATGGAAGGAGACGACTGGGCGACCGGAGTGGAAGGACGTTTCGATGCATGGCGCAACCCTGAAAAGCTATTGGGCACAATGGAACTCCCTTCAGGTAGAGGGTGGTGTACTCAAGCGGAAATGGGAAACGGCGGATGGCAGCTCCTATAGGATGCAAACTATACTACCCAAAAGCCGAATCCACGATGTGGTTAAGGAAATGCATGAAGGATCCTCGGGAGGCCGGCTTGGTGTTAACAAGACCTTAGCGAAATTGCGGGAAAGGTTCTACTGGCTCCACGCTCGAGAAGACGTAGAGGACTGGTGTCGCAGATGCACGATTTGCGCTTCCGTCAAAGGCCCAAAGCGACGACTGAGAGGACAAATGCAAACCTATAACGTGGGGGTACCGTTTGAGAGGATTGCTGTTGACATCGCAGGACCCTTTCCTGAATCTGAATGGGGAAATCGATACACGCTGGTTGTAGCCGATTATTACAGCAAGTGGCCCGAGGTCTACCCCATTCCCAACCAGGAAGCAACTACTGTAGCTGAACAGCTAGTGTTAAATTGGGTCAGTACGTACGGCGTACCTAGCGAACTACATTCGGATCAAGGCCGAAACTTTGAGTCACTAGTTTTTGGCAAAATGTGCGAGCTACTCGGAATACGGAAAACGAGGACAACACCGCTGCATCCCCAATCCGATGGAATGGTCGAACGTTTCAACGGCACGCTCAATAAACACCTTGCCAAAATGGTTGACGAGAACCAAAGGGACTGGGACCGACATATCCCACTATTTTTAATGGCATATAGAGCCGCTGAACATGCGTCGACGGGCCAAGCCCCAGCCAAAGTCATTTTTGGAAAGACTTTTCGTCTGCCAGCCGATATAAAGTTCGGAACACCCCCTGAGAAACCCCAAACGGTCTCGGAGTACGCAAGTGATCTAAGACAACGATTGAACCAGATACATCGGACAGTGCGAAAACATCTCGAATCGGCTACTGATCGCATGAAGACCAGGTATGATCTTAACGCTAATTCTACTGGATTCCAGCAAGATGACTTGGTGTGGCTTTATAACCCGCAACGGCGAAAGGGTAGGTCTCCAAAGCTGCAACATAATTGGGAGGGACCATACCGAGTTACAAAGCGAATCAACGACGTCGTATACCGAATACAGGAACATCGTAAGCCGAGAGCTAAAATGAAAATCGTGCATCTGGACCGTCTTGCCCCATATTACACCCAGGGAGAATTGACTACAAATAGCGACACACCTTTTCGGGGCGAAAAGAACTGAGGTAGGGGCAGTGTTACATGTACAAATAATTCTGCGAGCTACTGTCGCAATTGTTTTCATCATCGTTAAGAACGTCAACGAATGAATTTACTCGAACCCACGAGAACGCAACAAGCATGATCAACATCTGCAAGTGACGTCACTCCATTCATGAATTTGCTCGAACCTACCAGGTACCTCTCGGTAGAACATTCGCCACTGCACGAGAAATGGGTGAATATGTAGAGACCCTATATAAAGGCGAGCTGAATGAATGGGGGATATCATTCATTCGACCGCGATAAGAAAACTGCGATATAGTGGAACGCGAAGTAAAGACAATTGATTGTTTGAGTGCAAAGTGTGTTTCGTAATAGTGAAGTAATTTAGAAGACAATTGCGATAAAAAAATTTATGGACAAGTGTTAGATTTTAATTTTAATAGTGAAAATTAAAATTAGTGAAAGTGTTAACGGATTATTGTGCATTTTTGTTAATTAAATAAACTCTTTTAACTTAAATTAAAAGACATTGCGTTTTCACTTTCCCGGAACATCAAAATTATTGGCCGCGAACCAATAACACGCGACATTATTATTGAATGTTGCCAAACCAAGTTTTATTTGGGATAATTTATAGAAGTCGATAGAGTATCCTTTAATTTCTTCTTTTGTAAGTACGTTATCAACCATAATTCCTAATCTTGCTGGGGCTATATTATTTTGGATGTGTAGGATATGATCCTGTAAAACGTTTGATTGAGTAATTAGTCCAATATGCATAATTTTCGCTCTGATTTTCTTGATTTCAGATTCTATTTCCTCTGTCCAGTTAGCTATTTTCTTCTGATTTTCGTTAATTGCAATTTGAAGTGTTTCAATCGATTTATTAAAGTGTTGATTTATTTAATTTGGTTATTAAGCTGATAAGTTACCTTAATTTGGTAAGCTTGAATTTCTTTAAAATACGTTTCAATTTCTTTTTTATCATCAGAGTCTAAAGTGCCAAACAAATATTTGTAGGCTTTTCCAACAAAGTTGAATAGTCCTCTTTTTCCTCTATGGGGTATTAATGTAGAAATTTTGTATCTAATAGTCATTATTTGAGCATTAAGCTAGTCCTCAATGTCTTTTGTTATAATAGGTTCTACTAAAAGTGTATTAATGTCTGTTTTATTTAAATCTTCTTCATCAGTTAAAATATTCCGATATTTTGCGTAAAAGTAAGTTTGCAATGAGTGAGTACTTTCAATCTTTATAATATCTACCATAGTTGAATTACTACATTCTTGATTAAGTAAAGTTTTTCGTAGATTTAAGGGAACTCTTAAAAATGTACTGGTTTTTGATAGTCAACTTTTGCAATTAAATTTTGTTGATTTCGCTGGGCTTTCAATTATAATTTTTCCTGCTGCTAATTTTACATTATTTTCGATCATATCGAGGGTAGTCTCTAATTCTTCTATATTTGTGGAATGCAATATCATGTAATGATTAATAGGGATTTTAATTTGTTTGAGAGTGACTTCAGTGAATCCGGTTTCTTTTTTAATTTCCTCAATTGAGAGGCTCGCTTTGACGTGAAGTGGAAGGTTGATTATCAGGGTGAGTATCAGGATTTTGATTAATACTTGGATCGGTAGCCATTTCTGAGAAGAAAGGTCGTTTTGTGTTAGTTAGGTCCACTCCTGTTAGTGGTGCTTTCTTATATTTAGGATGGATGTTGTCTCTGTTTGCTTTAAAGTCTTTAATTAATCCCGTATCTCTAGTTTCTTCATAATACTCTCTAGTTTCATTTCGCTTATCGATGATTTTTTCTTTAGTTTGCTTCATAATTTTGAATACAGTATCCCTATTCGCTTTTCCTCTAAGGATGTCTATTGGTCTTTCTTTTGTTGTAGAGTGGACTTGCCTATTATAAAATTCCACTGCTTCGTACGCTTTTTCAGTGAGAGTCTTTTGAGTTATATCATGCATTGTTCGCAATTTTTCTTTGAGGGTGCTGTGTAGCCTTTTGACATCCGCATTTCCTGTATGTGCGTTAGGTGTCGCATAATGAATTTCAATTTCCTTTTCCACATTTATCTGCCTTATCAAAAATCGATTCAATTGATTGTCGGCAACGATCTTTTGAGGCTTTCCTTGATTCGCAAAATAATTTGCCAAAGCGTCCTTCAGGCCAAAGTCATCCGTTGACTTTAAATAAAGTATTGTAGCGTACTTCGAAAATTTATCTATGCAGGTAAAAAATGTATTTCCTTTGATTATTACAATATCCATATGCACAATTTCTCCTATGTCTGATGGGGTTTCTGTATCTTTAAATTTTACCATGATTGGATTACTGTCGTTTTTGGGTTTCGTGTAAATTTCGCAGGTGTAATGAATTTATTAATGATTTCCTTTAAATTTGGAAAAGATATTCGCTTTCTGAGGCCATTATAATTTTCATTTATTCCAGCGTGTCCCGGTTTCTTTTATATGGTATTGCTTTATATTTTTAACAGTTTCTTCGATATCCTTCATGTCCTTGGCCAAATAGGTTCATCTAATGAATTTGATGTTAGTTGTATCAAAGTGACGTATTATTGATTGCTGGACTTTGTTATATAAATGATCATCCAAATCTGAATAAATTCTAATCTTTTTCGGTCTTATAAATTGCTTCAACTTTCCCAAAAGAGTTGATTCGTCGCCTGTTATTTCGCTTTCATTAATGATTAGCCTTCGCTTTTTAACCGACTTCCAAAAGAAAGAAGGTTATCAATTCATTGCGTATATTTTTTTTTTTTTTGCTGTTTTTTTTTTTGTATGTTCACGCATAACTTTTAAACGGAGATAGATAGAAGAGTCCTGTTTTTGGCAAATGATACGTCTTTCTTCCAGTTAGGTCCCGTTTAAAGGATAAAAAATTCAAGTAACGGGAAAGGACTTTTACCGTTAAAACTAAAAAAATTCTAACTTTCATCCCGATTTGTCAGCATAACTGATCGACGCGTGTAAGGATTTTGATTGTAGAGGTTTCAAATGAAAGACAACATATTGAGCTAAAATGTATCGGAACAGAATTGAAATCCTTCAAAGGACTCTGTAGATATTAACAGTTAAATATGATACATTGATGTGAAGAAATTAAATTTAAATATTTCGTACGAAAAGTGCCAATTAGTTGGCACTCTGCAAGGATTTGTTAGAGATACCGAGTCCTTTGGTGACGGATGGTAAAAATGATCAGTATCCTTAATTTCTAAGCATAAACGGTACATTTTATTCCATAATTTCTACCGGAAATAACCAATAAATTAATTCTAGGTGCAGCATAAATACAACAGTTAAAGGGAACATTTCAGGATGCTTTTCTCTTCCGCATTCATTCTTTGCTTACTAATGAGCTTGGTATAGGATCCTGCTTACATCCTTAGACGTAAACGTTACATATAGGATTATAAAATTTCCCGAAGAAATAATAAGGAGTGAGTGATTGCAAATTATAGAGTTGAATTGTTACCTTCCGGTTAATATTATATCTACATTACAACATATGCACAGAAATCTAAAATAAAATTAGTGATTTCCATACTAAAAACCGGCGCTAATCGCAACCTAAAAAGGGATACATTTCCTGCTATAATTGATCATAACTGTACAGATGAAGATGAAAATGCACAGCCGAGTTTTCATTGAACTATATGGTATGATTTTCTTGAAACTTTCATAAAAATTAGGTGCCATATTTAACTGAAAACGAAGGCGATGAGTATCGAATAAACGTAAACGAGTGATACGCTTAAGAAGGATCTTTTTATGTTAATTTCTTGAGATTGATTGTGGAGACAACTTATATTTACATATATAAATACATATGTCTACACACACACACACACATATATATATTTATATATATTTATATATATATATATATATATATATATATATATATATATATATATATATATACATACATATATGTGCGTATGGATGTATATGTATATATATTTGTATATATATATATATATATATATATATATATATATATATATATATATATATATATATATATATATATATATATGTATATATATATATATATATATATATATATATATATATATATATATATATATATATATATATAATACATATACATATATATATATATATATATATATATATATATGTATCATATCTATATATATATATATATATATATATATATATATATATATATATATATATATATATATATATATATATATATATATATATATGGCTATGTGTGTGTATGTGTGTGCTTTTGCTTCGATTATCTCCAAATTTTCAGCAATATTTCTGTTTTGGCAAAAGTATAGCTCCAGTTTGTATCAAAACTAGTACAAAGATTTATTCAATTGTGTGATGTAAAAAAATCCAAACTTGAACAATTTGAAACGAAATGGCGGTCGCTCAAAGGTCGAAAAAAGTTGAACGATAAAAAAGCACTTCAGGGTCAGGTCAAAATATAAAAATGGCGGGCTACGGAAAGTTCAAAATTCGAAAATTTCTCAAAGCTTCAATTCATATTGGATTATGATGAAATCTAAATTCAAGGTAGACTTTGATGAGATCATGGATTAAATGTACCAGAGTTAAATTCGATTCCTGTGAACGCTGCAGATTTTAGCCGTAGTGGTTTTTGCATTGCAGTAAAAAATTATATTTTAATATACGAGAACATGATACAATGTATTCAAGAAACTGAGTTTTGAATGGTTTGAAATGAAAAAATTTGCCACTAAAAAGGGTGAAATAAAAAACTTTTAGAAAAAAAAGAAAACCGACTTCGGAATGCCCTAAAAAGGATGAAATAAATTTTTTGGAAGCTGTGCCAAATCAATTTCCCCATTTGTACATAGATACTTCCAAAATCTGCACCATCACAAAAGAATGGGGGAAAATGTGATATGGCACCGCTTCCAAAAAATTTATTTCATCCTTTTTAGGGCATTCCGAAGTCGGTTTTCTTTTTTTTCTAATTAGATAATGGTTTTGTTATATCTGTTCTATTTGTTAAAAGAATTTGATTATTTAACCCATTGATAATTGGGTCGTGAATCTCAAAATGATCGTTTATGTATGTACTGTGAGTGCTAGACTTTCATTTTCCATTCTATTGTCCTCAATCTCGTGGTTGAGTGGATTCATTTCTTCGTTCTTTACAATGCTTGACAAAAAATCGCCTGGTATATTATCTTTTCCTTTTATGTATTTGATTTTGATGTCGAACTCTCCGAGTTCAATTAGCCATCGTTGTAGTCTTGGGCTTATGCCCTTTCCTTTATACTTGACTTGTAGCCATTTTAAAGGTTGATGGTCTGTATTTAGTGTGAATTCCTTTCCGTTAATATACCTCCTAAATTTCTTAATACCCAAGACAATTGCAAGTAGCTCCTTCTCTACGCTTGCGTAATTTTTCTCGTGCTCGTTTAGTGTCCTGCTAGCGTACTATTTTCGATGTCCATTCTGCGAAAGAACTGCTCCAACCGCGTAGTTTGATGCGTCAGTTGTAACTTCAAATTCCTTATCCATTTCTGCGTACTTGAGAACAGGTGGGTTAATCAAGGACTTTTTCAATGCTTCAAACGCGTTTCTGTATTCGGAATCATTAATGTCAATTTTTGCGCCCTTTTTCAAACATTTAGTGAAAGGTAGAGCCATTTTCCGTAATCCTTAATAAACTTCCGATAGTACCCTGTAATTCTCAATAATGATTCAATTTCTTTTTGTGTTTTTGGAATTTCCACTTCTAATATTTTCTTAATAAGTTTCGGGTTAGGTTTGATACCTTTATCTCTAAGCAAATGACCCAGAAATTCTGATTCTTTTCTGAGAAAATTGCATTTATCGGTTTGTAATTTCAAGCCGTTCTCCTTTAATCTTTTTAGGACTTCTGTGAGATTTGTAATATGTTCTTTCAGGGATGAAGAGAATACAAGTATATCGTCAAGGTAGACTATGCAGACCTTGTTGATGAGGTTGTCTAGAACTTCGTTCATCATTCTTTGGAAGGAAGCGGGTGCATTTGTAAGGCCAAAAGGCATTTGATTGAATTCATAATGACCATAAGGGGTCGAAAATGCTGTTTTGGCTCTATCATTCTCAGCAACGGGAATTTGATGGAATCTTTTTGCAAGGTCCAATGTTGTAAAATATTGTGTTCCGCCAAGCTTACTAAGAATATTTTCAATATTCGGAATAGGAAACTTGTCTTCAATTGTATTTTCATTTAGTTTCCTATAATCTATTACAATCCTCCACTTCTTTGCTCCAGAGTTGTCAATTTTTTTGGGTACGACCCAAAGAGTACAGTTATAGGGTGATTTAGATTTCCGGATTATGCCATCTGCCAGCATTTGCTTAATTTGATATTCTACTTCCTTTTCGTGAACGTCTGGATACTGATAAATTCTAGAGAAAATAGGTTTATCATCTTTCGTGTAAATTTTATGTACAACTTTATTTGTAGGTTGGAGAATGTCTCCTTCTTTATGAAAAAGATCCTGAAATTTATTCAAAACTTTCTTTAATTTAGATTTTTCTTCATTGTTTAAATGGTCCAAATTTACTGTATTGGTTTCACTTTCTTCCAATTGGGTTATTTTGTTACCTAATAGACATGGGAATATAAATGGGATCTTCTTTTCACCCACAAATATGTTTTTTTGCCCCATGTTAATGAGAACACCCAGTGGTTCTAAAATGTTGTTACCTAAAATAGCTTCATAATCCTTGTTTTCTAAATTGGCTTCTTACCATGTCATATATTTTTTAAATTTAGGATGCTGAAATTCAAGGGGAAGGTGGCTTATAATTTCATTATGTAATTTCACATGGCCTGATATAGTATTTATCTGGCATGGTTCCCTTAAGGGTTTTCTTTTCAGGTGAGATAATTTACTTGAATCGATAACGGAAATCGTACTTCCGGTATCAATTAAAGTTCTCTTCACTTCATTTTTGATGGTGATATCTACTAAGGGTAAGTTTCTGGAAGTAGGTCTTCGCAAAAACCCTGGTTTGCAGACATCTGGTTAACGTTTTGATTATAGTTATTTTCTAAATCTTGAATTTGTCTCCTATTTGTATTATTTTCTTCAGTGTTATTAACTTCCATCGGTTCATATCTTCTGGAATTGTTAGATCTGTTATCATTTCTGTTATTATTGTTGTTATTATTAGCATTATTATTGTTTCGGTTAATATTCCTGTTAATTCTATTACTGGCTAAATTTCTATTATGATTTTGTTGCATTAGAAATGCCAGAATACTCTTCATTATATCTTCTATTTGGTTGGAAATTGTTGTGTAGGGGGCTATGGTTTTGAGGGTTCACGTTTTGGAAAAAATGCGCATTATTAGGGTTTGCGCGATTATCATTTTTACTTCTTTTATGGCCATTATTGTTTCTACACACATTTTCGTATCGAAGGTTATTCACCATATTTTGCCGCAAAAGGTACAAATACGACTCCGTGAGGCTTGTGGCTTCTGTGTTGAAAAGTGCCACTGACATAATTTGGGGAATTTTTTGTTTGAATATATTCTTTATAATTTCAGGTATTGAATTTTCATTATATATATCATTTTGTTCAGGAATACATTTTTTAAGCATATCATTTTGTAATTTTAAAAGATAATGATAAACGTCACTTACAGGTCTATTAGATGAAGCTCTTGATGCTTTCTCAATTAGCCGCTCATACGATTCCTGGGTTGTGAAAACTTTCAGGAGAAGCTCCCTCGCCAGTGTCCAATTTCTTTGGTTGATGGGTATGTTTCCAAAGATGTCCGCTGCATATCCACATATTTTTGGAAAAATGTAGAAACTTTCCACAAAACTTCGGTCTTGCTGGTATACGAGGTCGACTTGTCTGACAAACGTTGTAATATCTTCGTCTCCGGTAAAGGGTCTAAGTGTGGACATCACTCGAGCTGTCGTATCAGCTGTGGCATTCGGGTTCGCTTGTTGCACAGGTGGATTCATGTTGTTTAATTGTTGGCGGATTGCTTCCATCTTGACTTTTTATTTAAAAAGATTAAAAATCACTTCTAATTTCCAATTAGCACTTCTGATTTTAGTTTCACTGTTTACTTGATACTCCAGTAATATGATTTTTGTAAAATGATTATTTATTTTCGAAATTACTTTACTTCACTTGTTTAGTTATTAAAGGGGGTACGCTGCCGATTTTTTTGCATCAGAGTTGTGCAGGCTTCTCAGGTTATTATTTAATTTTCGTCTAAAAGTTATCCTCTGTCAAAACCTCCAGAGAAGTAACTTGCACTCGAATTTTTAAATTATTGATTTTAGCTCAATTCGTTAAAAATTCACTTTCACTAAACTTTCAGTTAAGTCCGTGCAATTTCGGCGGTATAACTCCGGATGATTTCTACTGCACTTCTGATAACTGACGCGTATCGAAACTTTCTTTTTCGGTTTCCAGCTTTTGGAAAAATCGCGAAAAAATTTTCCGTTTCTTTTAGTCCGCGTACCGACTGCGCCACTTACATATGTGAGATCCTAAGTCGTAGTCCAAAAAAAAATTAAAACGCGAGGTTTAACTTTTGAAAGGATCATTTTTATTCTTTGAATATTAAATTAAGACTAACTTGACAATGATATGATTCGTTCCGATTACACTTTTTCAAACAAAGGGAACGTTGCTTATCTGCTAAAAGGAACCAATGAAGACCAAACATCAATAATCGAACGGATGCATGGGATTTAATTAAAATCTTATCTCAACATTCCCATAAATTCGTTCGTGTGAATTTTAATAAAATACTTTGATTATATTATGTACTTGGGTGGCATCTTGGGATGCACAAGTGCAGTGGCTCTGACGTCACCTATATATATATATATATATATATATATATATATATATATATATATATATATATATATATATATGTATATATATATAAATATATATATATATATGTATATATATATATATATATATATATATATATATATATATATATATATATATATATATATATATATATATATATATATATTGTCGCGTGTTATTGGTTCGCGGCCTATAATTTTAACGTTCCGGGAAAGTGAAAACGCAATGTCTTTTAATTTAAGTTAAAAGAGTTTATTTAATTCAAGAAAGTGCACAATAATCAGTTTAACACTTTCACTAATTTTAATTTTCACTATTAAAATAAAATCTAACACTTGTCCATAAATTTCTTATCGCAATTGTCTTCTAAATCACTTCACTATTACGAAACACACTTCCTACACACTTTCGCAGTTCTTATCGCGGTCGAATGAATGATTCAATTCCCCCCATTCATTCAGCTCGCCTTTATATAGGGTCTCTACCTATTCACCCATTTCTCGTACGTTGGCGAATGTTCTACCGAGAGGTACCTGGTAGATTCGAGCAAATTTAATGAATGGAGTGACGTCACTTGCAGATGTTGATCATGCTTGTTGGGTTCTCGTGGTTTCGAGTGAATTCGTGTTCTTCATTGTTGTGAAAACAATTGCGACAGCAGCTCGCAGAATTATTTGTACATGTAATTATTTGTACATGTAACACTGCCCCCACCTCAGTTCTTTTCGCCCCGAAAAGATGTGTCGCTATTTGTAGTCAATTCTCCCTGGGTGTAATATGGGGCAAGACGGTCCAGATGCACGATTTTCATTTTAGCTCTCGGCTTACGATGTTCCTGTATTCGGTATACGACGTCGTTGATTCGCTTTGTAACTCGGTATGGTCCCTCCCAATTATGTTGCAACTTTGGAGACCTACCCTTTCGCCGTTGCGGGTTATAAAGCCACACCAAGTCATCTTGCTGGAAGCCAGTAGAATTAGCCTTTAGATCATACCTGGTCTTCATGCGGTCAGTAGCCGATTCGAGGTGTTTTCGCACTGTCCGATGTATCTGGTTCAACCGTTGTCTTAGCTCACTTGCGTACTCCGAGACCGTTTGGGGTGTCTCAGGGGGTGTTCCGAACTTTATATCGGCTGGCAAATGAATAGTCTTTCCAAAAATGACTTTGGCTGGGGCTTGGCCCGTCGATGCATGTTCGGCAGCTCTGTACGCCATCAAAAATAGTGGGATATGTCGGTCCCAGTCCCTTTGGTTCTCGTCAACCATCTTGGCCAGATGTTTATTGAGCGTGCCGTTGAACCGTTCGACCATTCCATCGGATTGGGGATGCAGCGGTGTTGTCCTCGTTTTCCGTATTTCCAGTAGTTCACACATTTCGCCAAAAACTAGTGACTCAAAGTTTCGGCCTTGATCTGAATGTAATTCGCAAGGTACGCCGTACGTACTGACCCAATTTAACACTAGCTGTTCAGCTACGGTAGTTGCTTCCTGGTTGGGAATGGGGTAGACCTCGGGCCACTTGCTGAAATAATCGGCTACAACCAGCGTATATCGATTTCCCCAATCGGTTTCAGGAAAGGGTCCTGCGATGTCAACAGCAATCCTTTCGAATGGCACGCCTACGTTATAGGTTTGCATTTGTCCTCTCAGTCGTCGCTACGTCTTCTCGAGCGTGGAGCCAGTAGAACCGTTCCCGCAATTTCGCTAAGGTCTTATTAACACCCAGGTGGCCTCCCGAGGATCCTTCATGCATTTCCTTAACCACATCGTAGATTCGGCTTTTGGGAAGTATAGTTTGCATCCTATAGGAGCTACCATCCGCCGTTTCCCATTTCCGCTTGAGTACGCCACCCTCCACCTGAAGGGAGTTCCATTGTGCCCAATAGCTTTTCAGGGTTGCGCCATGCATTGAAACGTCTTTCCACTCAGGTCGCCCAGTCGTCTCCTTCCATACAAGCAATGGTCCGATGTCTTCATCGGCTAACTGGGCGTTTCGAATCTCCTCCGATGACCAACCTTCATCGAATTCCGCCGTTATCAATCGCAGATCAACGAGCGGTTCCTTTTCCTCAATCCGTCGGCAATGCTTGCAGTTAGCGGGACATGGACGGCGGGATAGGGCGTCAGCATTTCCATGAACTCCGCCATTCCGATGAACAATTTCGTAGTCGTATGACTGCAATCTTTCGATCCATCTCGCAACTTGTCCCTCGGGGTTTTTGAAGTTGAGCAACCATCTCAGTGATGCATGGTCCGTTCGAAGAACAAACTTCTGGCCATATAGATACTTGTGGAACTGCTTGGTGGCCTCTATTATAGCCAATAGCTCCTTCCTGGTCACGCAGTAATTCCTCTCACTTTTTGAGAGAACTCGACTGTAATAAGAGAGGACTCTTTCTTCGCCATTGATCTGCTGGGAGAGTACAGCTCCAATACCGCCGTTGCTTGCATCGGTGTCAACTACAAACATTTTTCTGGGTTTCGGATACGCCAGCACGGGTGATTCACACAGCTTTTCCTTCAGGGTCTCAAAGGCTGTCTGGCATTGTTCATTCCAGACATACGGACGATTTTTCTCGGTTAGCTGATGGAGACACTTAGCTATTTTGGCAAAGTCTTTGACGAATCTTCGATAGTAGGTTGCCAGGCCCAGGAAACTTCGTAGTTGGCGCTTGTTGTTTGGTGTTGGCCAGCTTTTCACGGCTTCAATTTTCTCAGGGTCTGTTTTGACCCCTTCTGCTGATACGACGTGTCCCAGGTATTTTACTTCATCTGCGAAGAGAGTACACTTCTCGGGACTAAGTTTCAAATTTGCCAGTCGTAATCGGGAGAAAACCTCTTCTAAGTTCCGCACATGCTCTTCGAACGTTCTACCGATGACGATGATGTCATCTAGGTACACCAAGCAGGTTTTCCAGGTTAGACCACGTAGCACATATTCCATCAAGCGTTCGAAAGTGGCTGGAGCATTGCAAAGCCCAAACGGCATCACAACAAATTGCCACAATCCGGTCCCAACTGAAAATGCGGTCTTCTCTCGGTCCTTCTTGTCAATTTCTACCTGCCAGTAGCCACTCTTGAGATCGAGTGTAGAAAACCATTTTGCGTCGGCTAAAGTGTCCATGATGTCATCGATGCGTGGGAGTGGGTAACTATCTTTCTTAGTGACGTCGTTAAGCTGCCTATAGTCGACACAAAAGTGAGTGCTACCATCCTTTTTCTTTACTAGAACTACAGGCGCGGCCCATGGACTGACAGAAGGTTCAATAACGCCTTGTTTTTCCATGTCCGAGATCAGCGCGCTCACTTCTCCTTGTTTGGCTATAGGGAGACGTCTCGGTGCTTGTCGAATTGGCTTGGCTCCCTGTGTATCTATGACGTGAGTGACCATACTCGTTCGGCCTTGGTCATCCGGGCTTGTTGAGAAGATGTCACTGTACTTGGTGACCAGATCAGAGGCTCGCTTGAATAGCTGCACTGGCAATTTGACTTGCTTCAATATTTCAGACGTGGATTCCCGGGCTTTGTCTGTGTCTTGCCTCCTTTTCCAATGATGGTTGTGAGTAGCTTCCAAAGAGGTGATGGTGGAAACAGGCTGGCAGCTGCCGATGACTTCTCCCGCTTTGATGCTCGTGGTTGAGTCTGCGGTGTTAAGGACTCTAACCGGCACATATCCGTTCCTTAAAGATCTTACAAGGCTTCGTCCTACAATCCAACTGCGCAATGCGGATGTCTTCGTTGGCTCTATCAGATATGATCGGTGGTCTCCAGAATCACCATCAAGCTTGGCCCATACAATGCTTTCGGAAGAATTCGGTACATCAGTGTCAGTACATACCACTACATTCATCTTGGGGATTTGGACGCTGGGATCCTCCATCAGTACTTCTACATTCTGCCATTTCAATACACGTTTGCCCAAATCCAACGTGATTCCATGTGGTCGCAGAAAATCCATTCCGAGAATGCAGTCATCCATAATGTTCGCGACCAGAAAATTATGTCGGAACACAAGGTCTCCCAAGTGTATCTGGAGGTTGACCTCTCCATGAACAGGTGCAGTTTCTCCCGTAGCTGTCCGTAGTGAGAAAATTCTGCCCTTGTGAAGTTGTTGCTGTCTAACTAGGTCTGGTCGGATAATCGATCGGGTTGCACCAGTGTCGATTGTTATGGTGCAGTGTTCTCCGTCAACTTGACCCGGAAGGCATAAGTCCGCTTCTCCACGATGTAGTCTTGACACGATGATGGTGGTGCTGGGGATGTCGGTACTCCTAGCCAACGTTCGCCCCCCGAAGTTGGCCCTTGCAGTTTGATGGGCCTCCATTCTAGGCTCCTGACACGGTCTGGATCTCCACCACCCTGGACAATAGCTCGGTCTTCTTCCCTTCTTGCAGTCTCTTTGCAGGTGCCCTTTTTCCCCGCAATTCCAGCATCTAGGCGCACCATTCACCTGCAGCTCTCGCTCAATTCCCACGCGCTCACACCTGGATTTATCTGTCACTACCTCGCGAACCCGGACAGTGGTGCGGGTCACATTTTTGGCTGCCTCAAAATTTAAACTATAAGCCAATGCTTCCTTGACTGTTTGCTTTTGAGCTAACCGCACGGCTTGTTGCAATTCCTTGTCCTTTAAGGCGCTGATGAATGCTTCTGCTGCTACGTCATCTCGATGTTCTGGGTCGTACACTGGGTAAGCCAAAAGTGCCAATCGCTCAATGTCTTGTGCTAGCTGCTGCAAGGTTTCGCCAGACTTCTGCTTCCGATGCCGTAGCTGCGCCCGGTAAATCTGCTTCAGATGATCGTCTCCATAACGCATGTCGAGCGCATTCATTATAGCATTCGGGTTTGAGTGCAATTCCACGGGGATCGTCTGCAAAAGCTCGGCAGCTGGGCCTCTTAGAGCAAGAATCAGTGCAGTTGCTCGTTCCTGCTCATTCCAGTGATTTGCCGTTGCGGCAGCTTCAAACTGGGTCTTGTAAATACTGTAGACCGTTTGCCCATCGAATATTGGTACTTGCACATTTCTGGATGTGCTTTGCGCTGCGGTTATAAGCGGGGCTGGTGAGGTGGTTACTACTGCCTTCTCTGCTTCCAATTCTTTTTTCATGTTTTCCATCTCATGGTTGATTCTCTCCTCGACCTGGCTGATCTCATGGTTGACTCTCTCCTCGACCTGGTATACCTTTTCCTCGACGCATTTAATTTGGTTGTTGAGACTACTGAGCTCTGCTTTTATTTCGGTAGACTGTTTTTCCAAATCTGCCTTCAAATCAGTTGACTGTTTCTCCAGCTTCTGTGCGATGTCTGCCTTGATGTCTGCCTTGATTTCGAACGTTTGTTGGTCTAGCTTCGCTGATTGTTCATTTAGCTTCGTAGTTAAATTGGATGACTGTTCATCTAGCTTCGCAGTCAGACTGGATGACATCAGCATTAACATTTGCATTAGCGCATTTTCTGGCTCCTTTGATTTTGGTGTTTCTACTTCTCCACCTTCTGCGCCTTTTTCTGCATCTAAGAGCTCACCCGAATCCACATTTCCGCCTTCCGACTCGATCGCGTCGCGCAAGCGTGCAATCAGTATGGCCTTTGTACCTTGTGTGGCCAGATTTCATTGTTCCAACTCCTCTTTGAGCTCCGATATACTCAATTGATTAATTTTTAAATGCAAATTTCCTGGCATTTTTATTGTTTTCTGCTATTTTTCCACCAGTATCCACGTTAATTCTCACTATTGTGCACTTCAAAAATGTTTAATGGTTTTCACTTCCAAAATTTTCTATCCCACTTCTGACACCATTGTCGCGTGTTATTGGTTCGCGGCCTATAATTTTAACGTTCCGGGAAAGTGAAAACGCAATGTCTTTTAATTTAAGTTAAAAGAGTTTATTTAATTCAAGAAAGTGCACAATAATCAGTTTAACACTTTCACTAATTTTAATTTTCACTATTAAAATAAAATCTAACACTTGTCCATAAATTTCTTATCGCAATTGTCTTCTAAATCACTTCACTATTACGAAACACACTTCCTACACACTTTCGCAGTTCTTATCGCGGTCGAATGAATGATTCAATTCCCCCCATTCATTCAGCTCGCCTTTATATAGGGTCTCTACCTATTCACCCATTTCTCGTACGTTGGCGAATGTTCTACCGAGAGGTACCTGGTAGATTCGAGCAAATTTAATGAATGGAGTGACGTCACTTGCAGATGTTGATCATGCTTGTTGGGTTCTCGTGGTTTCGAGTGAATTCGTGTTCTTCATTGTTGTGAAAACAATTGCGACAGCAGCTCGCAGAATTATTTGTACATGTAATTATTTGTACATGTAACAATATATATATATATATATATATATATATATATATATATATATATATATATATATATATATATATATATATATATATATACATATATATTGTCGGGTGTTATGGTACGCGGCCAATAATTTTAATGTTCCGGGAAAGAGAAAACATACTGTCTTTTAAATTAAGTTAAAAGAGTTTATTTACTAACAGTGCACAATCATATATTGAACTATTTCCCAAAAATTAATTAAAATCTAAATCCCACTTGTCAATAAATTCCTCTTACAACTGTCTTCACTTAATAATCAATATTGCTTTTTATTCGCACTCCACACTATCGCAGTTTTACTGTTGCATAATTACCATATCGGTTGCAATAATCTCCCTTTTTGGGTCTTTGTAAAAAAAATTTTTACAAAGACCTACTAGTTTCGCAACCTGTCCGTGCGTCCGTCCGTCTGTCCGTGCGTCACAGCTAGTTTTCTCAGAAACTATAGAAGCTACAATGCCCAAACTTTGTGAAAAGATCAGATGTGATGGTCTCTCAAAAGTTAAGGTCTTGCCAAAAATTTAAAAAATTCTTAAGGGGGTCCCCCTTATAACGAATTAGCCCTTAAAAATTTTTTTTAACCAAAGATGTGATTGAGGTATCAAATGAAAGGTCTTAATTAGAACTTTTAGGATCTGAAATAAAAAAATCATTTTGTGAATTAGGAGATCCAGGGGAAGGCAAAATGTACCAAAAATTTGTGTCCCCCCCCTCGGAATTGGACACATTTGAGCCGAAAAATCTGAAAATTATCCCGAACGTAGGCCCTTATGAGTAAAAGCGTAACAAATACCTCAGAAATCGAAATTCACTCAACTTTGTTAATAATAGTATGATTTGTGAATTTTACATTTTTGCCCATCAAATCAAAACGGTACCTTTAAATGCCTTGAAATTTAGCAATTATATTGACTGATATAAGATATCAACGTTTACAAAATTTAATTGAGATGAAGTTATAATCAAGTGAGTTATAGTCATTTCAAATATATGGAATCACAACAACAATAACACGTGTTTACGGTTGATACATATTTCAAATTGACCTGGGCACTTTTATTTTCTTTCAATTTTCATGAAAATGTAAGGAATAGTGTTGAGCGTGAATATGTTCAATCGGCCGAGCATTCAGAAAAATAATTTAAGCTAGATAAGAATGGCGGCTGCACTGTGCTTATGGAAGAAACTGTGCATTTTTTGCATAATTTTGAACGATTTCATATCAAAGTATTAGATGAATAGTTCAAGTTATCGATTCACGCTATTAGAAAACTTGTTTCTAACCCTAGGATGTTTTCAAATACCTTCTGGTAGGAGCACTCTCCTGCTTACTCAACTTATTTTTTTTTTCACTTCATTTATTCCAACTTAATAGTATTTACATGTCAAACTTAGCTCTAATTTATACTTAACCTAGCGGACTATTTCCTTATCTATGGTTAATCTTAACCTAGTTTTATAACATATCATTTTTCTTAACCTATAGTCTTACTAATCTAATATCGGTGGCAGCGGAGGGTGCCTCCGACCCATTGATGCTGAAATGAAAACAAAAGAGAAACGAAAACAGACGAACAAGTTAAGTTAAATAACAGCAGGGGGGATCATTCAGGAGAATAAGGAAAGGATGGCAAAGAGCCAGGATGCAGGGGTTAGGGGGTTTAGGGGATAGTAGCGTAGTCTTAAAAGGGATGATGAGAGCGTCTGTCATCAGGGCTTTTGTGCGGGGGCACAAACTGTGACTACAAGAACTTCGGTTCCCCATGACGGGATTTGTTGAAGAGCGTGATTCTACCTTCAGCATCGAAGATGAGACTGCGGTTGTTGAGAAGCGAAAGGTACTGGGGAAAGTGTTTCGGGACACGTATTGTATGTAGGAGGTCGGGGTCAGTGTTGAGGGATTGAGTAATTGGGGGGTTGTATTGGGATTCGGCTTTATGGAGGAGCTTGAGGGCTATTTTGGTGAGGAAGTAGCCTATTCGAGGGATTTGGGCCTTGTCATTGGCTTTTTGGTGACGGACCATTCGATCTGTCACAGGGTTCTTCCAAATTTTCGTGCAATGATGAAGGATCTGTCGTTTTTTGGTGCGTAATTTTTCCATTTGGGCTGATGACAGGTTGCACCAGAAGACAAAGCCATAGGATTGGACGGGGCGGATTAGTGAGGTGTAGCAGAGGATGGGATAGGTGGTTTTATAGTGGATGAGCGGCAGTAGTGAGTGGAAAGCCGTGGTGGTCCTACAAAGGTTCTTTTTTATTTGGGAGAGAGAAGAAAGACGGGAGTTGATTATAGCCCCAGATAGTTGACCTTGGATTTCTGAGGGATACTAATGCCCATGATTTGCAAGTTTAAATTACGCACTTCATCAAGGAGTGATTTTTTAAGGTGGGTGTGGCCTTTGAGAATAGCTTCGCATTTAGCTGGGTTGACCATTAGTTTCCACTTTGAAATAAAGTCATCTAACTGGTCAAGATAATTATTAAGGTGGGCTTTGATGAGTTTTAGGTGGCAAGATGATGCAAAAATGATGATGTGATCTGCACACTGAAGGATTCTTATTGGGGTCGAGGGTGGTGGAATGTCGGCTGTGAAGGGGGGAACAGAAGGGCTGAAAGAATAGATCCCTGTAGGATCCCCGCTGTGAGAGGAAAGATGTCGGATTGGGTGTCGTTGAGTTTGACCCGTACAGAACGGTTTGTTAAGAAGGAAAGTAAGGTTTGCACAGGTGCGGATGTGGGTTAAATGTGGAGAGGAGTTTGTGGATGAGGCCATGTTGCCAGACAGTATCGAAGGCTTTCTGGATGTCAATGAGACAGGCAGTGGTCGGAGTACTTTTTGCATCGTTTATGGCAACGTGTGATTTCAGGATGAGGAGGGGGTACTCAACGGAATGGTTTGGACGATTGGCGACCTGGAATTCAGGGATGATGGGGTTGTCTTCTAGATGGGAGTCGATGGATTCTTTGATGGTAAGTTCGAAGATCTTGCTTGTGGTGGGGAGCAAGGAAATGGGACGGTAGCTGCTTGGGAGTAGTGGACTTTCGCCTTTCTTAGGGATCGGGACGATAATGGAGAGGTGCCATAGCTTGGGAAAGCAGGCATTGAGGATGCTGTTGTTGATAAGTTTTGAGAGGAAGGGAGATAGAGATTCAATGCATTTTTTAAGTAGTATGGTGGGGATGCCGTCATGTCCACAGGACTTTTTATTTTTTAACTTTAAGTAAATGGATGGAAGGATGTCTGGGGTGAAAAATTGGATATAGAGTGCATTGGATGGGCATGTGTTTGGCGCTTGGAGAGGTCATGAACACAGGGTATTGGGTTCGTGTATTCAAGCTTAAAGTGTGGATTTGGTGAGGAGCTTTGAGATGGAGGTCTGGACACATAGGTCAGTTTCTGGGTTGTATAGGTGTTGGGTCAGTGAGTTTCCATCGAACTTACCCTCTCGTGTGGAGACTGGTTTTGGGGAAGGTATTTGGCTAGGGTTTGGGGCTTTCCGAGGCTCGGATAGGTCTTCCGCAGCTCTCTGAATGTGTCGGCAATATTGGTGGAGTTATTAAGCTTAACCTTCAGGTACTCGCTATACAGCACATTAATATTGTTACGTATTTTTGAGCTGAGATCATTGATCTCATCTCGTAAATACCAATATTGAGCGTTGTACCGGTGGCGGAAGAGAAGCCTGTGTAGGAATTTTTTCCGTTTGATGTAGTTTATGATATCTTCGGGAAGAGGTTTCATGTCATGGTATCTGAGTGTGCGCAGACGTACACAAGATTCGATACATTTCTGTACCGAATCAGTATATACTGACACAGCTTGGTCGATTTCAGTGTCGGGTACGCGACAGTCAACTGGTAATGGAATCTGGAAGAGGGTTGAGGCAAGGGATTCATTAACCGATCACCAGTTAACACAGGAATAGTCTTTGGTTACGGGACGTGGAGCATGGATCGGGCGGTAATGGATGCAGGTGCAGAGTACTACTGCATCATGGTCACTGACTCCAGGGACGGTCTCGAGGTACGGGAGGATATTACTATTGAAGTCAACGGGAAAGTTATCATTTGTGATGAATATGTCTAGGAAACTTTGGGCTGGGCCTCGTTGGAAGGAAGGACGCACTGAACTCAGGATGACCATCCATAGTGGGAATGCGTGGTTGTTCTTCCACATAGTGGGTTGCCATTTGGATTGGCTCGGGAGTCAAGGAATTCTGGGTGTCGGGTGTTTAGTTCACCACCAATGATGGTGTGGAGTTTTTTCTGATTGGGATTGGTATAGGCTTGCATGAGGGAAATTAGCGTAGTGAGGTAGTGGTTAACTAGCGTCTGTTTGGGGGCAATAAACGGATGCACACACGAAGAGAGTGTCACTTGTCTCGAAGCAGTCAAGGGTACATTCAAAGGATAGGCTTGGGAAGTCGGGCTGGATTTGGAAAACTTTAAAGGATTTTCAGAGGAGGATGCCTGTGCCACCACCTTTGGAGTTTCCAGGGCGGTCAGTACGAAGGAATGTGTAGCGGGGGAAAGACGGAATGTACCAGGAAGTGATTTTGGTTTCAGAGAGTAAGACTACATCAGGGCTATGATCATTGAGGAAGGATTGAAGTTCATGACGTCGTCCTCAGCATCTGATGAAGCTTATGTTCAATTGCATGAACTTAAACTTCATCAAAGCTCGTTACAAATCGCATGAGAAGGAGACGCTTCTCAAAGGTGTCCGTACATGCACGGTAGTTTGGTATGAACTTCGTCGTCTTCGATGCCAGCGAGGCAAAATCACACCCGAATAGGTTCACCTCAGTCTCCAAAAAGTTAGCGGATTTCTGGGTACCGCTGGGTGATTTCAACTGACTTGCACATGAGCCGTTGATATTCATGGGAACTGCAGGTTGTGGGGACTGTGCGAAGTTTGGTGTTCTTGGCGCGGTTTGTCTAACGAAACTCTCATTTTTCTTGACGTTGAGTTTTTCGATATGCCGCTTAAATATCGGGCAGTTTTTGTAGTTTGCGGTGTGTTTGGAGCCACAGTTTGCGCAGAGTGGGGATTGCTCAGGTGTTTTTTGGTAATTGCCTGGCCCATGAAATTGGCTGCATTTTACGCAGTGGTAATTCAGATGGCAGTTAACTGCTGAGTGGCCAATACGTTGGCAGTTCTTACACTGCAGTATGTCCTTGTTCTGTATCTCCTCAAAACACACAACCATGCGCAGAATGGCATGAATATTTTTTAGTTTATTGGTATCAAAGCTAGGCTTTAATACAAGCAACCACAAGTTCAGTTGCCAATTGTTGCCATCTGCCATTTCCCACCCTCTACCTGAAGGGAGTTCCATTGTGCCCAATAAATTTTCGGTGTTGCGCCATGCATTGAAACATCCTTCCACTCAGGTTACCCAGTTGTCTCCTTCCATACGAGCAATGGCCCAATGTCTTCACCGGTTAGTTGGGCGTTTCGAATCTCTTCCAATGACCAACCTTCATCGAATTCGGCCGTTATCACTCGCAGATCAACGGTCAGCTCTTTTTCCTTAATTCGGCGGCAACGCTTGCAGTTACCTGGACATGGACGATAAGATACGGTGTCTGCATTTCCATAAACTACGCCCTTCTGGGCTTTTGAAGCGAAATAGCCATCTCAACGATGCATGGTCTGTTCAAAGAACAAATTTCTGGCCATATAGGTACTTGTGGAACTGCTTAGCTGTTCCTCTCACTTTTTGAGAGAACTCGACTATAATACGAGAGGAGTCTTTCTTCGCCATCGATCTGCTGGGACAGTACAACTCCAATCTCGCCGTTGCTTGTATCGGTGTCAACTACAAACATTTTTCCGGGTTTTGGATATGTCAGCACTTCTCGTCCAAGGTCTCAAAGGCTACTTGGCATTGTCCTTTCCAGACGTATGGACGATTTTGCTTGGTTAGCTGATGAAGACACTTGGCTATTTCGGCAAAGTTTTTGACAAACCTTCGATAGTACTATACGTCGCTAGGCCCAGAAAAATTCGTAGTTGGCGCTTGTAGTTTGGATTTGGACAGATTTTCACGGCTTCAATTTTCTCAGGGTCTATTTTGACCCCTTCTGCTGATACAATGTGAACCAGGTATTTTACTTCAGCTGCAAAAAGGGTACACTTGTCGAGACTAAGTTTATAATTCACCAGTCACAATCGGGAGAAAACCTCTTCCAAGTTCCACACATGCTCTTCGACCTTTCTCCCGATAACAATGGTGTCATCTAAGTACACCAAATAGGTCTTCCAGGTTAGGGCTCATAGCACGTATTCCAGCAGGCGTTTGAAAGTGGCTGGAGCATTGCAAAGCCCAAATGGTATCACCACAAACTGCCATAATCCGGTCCCAACTGAAAATGCGGTCTTCTCTCGGTCCTTCTTGTTGATTTCTACCTGCCAGTAGCCACTCTTGAGATCGAGTGAAGACTTTGCCAAAATAGCTAAGTGTCTCCATCAGCCAACCAAAAAAAATCATTCATATGTCAGGAATGAACAATGTCAAGCAGCTTTTGAGACCTTGAAGAAGAAGCTGAGTGAATCACCCATGCTGGCATATCCGAAACCCGGAAAAATGTTTGTAGTTGACACCGATGTGAGCAACTGCGAGGCTGGAGCTGTACTATTTCAGCAGATAGATGGCGAAGAAAGAGTCCTCTATTTACAGTTGAGCTCTCTCAAAAAGTGAGAGGAACTACTGCGTGACCAGGAAGGAGCTATTGGCTATAATAGAGGCGACCAAGCAGTTCCACAAGTACCTATATGGCCAGAAATTTGTTCTTCGAACAAACCATGCACCGCTGAGATGGCTGCTTAGCTTCAAAACCCCCGAGGGACAAGTTTCGAGATGGATCGAAAGATTACAAAATTGTTCATCGGAAGGGCGGAGCTCATGGAAATGCAGACGCCCTATCTCGTCATCCATGCCCAGCTAACTGGAAGCATTGCCGACGGATTGAGGAAAAAGAGCCGACCAGCTAGCCGATGAGGACATCAGACCATTACTCGCCCAGCTAGCCGATGAAGATATCAGACCATTACTCGTATGGAAGGAAACCACTGGGCAACCTGAGTGGAAGGCCGTTTCGACGCATGGTGCCACCCTGAAAATTTATTGAGCACAATGGAACTCCCTTCAGATGGAGGGTGGGAAATGGCAGATGGCAGCTCCTATCGAATAGAAACTATGCTTCCCAAAAGCCGAATCCACGAGGTGGTTAAGGAAATACACGAAGTATCCTCAGGAGGCCTTCTTGGTGTTAACAAGACCTAAGCGAAATTGTGGGAAAGATTTTACTGGCTCCAAACTCGAGACGACGTAGAGGACACGTGTTGTAGATGCACGATTTGCGCTTCCGTCAAAGGTCCAAAGCGACAACTGAGAGGGCAAATGCATACGTGTAACGTAGGTGTACCTTTTGAAAGAATTGTTGTTGATATCGCAGGACTTTTTCCGGAATCCGGATTGGGAAATTGATACACGCCAGCTGTAGCCAATTATTTCAGCAAGGTGCCCGAGGTCTACCCCATTTCCAACCAGAAAGCAACTAATGTAGCCAAACAGCTAGTGTTGAATTGGGCCAGTAAGTACGGCGTACTTTTTGAACTACATTCGGGTCAAGGCCGAAACTTTGAGTCACTAGTTTTTGGTGAAATGTGCGAGCTACTGGGAATACAGAAAATGAGGACAACACCGCGGCATCCCCAATCCAGTGGAATGGTCGAGCGTTTCAACAGCACACTCAATAAACACCTGACCAAGATGGGTAACGAGAACCAAGGGACTGTGACCGGCACATCCCACTGGTCTTGACGGAGTTTAGAGCTGCCGAACATGCATCAACGCGCCAAGCCACACTAAAGTCAGTTTTAGAAATTCTATTCGTCTGCCAGCTGATATAAAGTTCGGAACACCCCCTGAGAAACCCTAAACCATCTCGAAGCACGCAAGTGAGCTAAGGCAACAGTTGAACCAGATACATCGGACAGTGCGAAAACACCTCGAATCGGCTACTGACCGCATGAAGGCCAGGTATGATCTGAAGGCAAATTCTACTGGCTTCCAGCAAGATGACTTGGTGTGGCTATATAATCCACAACGGCGGAAAGATAGGCCCCCGAATGTGCAGCATAATTGGGAGGGACCATACTGAGCTACTCAGTGAATTAACGATGTCGTATATTGCTGACAGGAACACTGTGGCGACAACACAACGCATGCATTGCATGCATGCAATAGTAGTGTGCAACATTGTCCCGATGCTTCAGCCACCGCGATAATCATACGATATGGGTTACATGACCAAAGATCCACTCAGCATGTCTGCTGGTTGCGCTTCCTGCAGGACTGCACTGCTGCTTTGCACGGGATGAAGGTCTTTACTGTGATCGATCTACAGAAGGCGTTTCATCAGATTCCAGTCGAGCCGAGTGATGTCCCGAAGACGGCGATTATCACGCCATTTGGATTGTATGAGTTCATCTACATGACCTTTGGCCTATGCAACGCGGGCCAGACCTTCCAACGCTTCATGCACGAGGTGCTAAGGGGACTCAGTAATGTATTCGTCTACATAGACGACATATTGGTGTTTTCACCGGACCCGCAGATACACCAACAGCATGTGTCGGAGGTGCTGAGCCGTCTACGCCAATACGGACTTGCAATCAACAAGGATAAGTGCCAATTTGGACAGGACGAGATTCAATTTTTGGGGCACACGATTTCAACTGACGGATTGAAACCTTTGCCTGAGAAGACGCAAGGCATATCCGCTATTCCAAAGCCCAGGACAGCACTGCAGCTAAAGTCATCCTTAGGAATGATTAACTTCTACAGGAGGTTCCTACCGTATGCCGCTCAAACCCAACGCCCGCTCCAACAGCTGATAGAGGGAAACAGAAAACGCGACAAAACGGAGCTTCAATGGACCGACGAGGCATCGGCAGCATTCGAGAGGTGCAAGTCGGAACTAACCAAGGTTCCGTCACTCGCGCATCCTGATCCAACAGCCACATGGTCCCTAACAGTGGACGCATCGGACGATGGACTCGGAGCTGTCCTGCACCAGACAACGAGCACTGGAACAGAGCCTCTGGGATTTTTCTCACGCAAGCTGAACGACACCCAGCGACGCTACAGCACCTACGACCGAGAGTTGCTAGCGATTCACGAAGCCATCAAGCACTTCCGGTACATGTTGGAGGGCAGAGTCTTCACAGTCTTCTCCGACCACAAGCCATTACAGTTTGCGTTCCAGCAACGACCGGAGAAAGCATCACCGAGGCAACAACGTCAGCTGGATTTTATCTCCCAGTTCACAGTCGACATCCGCCACATTCCGGGCCGGAATAACTCCGTCGCGGATTACTTGTCTCGGATGAGTACAGTTTCAACGACCGACATCCTTTCTCTCGCTTCAGCTCAACAAACCGATCCACAGCTCAAGGCTTTGCTGGAGGACCAGATGGACAAACTCAAGTGGAAGAAGCAGGAGCTTGCTACTTCCGACACGCCACTCCACTGCATAGTAACCGAAAACAAGGTTCGACCCTACGTACCGCAGCAGCTTAGGCAAACAATCATGCAGACGATGCATGGCCTAGCACACCCAGGCATACGAGCGACTAGACGACTCATCACCGACCGCTTCTTCTGGCCGGCTATGAATAAGGAGATTAATGATTTCGTACGAAGCTGCATGGCCTGCCAGCGCAACAAGATCGGACGTCACGTCAAGTCACCGCTCCAACGATACACCCAGCCGGACACCAGGTTCGAGCATATTAACATCGACCTCATCGGACCACTATCACCGAACGATGGTTACCGTTATTGCCTAACCATCATTGACAGGTTCACACGTTGGCCAGAAGCCGTTCCGCTCCAGAATATCACCGCAACAACAGTCGCCGAGGCGCTTATCAATGCATGGATAAGCCGCTTCGGAGTGCCGGCAAGAGTAACTACCGACCTGGGACGCCAGTTCGAGAGCCAAATCTTCGCCGAGCTGACCCGTATTCTGGGAATCAACCACCTGCGGACGACCCCATACCATCCTGCCGCCAACGGGATCATTGAGAGATGGCATCGCACAGTCAAGGCCGCCATCCGCTGCTACGATACAGCCGAATGGACGAAGGTGCTACCTCTCGTGCTCCTAGGACTGCGCGCCGCATTAAAGGAGGATATTAACGCCACACCCGCAGACATGGTCTACGGCACCAGCCTACGGCTTCCGGGGGAGTTCTTCACCGCATCGCAGTCCAAAACCAACGAAACGGACTTCTTGCGTGATCTCAGGTCACGCATGACGAAACTGCGACCTCGAGACACGGCACACCACACCACCACCCAAACTTTCATACACCGAACGCTAGGCAGCAGCTCACACGTCTTTGTACGCAACGACAAAGTAAAATCATCGCTCACACCACCATACGACGGCCCATACCCGGTCCTAAGCAGAAAGGACAAGTATTTCCGCATCGACATTAATGGACACCCCGCCTCAATTTCGATCGACAGGCTCAAACCCGCATTCCTCACGCCAGAACCTACTTCAAAGGCGAGGCCCCTCATTATCGAACCAACAGCAACCACACGCAGTGGACGTAAGATCCGGCCACCCGTACGCTTCCAATAAAGTATCGTGGCCAAGCCACTGCGAGGGGAGTAGTGTGGCGACAACACAACGCATGCATTGCATGCATGCAATAGTAGTGTGCAACATTGTCCCGATGCTTCAGCCACCGCGATAATCATACGATACGGGTTACATGACCAAAGATCCACTCAGCATGTCTGCTGGTTGCGCTTGTGCGTGGTCAGCGATTGTGCTGCGATGAGGAACGCTCTGACGGAGATTGTATCGCGTCGATACAATCATTTGATACATTTGCATGCTCAGCAAATGTGATATGGATGCAAGCACGGAGTTGGGAATCTTGTTATCGCTGCGCGTGTGCATGCTCAGCAAATGTGGTATGAATGCATGCACGGAGTTAGGAATTTTTGTTATCGCGTCGACGAGACGCTAATCACTTCACCTAGCGCGATCGTAGGAACGACATCGAAACGACAACCAGACATCAAAACGACATTCGAATTAATTTTCATCCTAGCGTGTATCGATTATATAGTAACCGTTTAATAATCTGTAAATAATAAATACTTTTCTTATCGTTTTCTCGCGTTTGAACTTGTTGAAGGACCATAACACCATAAGCCGATAGCCAAAATTCAAACCGTGCACCTGGACCGTCTTGCCCCATATTGCATCCAGGAAGACTTAACTACAAGTGGCGATACATGTTTTCGCGGCGAAAAGAACTAAGGTGGGAGCAGTATTACATGTCGAAACAATTCTGTGAGCTACTGTCACAATTATCATCGCAACTATTGATAACATCATGATCAATAAACAAATGTACTCAAAAGCACAAGAATTGACCAAGCACGATCAATATCTGAAAGTGACATCACTGCGGAGTATTCAGAGTTGCTCGAATATTCCAGGTAGTTCTCGCAAGAACATTCGCCAAAATATGTTACAAAAAATGGATTGAATGACTAGAGATGCTATATAAAGCCGAAATGAATGAATGAATGGGGAAAATAGTAAAACCGCGATAGTAAAACTGCGATAGAGTGGAGCGTGAAGTAAAGGCGATATTGCTTGATAGTGAAGTGAGTGAAGTGATTTTCGTGATATTGACAGTTGGAATATAAGTTGATAGACAGTGAAAATTAAATTTAAATGCGATTTGTTGAATAGTGAAAGCATTGATCGTGCGTTCTTAGTAAATAAACTCTTTTCAATTAATTTAAAAGACAGAGCGGATTCACTTTCCCGGAACATTATAACTATCGGCCACGAACTATAACACGCGACAATACATTGCCTCTATCTAAAGTAGAGTGCTGCTGGATCCACTTCAACCAAAGAGAATTTTTCCGCAAAAGCCGGTAACCACCAAAACATCACCTTTATCTTAATAAACTATTCCATCTCTATTCGTTCTAGAGAGAGAGAAAATGAACATGCAATGATTTAAGAGATTGAATCCAAGAATCAAGCTCTACCTCTGGCTACGTGCCTGGTTTTCAATAAGAAAATACTAAAATTCAAAATTTTCGCAGTTTTAACGATTGTATTTATGGCTACTTGAATACATACTGTGAAATTAGTATAAATGGTGATATAAATTACAGAATAGGCGATAAATACTCGTCGAAAATGAAATTGCTAATTTGAATGCAGAACCAAGTCTCAAGATGCTGTGAATTTTGATGGTAAAGATCATGTTGTTGATTCTTCTGGTACATCTTCATCCACTCCTTTTGAAAAACTGCGATATTTTTAATTTGCAAACGGTTGACACCGCCTTGAAGTAATTTCAAGATTTTTCCTCGCATACGGTTATCAGAGCGGCTAATGCTGAGTTTTTAGGTTTAGCAGCGATCCGTTTTCGTGTATCCTTTCATTGGCATGTCTTTTTAAAACGGGATAATAGCTCTCAGTTACCACAAATGTAAGAATACATTCACAAAGTGAACCCACAATAAAGTGCTGATGCTGCGTCTAGACATGAGTATATTTTATGATACTGAAAAAATAAAAAATTTATAAAATTTCCTTTAAAAGCGCTATTTATTCTTAATGTTCTTAACCAGATACCGGTATTTCGAGGACAAGTTATCCTCTTCATCAGTGGCGGTATTCCGTATACCGCCACTGATGAAGAGGATAACTTGTCCTCGAAATACCGGTATCTGGTTAAGAACATTAAGAATAAATAGCGCTTTTAAAGGAAATTTTATAATTTTTTTATTTTTTCAGTATCATTACAGGTGCTATTACTGCCGAAATGCAGATCGTAGATGAGTATATCGTTTCCAGAATTGTAGCAATACAATATTCTATGAGGAACTAACTATGCTGATGCAACAAAATAGAATTAAGATTCATTTTAAATTTTATGTTAGAATTAAGTCTGTTGTAAACCGGGCTTTTATAAAAACACATCGGGCTCAGCCCTAAAAAATATTTTTTTATTTTAATTTCCCGCGTGGAATATTAACTTACACTCACCCATGGTAGCACACTAAGAGCACAACTTTTCCATCCATTAGAATTCCGAAGGTGTTGGAACACGTGTGAAAAGAGAAATTTTAACTAACGAATTTTGCATGAAAACTTTTGGATTTGCAAACAATTTATGAGTTGGGCCGAATTCCGCGTCACTGGTTATGAAATTGCAACACTTAGGGGGAAGCCGATGTGGCCCAACATAATTTCCGATGTTTTGTTTAGTTTGAAATTTATATCACTTGACATTAATTATTTACGCACGACATTTAAGTAAGTTTAATTTACGCATTTACTTCAAACCCTTTATGAAAAAAACAGTGTCTTCGAAACTTCTTAAGAGGGATTAAATCTCAGCTCTACTTTTTATAGAACACATTTCTTTTGTATCTGTACTCATGATATGATTTATTTTTTCTTGAATTTATTCACAGCATAACTGTTAGAGAACTGTTTATCAGAGTTTTTCCAAAGTAAGATACATTCCCTCCTTAGTTGCCAAAAGTGGAGAGTCTTTGTTGAACACAAGTGGAGGCCTAGTTTTCGAGCTTGGAGTAATACGGAAATTTCGAAGCAAAGTGATCAGTCCAATTCTAGATTGCATCATTCCAAAACGCATGCCAATACAATTTCTAGGTCCATCTCCAAACGCCAGGAAACTCATTGGATGTCTTTTCCTTTCTTCTTCAGGATCAAACCTACTTGGATCAAACCGTTCAGGATCATCGAAAACTTCTGGGTCATGTTGAATGGCGTATGCTGGAATAAAGACCCTTGTCCCTTTTTGGATGACGATGTTGGTATCAGGGACCTTAAAGTCAGCATCTGAATAACGCACTAGAACAGGTACTGGAGGATATTTTCGAAGCGATTCTGAAATTATAAATCAGTTAATCAATACCATTTAGTAAAGTTTCAAAATATCACTAACCATTGATAACTTGTTCGACATATTTCATCTCCATCATGGCTTCATACGTTAAAATTCCGTTATGTTTTTCAATGATATTTTCCACTTCTTCTCGAGCTCTTTCTTGCATGTCCTGGTGAAGACCTAACTCAAACAAAGCATAGGACAATGTTGTTGATGAAGATTCAAAACCAGCCAAAAAGAAGAGGAAAGTTTGAGCTGCAACTTCTTCAATCGTTAATCCTTCTGGGGAGTTTTTCAAATCAATTAGCATATCCATGAAATCATTTCGCTTGATATTGTTCTCTTCGCGATAGGCAACTGTTTCTCGGACAACTTTCAAGAAAAATTCGGTGATCTCATCACGAATAACTTTCACACGAAGTTTCTTTGCTATATCTGGATACTGACGAATAAGCGATGTTACAAATCTTCCATTACGCGGAGATGTGAAAATTTTTCGACCATATTCACGGAATTCAGCATTTGGATCCTTAAGGCTGTTGCATTCTATTCCGAAAGCACAACATCCAATCACGTCGGTGGAGAAACGTGCCAAGTACTCTTTCATTTCAATTTCCGGACCGGCTTTAATTGCATCCCTTAGCGCTCCAGCAAAGTTATCTGCGACGCTAAGAATCGTCGGGAACATGTACTTCATCTTCCCGGATGTAAAAGTTGGAGACAGTTTGTGGCGCAACCTTCGCCATTTATCACCACTCACGGAAAACATGTGTGCCGATAAAGGATCATCTTTTTCGTTGAAGTAGGTATGTCGGTCGTGAAATTGGTTGAAGTTTTTGATGAGAACAGTTTTGATTAAATCAAGATCAGTGATCATCGCGACCGGACTGAATGTCACATATAGTCCAGACACTGGCGATTCTTTCTTGAATGCGTCATAGATCTCACCTACCACGTCCTTCACGTGTCGCGACTCGTTATAGCGGAGGCTTCCGAAAGGTATACTTGGAGTCAAAGTGGGAACGTTTCTATTCTTCCAATACGTAAACTTCCACTTGAAGAACAAATAAACCGACAGCAACAACGCTGATACGTAAAACGAAATCGAGGACAACTCCATTGCACTTTCACTTGAGACACAATTTGCTGAGAATGCAATATCAAAGCTGTTCTCAGAGAAGCCAAAAGACTATGCCGATTCCATTTTAGACCAACAACTTATAAACACTTAGAAATGCTACCCCGTCATGACTTGACTCTTTGTAATCAGCCTTACGCGCTAGATACATACAATTACTCCAGTCAGATTAATATTATCTTATCAATATCGGCTTAAATTTAGCAAAAGGTAGTTTGTGTGCTTACCAAGCGCCGCCGTAAAGAAAATTATCTTATCAAGCCTAAGAAGAGCTTCCCTAGTTTCATCTACGGAACACGCGGCTGTGAGTCGATCGAAATAATCAAAGTGCAGGGTGCGTCACACCTCGCTTTAACGGGTAAGGAATGTTGATTTCTGCAATTCATGGTTGCATCGCTGTTTACAAACAAACCGGCCTGAGGAACAATCTTATCTAATTATTAAAAATTGATATTATGTGAACAATTCAAAGACAATGAAACGATTAAAATAAAGTAGACTTATGGTAGATTATTATCAATGTAAGGACTTTAGACCAACCATTTTCAAAGTAAGCATTACGAGCATCAGAAGGGGAATTTTTCAAAGGAAAAAGAGGATCGTATGATCTTCACTAATTTGCAATATTTCAGATTATGTCATCCTAATCTAATCTTAATTTGAACAAAACGAAGCATTTAAAATTGTTTTAAAGGAGGATCTGAGATTTTGATGAGAGTAATTATTATCTAGTGCATTAATAGAGCTTTGAAGTAATAAACAGCCTTTTTCCTTTTTAGGGTTTTGTAAAATAATTTAACAAAACCCTACTAGTTTCGCGACCAGTCTGTCCGTCCGTGTGTCACAGCAGTTTTTCTCGGAAACTACTTAAGCTAGAAACATCAAATTTTGTGTGTAGGTGTAAAGTGGTGATCTCTTCAAAGTTCAACTACAAAAAAATTTTATAAGGTATTTAAGGGGGGTCTCCCCATATAGGAGAGTGACCGCCCGAAAAAAAAATCATTAAAGGTAGCCGATATGGGTATCAAATGAAAGGTCTTGATGAGAACTTTTCAAAACAGGTCTTAGTTTGGCAAAATTTGCTTCGAGGGGCGCACAGGGAGGGGAAATACACGAAAAATTTGGGTCCCCCCCCCCCCCCCCCCCCTCGTGATTGGACACCTGTGATCGGAAAAATCTGAAAAAAATCAGGAATGTAGGCCTTGGTGAGTACAACAACTACAAATACGTGAGAAGTCGCAATTCACTCAACTTTGATAGTAATAGTATGATTTATCGATTTTATGTTTTCTTGAATAAAATCTTAACTGTACCCTTAAATTCAATGAAATTCAATACGTGGAAGTCTATTTATAAGATTGATCTATTCTGAAAGTTTCATAAAGATTGAATCATATTTAGCGATGTTATAGCGGTTTGAATTTTCCTGCATTACTATGGAACAATATGCGCTGCATTTATTACTATGGCAACATATGGCTATGGAACAACATGCGCTTTTTACCGACTCAGACACTACAGATTTGCTAGGATTTGCATGAAAATTTCAGGAATTATAGGTGTCATGAATATCTTAGAGAATCATTTCAGCTAGTGGTATCAGTAATCGTAAAACAAAAAAGTGGCTGTTTTAAATGCGAAGATTGAATAATTTTGAGCTATTTTTTCCCAACTTCAACGTTTAAGGTGCATGCTTTGAGCACTTGATTCAATTTAATGAATGACTGAAGATGAGTACCTACAATTAATACTCATGCGTGAAACAAGTAGAGGAGGTAGGAGAGAGCTCCTAGCAAAAGGGCTTTATAATCATTCTAGAATTCGAAAAAATTGGCCATGAATCGATGATTACAGTACAGGGGAGTGGGCTTTGCAAAAAAAATTTCATCAAAGCTAGCCGATATGAGTATCAAATGAAAGTTCTTTATAGGAGCTTTTCAAAACAGTTCTTAAACTGAAAGTTTTTGCTTCAGTGGGGGCACAGGGGGGAAATACATGAAAAATGTGTTTCCTCCGTCGCGGATGGACATCTGAAATAATTATCAAGGGAGATATTTATGAGTATAACAATAATAAAAACCTCAGAAGTCGAAATTAGTTCAACTTTGTTAATAATAGTATGATCTTCGTTTTTCATATTTGATTTGATTTGATCTGGTGACTGCATTTTGTAAATTGAATACATAACCCTTCTGACATGAGCGTAGGTCTGTTTACCCAACTTGTTCACTTACTTATTTAAATAAATCACACAATCTTTATTTTTCTGCCTGGCTTAGTTATTTTTGATTTGAAAGCAATTTTAGGTTAATTTAGCTCACTTCAATGGAAGATCGATTGGTACGTAGTTGCGATTAGAGCATAATTTCTAAATTCATCATCCTAATCTAAAATTAGATGTTATAGTGCACCCTATACATTCTTCACTTTTCAGGTTAAATTAAAATTAAATTGCTTGCCTCCGAATTTCTCACACGCGCATTTTCCTAATAATTTTACCTTTTCATGAAAGAGATCTAATTGCGGCGAATGCATTTCCGCCACGCGCATTTTTATGCATAGAACCGATAGCATATGCAAAGGTGTCATATGTATACCTTTTTTATTTTTCTGTTGCAACAATTAGCAAGACCTAATTATTCCAACATATCAGGTATAAAAGTAAAAGTAATTAAAGACTCGGTTGGGTTAGTCTTTTAGGTCAATTTACCTATTGCGGATAGTATCTTTTATATACATATATATGTATATATATATATATATATATATATATATATATATATATATATATATATATTGTTTATATTGTATATATATATATATATGTATATATATTTATTTATTTATTTATTTATTGTAATATCTATATGTACAATGTAAACTCCAATTATAATATAGACAAGTAAGAAAAACAATGAAAAAAGGCAAAAATTATTAATAATAAAAACGCAAAAGAATTTATATTAAAACATATAAAAGCATAAAGTAATTGATAATCCGTTAAACAGTAAAAATGAAAACTTAATTAATAAAAACGAATTCTAGAACATCCCGTTTTAAACGAGATTTGTATTCGTAAAAAGAAGAAGGTATAGGACCAAGACCACGAATGTTGTGATTGCGGGGTATCCGAGCAAAAGGCGAGTTAAAAATAATCTCGGTTCGGGCGAACGGGGTATTAAAGATTACTGAAGATCTACTCATACGTTCAGAAGTAAAGGCCGATATATTGTCGCACAAAGCTGGTGGCAAAAAATGGTAATAAAGTTTGTACAGGAGGCATTCATCCAGGAAGATCCTGTGAGATAATAAAGAGGGGAGCTGTAACATAACGAGACGCTCACTATAGGAAACGTATGCAATCTGAAATTTGAAAATAAGAGATCTTGTGAATCTACGCTGCACTGTCTCAAGCGCATTAATTAAATAACGCTGATGAGGACACCATACTTGAGCAAAATACTCTAATAGACTACGAGCCAGCGATAGAAATAGATAGGTACAAGACCGTATATTATTGAAGCCTTTAGAGGTTCTTAAAATAAAACCAGACATTTTAGATGCCTTCGAAACAATATAAGAAATGTGGTGATCAAAGCGGAGTTTATCATCAAAAATTACACCAAGATCTTTATGAGTGGTCACTACCCCAAGAGCAGTGCCACTGATCGAATAAACAAAAGAAAATGGAGATTTTTTACGTGAGTAAGACATAAGGAGACACTTACTAATATTTAAAGGAAGGAAGTTAGAGCTGGTCCAGGAAACAAGATTATCTAGGTCTGCTTGCAGTCGCAAGCAGGCATCTAGAGAATGAATAATTTTGAAAATTTTCAAATCTTCAGCATAGATAAGCGACGAAGAGTTAAATAAGGATGGCAGATCATTTATGAAAGCTAAGAATAATAAGGGACCAAGTATTGAGCCTTGAGGAACACCAGACTGAGGACAATAGGAGGAAGACTTACAAGATTTATACGTTACCACACACTCCCGATTATAGAGGTAGGAGTATAGCCAGTGGAGAAGGGTTGAGTCAATATTTAATGCCTTGAGCTTGTTCAGTAGATGACCATGGTTGACAGAGTCAAAAGCTTTTGAGAAGTCAGTATAAATAACATCTACTTGATTCCTTTGATCTATAGCAGAAGCCACCGTATGAGAGAAGGAGAGAAGATTAGAAAGAGTGGATCTGCCTTTGATGAAACAGTCTTGCTGAATAGCTAGATTAGGAAGTAGAAGGGAATATAAGTTGTTATAAACTATGCGTTCGAAAATCTTGCTAAAAGAAGACAGGAGGGTTATGGGACGGTAATTTGAGATTGCAGCTTTATTCCCAGCTTTGTGAATAGGAAAGACAACTGATCTCTTCCAGAAAGCTGGAAAAGTGCCGCAGGCCAGGCTATTGTTGAACAGAATTGATAGCGGTACGCATAAAGATGAAGAGAGAGTTTTGGCGAAGATGTTTGGAATACCATCTGGACCGCTACTGCCATATGTATCTAACTTATTAAGAAGCAATTCTACTTCAAGTGGGCTAATATAAGAAAAGGAATCTGTTGGCGAGAATTGTTGGAAAAACTCGACATTGGAAGAAGATGTCTGTTTAGCATAAAATGATGAAAAATATTGAGCAAACAGCAAACAAATCTCTTCTTTATTTGACGTTTCAATGCCTTTGTGAATTATAGAGCCAGGAAATTTATTGCCATTTCTTAGAGACTTAATGTAAGCCCAAAATGGTTTCGATTGGTTATTACATATTGAACCTTCCACATACTTAAGATAAATTAGTTGGGTTTCAGTTATACGTCTTTTAGCTACCAGTCTAAGCCTTCTGAATAGCTCCAAATCCGCACACAAACCACTTACTAGAAACGCTTTACGAGCCCTATCCTTGGCTTTTAAAGCTGCCGCAATTTTCATATTGAACCACGGTGCATCTTTACTTTTTTTGGGACGGACTGTAGGAGTATGTACTGCTATTACAGTGTCAAGAAAGTTATAGAAATTACGTACAGCCTGCTCAATATTTAGATTACATAATAAAGAAAACCAATTGACAGAGCAAATCTCTCTTTCTATAGCTGAGTAATTTGTTTTGTTGAAGTTGTATCGAATAGGAGTGATACTCTTTCTAACAGATTCGAAGTCCACAGATATCACCAGATGAAGAGGGTGGTGATGGGGGTCGGAGGCAACGTAAGACTCGAAGGCTGAGTCAAAAAAGAGGGAGGATTTCGGAAAATTAGTAAAAACTAAGTCTAGAATTTTATTGTTAATATTTGCTATGGAATTAAATTGTGAAAGGGAGCCAAATGTGATGAAAGAAGAAAGAGAAATCGAAAAACTGTCATTAGAAAGTATGTCAGTATATGACTCATTCCATGAGATGTTAGGAAGGTTGAAGTCTCCACAAATCAAGACGAAAGTTTTAGAAATAAAATCGTTAATAAACGAGGACAACTCAGCGAAAAATCTTTCAAAGACATAAACAGAACTGTTACACGGGATATAAACAGAAAAAATAACTAGTTTTATGGCCGAAGATAAGGCAACGGCAGCCGCAATACATTC